>WNGS01158745.1:18197909-18252180 GCA_020271785.1 Procambarus virginalis
CGTCCCTCTCTCTGGCTTCGCTATGTTGATGACATTTTTGCTTTATGGCCTCATGACCTTAATATCTTTTCCAGCCTTTCCTCGCCTCTCTTAACTATCTGGCTCCTTCTATCCATTTCAAAGTTGAGTGGGAATCTAATTCCCTCCTTCCTTTTCTTGATGTTCATGTTCACAGCTCTGTGTCTGGGTTCTCTTTCTCTGTCTACCGTAAACCCATGCATAGTGGCATGTACATTCACTTCTTTCCTACCATCCTCCTTCTGTTAATTAAGAAAAGTGTCCTCGTCTCTCTCTTCCTCCGCGCTCTACGCATCAGCGACCCTCAGTTTCTTGATTCTGAAATTTCCTTTATCTAACAAATCATTCTCTCGCCTTGGTTATCCTTTGCATTTCATCAACTCTTCCTACTCTCAAGCTAAACGAAATTTCTTTCATCCTAAACCTGCTTCCAACACTACTAGCACTGTACTATGCCTTCCCTTCATATCTGAACTCAAAACTTTTACCAATACCTTTCGTCCTCTTGACATTAAACTCGCCTTTCGACAAACTAACACACTTCGTAGCAATCTAGTTCACACTGCTCCTCCTGCTTCTAATGCTGCTGGTGTCTACTCTATTTCCTGTTCATCTTGTCCTCTCCAATACTTTGGCGAAACTGGCCGTACACTGAATGACAGACTTAAAGAACACAAGAGAAGTGTTAAGTCTGCAGACACTAACAATGCTCTCTTCTGCCATGTGAGGGATTCTAATCATCCCATTGATTGGTCTTCCTCCAAAATAATCTTTCCTGCCTCTACTCTTCACAGACGCCGTCTTGTAGAATCGGCTCTTATACACAATGTACCCAACATGAACTTGAGTCCTGGCTTTGTTGCTGTGGACTCTTCCCTTTCACAGTACATACTCAAATGCTCTAATCTTTCTAACAAACGTGACTTAACATAAGCTTACCCCTTCCATTTATCTTTCTTTCCCTTTCCTTTTCTTTCTCTCTTCTCCCCTTTTTCTGTTCATTGTCTTCTCCTACACTCCCTTGCTATCCTCTGCTTATTCCTATTTCCTTTCCTTCGGTGGTTATAATGGGAGCTGCCTCGTATGGGCCAATAGGCCTTCTGCAGTTCTCATTATTACTACTATTTTCTACACCTTACTTTCCTCCTCACCTCTCTCTTGCCTATTTATTCCCGTTCTCTACCTCCTCATCACAAGCGACTTGAGAATGGTCCAGGACGGACCGAAACGTCGTCGTCCCTTTAACTTCTAGTGTGTGGTCTGGTCAACATACTTCAGCCACGTTATTGTGACTCTTCGCCTGCAAATTAAATATATATAAATCTCACAGGTTGGTTCCCACATCAATGACCAACCTGTGAGTTCCATCCTTCTTTGGAACCAAAATACAAGGACTACTCCAACTGCTGCTGCTAGGTCTCACCAATCCATATTGAAGCATGTAGTCGACTTCTTTCCGGATGAGATTCAACTTGGTAGAGTTGACTCTATATGGGTGTGACTTGACTGGTTGGTTGACTGTCACCTCGATGTCGTGGTGAATAACTGTACTCTATGTGGGAATATCGCCAAAGATATCTGCATGAGAAGTCAGCAACTGCTCCAAGTCCTGCTTCTGCTCTGATGACAAATGTTCCACCATTTTCTGGACATTAGCCAACCACTCCCCATTGCTAAAATAAGGTACATGAGCATTAGGTACACTGTTAAAATCACATTCCCCATTATTCTCATCTACATGGGCTACACTAAGCACCTGGTTGGTATTGGTAGTTCCCTTCTGTGTTAGTTTCATCCTATTCACATGCACTACTATTTCCTTTCTCTTGAGATCAGGTGTTTGGATTACATAGTTGGTGGGACTGAGTTTCTTTATCAATGTATAAGGACCTTGGAACCTATGCAACAATGTTGGTCCTTGTCGTGCCATTAGTACCACCACTTTATCACCTGCCTCAAAATGTTGTTGCTTTGTCTTTTTAGCGTACTGTGCCTTCATTTTTCCTTGAGCTTCTTTAAGATGAATTAAGGCTTTAGCCCTGTTTTTATTTAACTTACCTTTTAAGTCATGAATATAGTTTACCTGCTCAACACTCTGGATTTCCGACCAACTTATCTCTTAAGATGGTTAGTGGACTTTTCACTTCATGGCCAAAAACTAATGAGTTGGGTGAACACTCCAGGGACTACTGATAAGTATCCCTCAGTGCCATGAGCATCAGTGGAAGACCATCATCCCAGTCTCTGCCAGTTTCCATGCAACTGGTTCTCAGCATTTGCTTAAGGGTTTGGTGCATCCTTTCCAAAGCACCTTGGCTCTCCGGATGGTAAGTAGTGGATGTCTTATGGAGGATGCCAAACTCCCCACAAAACTGCTGAAAGCCTTTTGAAGTGAAATTAGCCCCATTATCTGTCTGTATTACTTTTGGTAAACCAAAAATAGTACAAAATTTCATTATGTGCCTTACTACCACTTTCGTTGTAGCATTTCTCACAGGGAATGCCTCAGGAAAGCGTGTAGTCTGACACATCATGGTGATGATATACATATTACCACTCTTGGTTCTAGGCAATGGGACTACATCAACAATAATATGGGTAAAGGGTTCCTCGGCTACCACAATTGGCTGTAAAGGAGCTTTTGGTACTACCTGGTTTGGTTTGCCAGTTTTTATACATACAGGACATTCATTACAATACTGGATGACATCTTTCCTTAATCCAGGCCAGGTAAAGTACTTGCATATTTTATTATATGTTTTTGCAATACCCTGATGACCGCCTATTGGTGAATCATGGGCTACACTTAGCACTTGTTCTCTATAACCGCTCGGTAGGACCACTTGATTAACTACCTCCCAAGTGTGTGACACAGGTGAGCTCCTAGGTCTCCACTTCCGCATCAACACCTCTTTAGTGTAGTAATAAGTCATAGCCTCCGATTCTGCTTCTAGTTCAGTTACTGCCTTATTATGCAAGTCAGTCAACGTAGGATCAGTTCTTTGCTGATGAATAAAATTTGATTTTGATCTCAAGTTTGAAGAGCCAGATGTGGTAACTGGATTACATTCTCCCCTACCCCCTTTCCTAGGTGGTTTGGTGGAGGTGCTCCCCATCCTGTTCCCATATGCTTCTTCCAACTTGGTCATAAAAGTGTCACAAAGATCCACTTCACTATTCAATATGTTAACCCCTAATTTTGTCTCCTGACTTACATTATTGCGAGTTTGTGATATTTAAGACTCTGATTTTGACTGGGTCACGGCACATGCTGGGTACATTACCTTGTCCTCAGGATCTGTCCGTGCCCTAATCACCTCTGGCTTAGTTAGCATTATTGGGTGGTCGTCTCTTTTAACACGATTACCAGCAAGATCATTCTCCACAATTAGATCAATGCCAGCAACTGGTAATTTAGGACTAACACCTACTAAACTTTTGCCTTTAATAAAATAACAGTCAAGGTTTACTTCCCTCAAGGGTACAGTCTGGAAATCCCTAGTGATTCCCTGTATAATCATTACCTCCCCAGTCTCTGTAGACTGTACATATTGTAACACTCTCTAATAATAAAGATTGGGATGCTCCTGTATCCCTCAAAATTTTAACATCATGCCACAAACCATATGCACACTGTAATTTTCCATTTGATATAAACTCTCCAATTTTTTTTATAGCAAGTGCTGTTTTTCCCATTATTTTTGTTACACATTTGGTTTTCCTCCCCTCACACACTGTGAGTGCCATAGGCCTATTTTCTGGGTGAAGAAACCAACAACTCTTAACAACATGACCCTTCCTATGGCAGTAGGAACGCTGTTTCAACTCTGGGTGAGGCTTATTACTAGTGTGATCCTCTTCGAGTTTCACATTACTCTCTTTACCACCTGGCACCTTTGAAAAAGTGTTTCCTTGACCTGCTGTTGGGTACATGTGGGACCCAAATCTGACTGAGGAGTTTACTGCTCGACCAGATCCTTGTCTATTTGATTAAATTTTATTTTTAAAAGTTACTTTATGCATCAACTCATATTCATCTGTTAATTTAGCCAACTCATAGATATCTCTGGGTAATTTCTCTGCCAAATACAAAGCCACATTAGAAGGTATGCAAGATAAAAATTCTTCTACTAGGAGTAAATTTTTAAGAGAGTCCAGATCTCTAATTTTTTCTGCATCTAACCATTTATTAAACATGTGATATTTCTCTTGTGCAAATTCTACCAAGGTTTGACTTGGGTCTCGTCTCAGTTGTCTAAACTTTTTGCCTATAAGCCTCAAGAACAAGTTGATAAGCAGTAAGGATGGCTGCTTTTACCTTATCATAGTCAAAACTGTTAATCAAAGGCATAGCTGCAAATATCTTCTGTGCCTTTCCCACCAACTGACCTTGAAGAGATACCCAATGTGTTTCAGGCCATTCCATACTCCGTGCCAACTTTTCAAAATGTATGAAGAATTGGTCTGGGTCAGACTCACAGAATAGAGGAAACTTGACACTTTTGTTAATCATTAACTGCCCAGGTGTTCCTAAATCGTCAACACCGGTATTTTCTGATCTAATTCCCAATTCTGCTAGCCTAATCTGTAACTTTAATTTTTTCTGAGCTAGCTCCACTTCTAACCTTTCATAGCTAGTTCTTGAGCTTGCTCTGCCTCTATCCTCTTCTGAGCTTGCTCTGCCTCAAACTGCAACTTCTTTAGTTTCAATTCTGCCTGCCACTGCATCGGAGTCTCTACCTTTCCTGTAGTTTCAACATTTGCACCACTGGTGGACGAGGACTGCTCTAATATTTCCTGTGGGAGAATTTGCTCATCTACCCAGTGTATCATTATTTCTCTTAGCAGTTCCATCTTCACCATTCCCATGTGCAATAATAGTCCATAGTGCTTGCCAACAGCCACTAGGATAGACTTTTTTGCCACTTTCAAACCCTCAACACTAGGATTGTTGACAATTAGTTGTGCTACCAAATCCATTTTTAGTGTGCTAAGATACAGCAGACTCCAACACAAATTATGATTCTGCACCACCTTTCTCTTTTTAGGCTGAGAATTTGTTTCGAAAACTGATAAGGACAGTGCTTAGTTCACTTAACTGCCTTGTCAACTGGTAAATTTTTGCACACGAGAACACACAAAAATTTCTTAAAACACTTCTCATAAAGATTAATAAAATGTACATAAATAAGTAATAAAGTACATATTCATATTATACCAATATTAAAAATATTCTAAGTTTCTACACAAGTTAAAGTGAAAAAATAAGCTACACAATTTTTATGTCAGGTTACACCTACAGGCTATCCACTTTTATTAGGCTTTCGATCAGGCTGCTCAATAAGTGAGGTGCTCTCGGACAGGCTACCCAATTGCATCACGGGGGGGGGGGGTGTCTTACTGATGTTATCAGTAGTGATACGATTTTGTTGTCAGAGAGAGCTATCGAGAATTTGGTGGTGGTGGTCCTTAAAACGTTGTCTAGGGAGTAAGGCAAACAGCCTAGTACACAAGTCACAAATTTATACGTATAAGTCGCATAGGAATGCATTCAACAAGGCGTTTTCCTCACAACATAAGATCACTATGTATTATAACCTCAAGTGGCTCTGACCACCCCACGGCTCGCCGTCCCATACCAGGTACCGTGCACCCAGCCACCACCGCTATCATCCAATGACACATATATTTTAGCATCTAGGAAACCTGGACTCTTATAAAACCTTTCCAACTTCTGTAATATTACTCTACCCAATCTTGCAACCCTGGTTATAGACAAGGATAGGCTTATCTGACTGTACAGCTGGAGAAAACCCCTCAAATAGCAGGAATGGTCGGCAGCGATACACCTCCCCCTCCAGTCAAGATAGCGTCCACCTCTCTTGCATCATCGCCCCTTAATACTCTATTCTTTACATATGCAATCAAACTCATTATGGATTTTATTTACCATATTCCCCATGCATACTTTTTGATAGAGTCCATTTTTCCCTTACATAGTTAGGCTATTCCAGTTCACATTATTTCTGATGATCTCCAGCTGAGAAGGTACTACTTTGCTGGGCGGAGTATTAATGGCGACTCGCGGCCTCTCTGATCTCAGCTGTGGATTTATTCTAATAAACACTCTCCACTGTGTCCACCAACATTTTACAACCAAAACCAACCTCCACTGGAGGTAAGTTTCGTAACACTGTCTTCCCTCAACGAAAAGGTGGCAGTGACTGGTTTCCATTTCAATAACTTTCCAACACCGGAGTCGTCGACGGAAGAGTACCCGGAGCAGTTCGTGGACAGCCTGACGCTGGCGATGATGGAGGCGCTGGTGTTGCTACAGTCGTCCAAGAGGGTGGTGGACGAGTTGACGCTGGTCCACCTACTGCTGGAGTCCCCGTTCGACCCCTTCACTAGGTGCCCTCTGGATCCCGCCTCCTTCAGTCGGCTGCTCGACCTCCAGGCTGACATTGCTGCCTGGAGGAACACCTCCGGAGGTCATAATGACGTAAACGTTAGCAGTAGAACCTGCGGCGACAAAAGTGATGACAAGGACGTCAGTGATGACAACGCCAGTGGTGGCAGTAATAACGACATAAGTGGTGGCAGTGACAGCCACACAGACTATATTATCGTCAGTAGTGTTACCAAGAGTAAGTGCTAACTAAGCAAATTGCTATACCAGTTTTACGGTATTTGAGCTGGAAGTACTGCATATTGCTTTTATTTTATTTAATTTATTATATGTAAATATAACAAATCTCACTCATTCAATGTGAAAAATGTATAACAGGTTTTAACTGATAAACATACAAAATAAAAATACAACTGAATTGTATATTTTTCTTTAATAACAATATTACCTAAATCACAGAAGTATAAGAATCGGGGATACTGACTAGGCTTATTAGTCCACACGAGGCTGCTCCTATTCATGTTCACCCAAACTCATTCCTGTATGTTTAACATTAGCTTGAAACAATCAATTGATCCTATGTCTATTATGTTACTTGGTAGTTATGTAATTCTTTGATGTTTTGGTTTTAAAATCTTAATCATAACTCCCAGATCCTTTCGCAATCACAACACCATCTACCTCGTATCCTGTAACTATCTTAATTGCCAAGCCTCAAAACTTTTTTAATAAATGGTTGGGTGTGACGGGTTTAGATCCTGAAGCAACGCAAATGTTCGCCCATATTGCATGCCAGTAAAACATGTTGCGAGTCATTTATTAATTTATGTTTTAATGGTATTTGCACTTATCGATATAAGTAACTTGCCCACAATAGACGTTAAGCTAATTAAATAATTGTGCAGTTCAGTTTTGGTCGCCGTACTATAAAATGAATATAAATTCACTAGAACGCGTCCACCGTAAGATAACAAAGTTAATCCCCCTGTAATGGTTGTAGTAAGAGAAACGATCTTCGTCCACATGGTTTTATTCTCCGCCAGTAACAACAACAAACAATTATCAGGTACATGAAATATTATTAACAAGATCATAAACAAAAGAGCATCTGTTCCAAACATGCTACCTCCAACATCTGTAGTACTCAATCCCAACATTCTTCCCCTTTTAAATAAACTCTATCCCTACAGGTTAAGTCTATCAGGCGGTCGTATGACTCTTCCTGTTTTTCTCAACTGGGAGTCCTGACCTGTTACTTCTGGGAAACATTCTTCTGAATTACTCCTTGTAGAGTCCCTAGGGTTAACTGTATCCCCATTACCCTCTGCTGCCCCTTGCTCTGCCTCCCGGTCTCCTGCAGGTGCTGCTATCCCTTCAATATTAGGATGTGTGGTGTTTGTGTATAGCTGAGAAAGTCTTGGTTGTAAGGTTGATGTAAAGTCATGACTTGGTTACTGACTTTACTACTTATAAACGATTACATGACTAGTATCTCCCAAGCTGGTAGCGTCCTGCTTCTGTTTACCTTCTCTCCTGGTGTCTCAGCTGCCGCACATAGAAAACGGATGGTACCATTTTCTGTGAACATGACATCCCTCCTTTTCTTTAAAAAGAATGAATACAGGATGTCTACCATGCTTGTAGCACAAAGCAAAGTTACTGACACGAAGTATGTTATTAACATATCAAGAGATATTGCATACATTTAACATTAATTAAACACACAAAGAATTTAAACAACTTAATCTTTACCACAAAGGATTTCAATGTTAAAAATACAAATGCAATGTTAAACAAACATGAAAGAAACTGTAATACAAAGTTACAAAATATTGAATGAGAAAATCTGCATTATTCAAACAATACTAAATTTAGTTTAGCATAATAAGTAAATACTTTGCATTACATAGGAACACAATTAATCATCAAATCGTGTAGGGCGTTTAACATGACGTTTAGGACTAGAGTCCTTAAATACAAGAATATCCCTCGATGAATTGTTTATCGAGTTATAACTAATTTTTTCTTTTACCTTTGTACGACTTTGCACTTCATCATTGTCTACACTAGTTGGAATCACTTTGAAATAAGCCATATTACGTGTTATACTATGATCTCTATTACTCGCTGTTACCATACTTCCTTTTACACTAATCACTTTATATGGTCTTGTATCATACGGCATATCTAGCTTTCCCTCTTTTTTCTTTTTAACGAGAACAGTATCTCCAACCTTTATGAATTGTTCCTTTGCACGTTGATCATGAGCAATTTTCATTTTGCCCTTGGCTAGTGCATCCTTCTGAGCGAGACGTTTATCCGTTACCTTGGCTGGGATGACAGGTAGTGAGATTCTCATAGGACGTCCAAATAAAAGTTCGCCAGGCGACTTGCCCAGTGTTCCATGCGGTGTTGCACGGTAGTTCCTGAGAAAAGCATACATATCTTGTTTCCAGGATCGTCCTTCGGCATGAGCACAGAGTACAGCTTTCATAAGAGGTTGCATGAATCTCTCGACTTCTCCATTTGCTTGAGGATGTAGTGGCATCACACGGCGGTGTTTGAATCCAATATGCTCAGCAAAGTTGACGAAGTCTTGTCCATTAAATGGCGGTCCATTGTCCGTCTTGACAACTTCAGGAATGCCAAAGTTTGAAAAGATCTTGTCGAGTTTCGGAATGACGGCCTTTGCAGATGTGGAAGTGATGATACTTCTGGATAACGTGAGTGATCATCAATGACTACCATCAAGTACTCTCCAATTGGTAGCGGTCCGCAGAAAGCCATCGATACTTCCATCCATGGTGCAGCAGGTAGTGGTGAAGGTTGTAGAGGTGTTGGTCTTGAAGTATCCACGGCAGCTTGGCAAGGGACACAGGCATCATGCATATCCTTAGCTTGACGATCAATGCCAGGAAACCATACCTTTTCTCGTAGCAGCTGTTTGGTCCTAACAAGACCTTGGTGTCCTTGATGTGCAAGCTTCAGAGCACGTTGCTGGAGAACAGCTGGAATGACGATACGAGTACCTCGCAGCACGGTGTCGCGTTGTTGCGTAACACTTAATTCTGTCTGGATGCGTTCAAGTGCTTTGAATGCATCTTGGTCAACTCCTGAGGGTGGGATGCGTGGAAACTTTTTCTTAGTCAATGCATCCACTGTTGCTTGCAGAGTTGGGTCCTCTAGGGTTGCAGTACGTTTTTCATCAAGAGTGAGAGCCTTAGGGACTGCATCACAGGTTACAGAGTGTACATATTCCTCGGCAACTTGAATTATATCTGGGTTAATGTGCAGCTGAACTTTGCTATCAGTATAGGTAGGTTCTGTAGGTTCAAACCGATCAAAAATTCAGCAACAATAGCATCAACATTGTTTGCAGATTCCACTGCTACAGCATTAGAGAGCTGAAGTAGCCCCAATTTGGTTGAAGTCTTGTAACTGAGTAAAGACTCCTTTGCATTCCTAACAACATGGAATGTAGTAATGAGCATTGCATTCTTTGACTTAATCTCTGCAGTGAAAGTTCCCATCACTGGTAAGGCTACCTTTGAAGCATAGGCAGTGGCTTTGCCATTATAGTTTTCAAGCTTTGGGAACTGTTTTTTAAATTTTTATAGTGGCACTCAGCAATGGTGTCAATGTTTGATCCAGTGTAAATGAGAACTTTGAGACAAATGCCAGCAATGTATACTATAGTCTCTGGGTTGTTTGGAAGATCATTCCATTCTGTGATTGCTTGTACTCCACAAATGAAATCACATTCAATGTCATTTGAAACTGGTTGTAATGAAATGTTGTCTAGTATATTATTAACATTCTTGATTTGAAGTGCAATATTGTGTTTGCCACCTCGATCCCTATGACCTGATCCTCGTACAGTGCTTTTATTCATTGACTGTGGTTTCTTTAGTGCGGAACGACACATAGCACCAAAATGACCCAGTTTTCCACACTCATAGCACTTCTTACCTTGAGAAGGACAAACATTATCTTGGTGTGGGTAGTCTCCTCCACAGTTGTAACATTTATTGTTGACAACCTCTGATGTGAGTCGTTGTGACTGCTTGAGTCTTGTTCCATGACTCCAGTTGTGATGTGGTTCTTGGCTCAATTTAATGTTAGGTTTGGCATGATATCTTCTTTGATCACGGTGTTCTCCCTGAACCTTACATACCTCATCACTGTTAGTAACAGTGGCAGAACCGTTGTTGGCACTGCACTCCATGACACGAGCATCACGTGCAGCATCTTCCATTCGACGAGCCATGTCCAGTATCTTGGTAAGAGAACTGTCATCAACAACAAGTTCTAGAGCTCTTCGATGGAGACGTGTAGATGTGCATGTTTCAATTATTTGCTGTTTGATTTCTTTGTCAACATCAGCAAACTCACAATGGGCTGCTAAACCCTGCAGACGTGTATGGTATTGATCAACAGTTTCATTAGAGAGTTGTCTGGCTCTCCTGAAATGCATAATTTCCATAGCAGTATTTTGCCTTGGTTTGAAATGTTCTGTTAATTTGGCTTTGGCAGTGTCATAATCTTTGGCACCACCAGTGTCTTTCAGTGTATCAAAGATGTCACAAAACTCTATCACCTGCATAATGAAGTAGAAAGGCACGCTTTCTTTCAGCACTTTTGATGTCAGAAACTATCAACCAATTTTTAAACCTTTTAAGCCATTTGGTCCACCTCTGTGACAGGTTTGTCTGGTCACAGTCAGGATCAAATGCAGGAAACTGAGGTATATTTGCCATTTTTACTGTATAAAAGTAAACTTATCACTTAAAATGTTCCTCAGGATATATAACACTTACTGCACTGTATATGTTATTTAAGAATTCACTGTAATTACTTTAATTTTGCAAAGCACACAAGCATTTTAATGCAAAAGTTCACAACAGTGCACAATACAGCAGCAACTGACTTCTTGTTGACCAGACCACACACTAGAAGTTGAAGGGACGACGACGTTTCGGTCCGTCCTGGACCATTCTCAAGTCGCAACACATTCTCAAGTCACAAGCGACTTGAGAATGGTCCAGGACGGACCGAAACGTCGTCGTCCCTTCAACTTCTAGTGTGTGGTCTGGTCAACATACTTCAGCCACGTTATTGTGACTCTTCGCCTGCAACTGACTTCTTACCTAGCCTTGTATACATGTGGTGTTACTCCTACTCACAGCAACACAGCAGTTGTCAGCAGTTGGTACAGCAGTTGGCACAGCAGTTGTCAGCAGTTGGCACAGCAGTCAGTTCACAGCGTGAAGAATTTTGTAGCACGAAGCGTCGTTTCGTAACCAAAACATCGGGTTTTGTACACTGCATCAATGCGTCGTTTCGTACACAGCGTCGGCAGATTCCTCTATACACAGCTTCAGTCAGCACAGCTTGGGTAGCACACAGCATTGGCCAGCACACAGCATTGACCAGCACACAGCATTGGCCAGCACACAGCAACGGCCAGCACACAGCAACGGCCAGCACGAAGCATGGGGTAGCATACAGCATCGGGTATGGTGCTCACAGCTTCTCCTTCCTCCTCCGGGCGTGAGGCAGCATGCTTCTTCCTTGTGTTTTAAGAACAAATACCTGCATTCCCAGTTCATCCTCGTTGCCAATGTTATGTTTGTGGGTAGCTGAGGAACTCTTGGTTGTAAGGTTGATATAAAGTCATGACTTGGTTACTGACTTTACTACATATAAACGATTACATGACTATAGCTTCCAAGCTGGTAGTGTCCTGCTTTTGTTTACCTTCTCTCTCTCTGGCGTCTCAGCCGCCGCACATAGAAAACGGATAGTACCATTTTCTGTGAACATGACACTGATGTGCTTATTGTTTTTGTTGTCGGGCCGATATTTTGTGTATTTGGCAATTTATACTTTTGTGCCTTTGTAATTTGTGCTTTTGTGTTCTGTTTGTCTTAAGCTTGCTTGCCTGTATGCTTAAAAATGAACGACATATATTGCACTGTTCTTTTTATACTATCTTGCATTATGTTTTTGTTGTCGGCCCTTCAGGCTGGTATTTTCTGTGATTATGTAATTTGTTTCATTTTATTGTATTTATATGTATGCACACATTAAAAAAAAAGTATCCTCAAACTTATTACCACAACACCTTATCATGAAACAATATATACATGTATACCTCGAGTATACCTTGAGGTGCTTCCGGGGCTTAGCGTCCCCGCGGCCCGGTCATCGACCAGGCCTCCTGGTTGCTGGACTGATCAACCAGGTTGTTGGACGCGGCTGCTCGCAGCCTAACGTACGAGTCACAGCCTGGTTGATCAGGTATCCTTTGGAGGTGCTTATCCACCTTACGTATATAATAACAATTGTGTAACTAGCTTTCCAAGTTAGTCACTTGCTTGCTAAACAAAATATTGGGTTCAGTTCTGTGACGGTGTTCCCCCCTTATATTTCTCCAACGCCTGTTGTAAGAGTCATGTCCACTTTACCCAAGCGTTCTCTACGTCGCGGGCATCAGTTTGACATATGTGGGAGAGTGTAGTGTTCTCACAGTGATGAGAAATTTGTAAAAGAAGAGTATTTTGGCCTGTGGTATAGGCCCTTTAGGAAGCCAATATGGCGCTGGCTCCTCTGTTCTCCCGCCAAAACTGTGTGACGTCAGTGACACCAGATTGGTCACCGTCAGCGACGTGGCACTGGGAGCCAATGAAAACCTCCCTTGGCAAGTATGACGTCATGAGGGCAGGGGAGTCCAGCTATCGCGCCGCGTTGGCACCATCATTCCGAGACAGCACGTCAAGGTGGACGGAGGTGCGGAGGTTGATCCTGTCAGTCTGACAGTAGTACGCCGATCCCGTGGAACTTACGCGTCACCCATTGTCTGCAAGTGCGCCGAGAGGTCTTCCTTCATTCCATGTGTGAACCGAAGAGGGAATTGACAGAATATTGAGCTTCAAGTGCTCTGGAGTCGGGTGCGGTGCAGGTGGAGTTTAAGCAGTATCGTCTGGGACGTCTGATAGCTTCACAGTGACAGTGTAGTGGCTGGGCCATTCCACGGGAAAGCAGTGAAAGAAGATACTAATTGGGAATCCGTATGACTGTAGCCGAGACGTAGGCGGACAGCCGTAATTGGGAGGAAAGTTGACGGCCAGGAGACCGACTCCAACCCTACAAGACGTGGAGGAGGAGCAAGGACCTGCAGAGGACAGAATGCGGCGAGACGCGATTACCCTGGGACGTTGACTGGGTTCTGGAAGGACACGGCAGTGTGTGTGTGTGGAGGCGTTCTCTACACGAGGCGAGAGCCTGGACCAGGAGCTACAACAACTCACCTCTCACCGGAGGATAGGTGGAAGTAGGTGATTATAGTTCCCTCCCAATTCCCCTTTAGTCAGCTATATATTTAGCCAGAGTATCTTTCATGTAGTGAGCAAGTCTCACCTGGATCTATGTCACAGTAAGGCACGGTTGTGCAGAGTGAGGCTATATTGAGCACTCACGGTATATATATATATATATATATATATATATATATATATATATATATATATATATATATATATATATATATATATATATATATATATATATATATATATGGTGTGCAAGCACCTAGATTTATTGAATGGGCCGTTTCGTGGATGTGGGAAAAGTTGTTCAATGTCAACCAATATTATTTAACTAGGTGTATATGAAAAGTGCTGAAATTGTCCCAAGTTTCAGTACTGCAGCGTAAATAGAAAGAGAGAGTTTTTTTTTCAACGTTTTTTACACATTTTCAAGTCTACACTTCAGAACACACGTTTCAGATATAATTATTCTGTGACACTTTTCTGACACATTGGCATATAATAAAGGATTGTATGTATTAGAATTTCCAAAACATATTTAGTTTTCCTGATACAAATGTTCAAAGTTCCCCCCAAAAATTATGCAAATATGGCATGTTTATTGCTATTATAAAATCAATAAATGAACTTAGAGAAAAATGAATAGATGCAAATGTAGAGACATGCCCTCCACATATACTGTGTAAGTTTCATGTAAATTGAATAAAAAATTAATCAATTTTGTAAATGTTTGTGTCAATTGAAAAAAAAAAACAGAAATTAATAAAGTCTAAGGTTCTAAAATGTGTGGCTGAGGTTGACATCAACCAATTTTCTCCAAAATTGGCATCCTTCAGATAGGCTTACGTACAGTAAGGTGTGTAAGTTTGATGAAAATCGCCCCAAAAAAATGAAAAAAAAATTTTGAAAAAAAATCCTTTTTTTTTCTCTTAAATTTTTGTCCAATTAAACTAATTATAAATTTGTTTAATATATGCTATTGTGATAGCAAAGAGTCATAGCTATGATTTCAGTTGACACTTTTGATTCATAATCGATTTTGACCATTTTGGCATAATTTTCACAACTACTTCAATATTTATTCTCCCTTCCTATTTATGCTACGATGCTGAAACTTGGACCAGATGAAACACTTTTCATATAGAACTTGTCAAAAAAGTTTGATTGAAATCGAACGAGTTTTCATTTTTGCATTTTGGAGCCAAACGGGATTGAAACGCCCCCTGAAGAATTTGCTGTGACGATGATTTATTTCAAGTGACTTTACCATGATGATGTAGTGAGAGAAAATATATATTATTCTAGTGAACCAGTTATTGGTGTTAGGCTATGTGCCCAGTATTGGTATTATTACTATTATTGATATCTATGATTCATCTATATATATGTATATGCCTGTGTATTGAATAATTTTACATGTGTGAAGTGATCAATTGAATATTCACCTGCGAAAGGAATTACTGAGAACTCCAGTGTTATATCTTGTTGCATTCGATATCATTTTAAGTGCAGTGCAGTACGACGTGGTAGCAATTTATTGTGTGAATTAAATAGAAATGTTTGATTAAGCTCGTAATCAATGCAGTGATTCAAGTGCGTTATATTGTCATCATAGCAGTAATCGGGTTGTGTGATCAATACAGTAATTAATGAGAATTTAAAGAAACAGGGCAGGTGGCGCCAGGAAAACAAGCAATAAACGTTCTCACGACTAGGAGGGCACGGCCCAGCTGATCTTGACAGTTGACGTGAGAGCAGGGGGGGGGGGGGAAGCGTGTTGCCATATTGTGTGCCCAAATTATCTATGAAGAGAGAGAGCGACGGCTGCATTGTACTTGTGTGTTTATTGATATATGAATATGTTGTTTTAAATAAAATACAAAATACCTTGGCGTTTGTATCATCCCCTCCATATATTACATTATACACGGAAGAAGATAGAGTGACAGAAGTAATTACTTGCCTGATACCAGATTTAACGAGTGTGCTCTTACCACTTACCACAATTCTGCAATACCACTGTAGTGTTACTGGACACGAGGAAAACACCAGTTGGCGACCTTGTAAGTAGTATAAGAGTCCTTGCCGGGGCGGGCACACAGTTGAAGGAACAATCTGTGTCTCCACTCATTCCCAATCTAAGGCCGGGTTGGGAACTGATGGGGTACTCTCCTGGGCATACAGTGGCACCGCGAGGATAGAGTGAAGACCCGCAGGACTACGGTGAGTAACGGGTATCGCCAATAGTGCAACCACTTTGAGAGGATATCTGTAGATACTGTTGCTCTCCTCCTATACTGGTAACCCTGACGTTGGCGACCATGACAGGATTCTGGGATAAAGTCCTTGTATACCGTTGCTCACCCCGTGAACCCCGACATTGGCGACCTCGCCAGGATCACGATCAAGATAAAGGTTGCGATTGTGGTACATTGTTTGTGGTATTAGGTATCAGGCACAGGTTATCACTCATAGCACAAGATGAGGATGATAAGGTAACAAGTTTCATTGACACAAGAGACGAGCAGGTGCTAGAGGAGTGCACCAGGGCACAGCTGCAATCGATCGCCGATCACTTTGGGATAAAGTTGAGATCTTCCAAGTGGGAGAGAGAAGAGTCGAGATCATAGCACAGCTCAGGGCACGAGATGAAGCTTTGGAGAGGAACGGCCACAGACACCTGCCAGTGTGGGAGAGAACTTGAGCGTCGGTGGAAGCAGCAGAGGATCCAGCGGCAGCAGGCGCAGCGTCAAGCTGGAGATAATGAAGCTGCAGCTGGAAGCACAACTGCGCAAGGAAGAGCAAGAACGAGAAGCACAGCTGCACAGCTGAAACGTGAGGAAGCAGAACGAGAAGCACAGCTGAAACGTGAGGAAGCAGAACGAGAAGAACAGCTGAAACGTGAGGAAGCAGAACGAGAAGCACAGCTGAAACGTGAGGAAGCAGAACGGGAAGCACGGCTGCGTAAGGAAGAACGAGAAGCAGAGGCGCAGCTGAAATGAGAAGAGCGAGAGGCACAGCTGAGACGGGAAGAGCGGGAGCACGAGGCACAGCTGAGGAGAGAAGAAGCGCTACTGAAGCGTGAGGAGCACGAGCTAGAAGCTAGGCTGAAACAGCAAGAGGTAGAAGCAAACAAGGAGGTGGAGCTGAAGCGAGCTGAACTAGGGCTAGTTCCACCTGCCCCACTACAGCAGGAAGACCGCAGAGTGAGAGAGGGATTTGCCAGTCTTCGTGCCTAATGAGGCTGAGGGCTTCTTCGACCACTTTGAGAGGGTCGCTACATTGAAGAAGTGGCCGAGGGCAGAGTGGGTGGAGCTGGTTCAGGGTAGACTCACTGGTGAAGCTCGTGAAGCCTATAATATGCTCGACCTCAAAGAGTGTACCAACTACGATGCTGTAAAGAGGGCCGTGCTCCATTCGTTCAAGCTAACGCTGGAATGCTACAGGAAGAGGTTCAGGGAATGTACCCGTTCACCGGGAAAATGATATGCGGAGACGGCTAGGGAAATGGAGAGGAAATTCCTGAAATGGCTGGAGTCTGAAGGAGCGAAGTCAGCCGAGGATGTCAAGAGGCTTATGGTCATGGAGAAGTTCATGTCCATGCTCTCTCCTGAGACCAGGGCGAGAGTAAAGGAGGTGGACATCAAGGACCTGAGAGCCGCGGCCAATAGAGCGGACATGCTGGAAGAAGCCTGCGACCCCGGCGAGAGGGACAGCACCGACCGCCTGCGTTCTCCGGATATGGTAGAAATTATAGAAGGACGGACGGATGGAGGATGGGAGCGAGTTCCCCCAAGTCCTACCTCTCGAGTGGGGACGGCAGAGGATCAAAGAGTGCTGTGGAGCCGATGAAGAAGTCCCAAACGGAGAGCTCAGGAGCTGTTGCTGCAACGAAGGAGTCGACGAATGATGTGAGGAAGACACACGGAGCGACGGCCTCTGGAGGCGTTGCCAGGGCGAGCGGGGATGGATGGTCACCGACGGGGAAGCTCCGCTGCTTCAATTGCGGAGGATTCTGACACTTCTCGCGAGACTGCAGACGCCCTAAGCAACGGGGGAACGTTGCTTTCGTGAAGGTAGAGGACCAGATGGCCGAGAGGGTGCGGGATGGACCCGTACTTAATGGGGAGAAAAGGATTCACCCATTCGTGTGTGAGGGGACTGTGAGGATGGGGGACACAGACCCATCCCGGTGAAGATATTGAGAGACACTGGGGCAGATTTTACCCTGGTGAGCGAAACCTGTTCCCCGAGGGTTACGGGAGTACCAGTGTGGGAGTGGCAAGTGTGACCACTGTGGGAGGCCCAGTGCGGATGCAGCTACACCGGGTGACCCTGAATTCAGATTATAGCTGCCAGACCCTAGTAGTGGGGGTCTGTGCATCGATGCCCAAGATGGAGGCACAAGTCATCTTGGGAAATGACGCATGTGGAGGACGTGTCCTTCCGAACCTCGTGAAGGGCGAGGAGTGCTTGGAGCACTACAAGGAAAAGGCGGAATGCTAGACGCCTGTGGGGACGAGAAAGGAATCGCCACGATGGCGTTCCCTGTTTGTGCTGTAGTTCCGAGGCAGTGCGACGGACACGGAGGGTGTGGATCTGATAGGGCTGACGAGGAGACGTCTGACGGCCTAGGAATCGATCGCCTCTTCATGGAACCAGAGAGCGAGTGGAGGGCGAAGGCAGCCTGGATGGTGCGGTACAGGTGACCCTCACCAGTTCTCTTGGGGTGGACCGCACTCGTCTCGAGGAGTTGCAGCAGGCAGAATTCCCCAAATTGATTCGTGAGGCCAAAGGAGGACGTGTTGGTCCTGAGAGGGCCACTCATTTCTACAGACAGAACAGCATACTAATGAGACAGTGGAGACCTGTATGGATGGAGGCCGGAGAGGCATCTCTAGGTACAAGACACCAGGTAGTGTTGCCGGCCCAGTACAGAGCGGCAGTGTTGGATCTGTCGCACTCTGTTGACTCTGCGGGTCACCTGGGAGTGACAAAAACGCTGCATAGGATCAGGGATCATTTCTACTGGCCAGGTATGGACGCCGATGTGAGGCGTTATTGTAAGACTTGCCTACCTTGTCAGAGGGCAGGGAAGAGCCAACCCACGATACCAAAGGCCCATTAGTCCCTGTTCCAGCGTTTGGGCCTGCATTCGAGCGTCTGTTGGTCGACGGAGTGGGACCGTTGCCGCGGACGAAACGAGGGAATACCTACCTAATGACAATAATGTGTGCGTCAACCAGGTTTCGGAAGCTGTCCTGATGCGGCGTTTGATGTCGAGAGGACTGGCCGGGCAGCTACAATGATTTTTCTCTTGGGGGGGAATGCCCAGAGAACTTCAGACGGACTGTGGAAGTATATTCCAGTCAAAGTGGTTCAGGCAGACAGTGGCAAGTTGGGGAGTGACAGATTCGGTCGTCACCCTACCGACCACAGTCGCAGGGGGCGATCGAAAGATTCCACTCTACCTTGAAGACGATTCTGAGTGGGTTTGCACTGAGCAGGGAGCTGAGTGGGATGAGGCAGTATACCCTGCGTTGTTTGCCATCCGAACCCAGTGGTAGAGTCATTAGGGTTCTCACCTTTCCAGTGGTATATGGGCATGAGGTGAGAATTCCTCTGTCCATGCTGAAGAACAATGGACCNAACACACAGGCATTTATATCAATAGATTATGAGATCATACACAGGCATTTATATCAATAGATTATAGAGATCAACCACAGGCATTTATATCAATAGATTATAGAGATCAATCCACAGGCATTTATATCAATAGATTATAGAGCTCAACACACCAATATCTGGTTTACTACCAATATATATAATAATAATACTCACTGGAAATTAATAATAGTCACAGCAAATTCTTTGATGAATCCTGGTGCTTGCACACACCCGCACATAGATATATATGTAAACTGATACTGTGAGCGCTCTGGGTAGGCTCACCACACACTGTGCTCTTTTTGTGACTTAGACTCAAGTGAGACTTGCTCACGACATATAAAATATCCTGACAAGAAAATATATAGCTAACTAAAGGGGAATGGGAGGGTAACTGTAAACACCTACTTCACCTATCCTAGGATGACAGTTGGGTTGTAGCTCCTGGTCCAGGCTCTCGCCTCGTTCACCATCCAGAAACACAAGCCCACGCCTTAGAATGTCACGTCTCGCCGCTTCTGTACACAGCAGGTCCGTGCTTCCCCTACAGTACGTCGCCGGGTTGAAGTCGGTCTCCTGGCCGTCAACTTTCCTCCCAACTACGGCAGCCAGCCTACGTCTCGGCGGTCGTCGCACATTTCCCAAATAGTCCTTGTCACTGTACTCCCAGAGGAACTGCCTCTCACCACTACGAAGTCACTGTGAAGTTATCAGCCGTCCCAGACGATACTGCTTAAGCTCCACACGCACAGCACCCGACTTCTGAGCACTTGAAGCTCACTTCACTGTCAATTCCTCGTCGTCTAGATATATCGCTAGGTATTTGGGAAGACTTCTCGACGTGCTTGCATCCAACTGTTGACTCGTAGGGTTCCACGAAGGTGGGGTTACAGTCAAACTTGACAGGATCGTCGATCACACGTTCAACCTGGTTGACAAGACTGTCAACCCGGTTCACTCACGGTGGGTTGGCCCGGCCACTAAGCTGTCTCTTAAACTGGTGAACTGCCAACGACGACACACGTCGATGCCCGGCCCACTTCTTGCAACGCACCTGTCCCTGAGCACTTGTTTCTCAATATTCTGTCAGTTCCTTATCTGAGCCACATCTGGGTTGCAGGAAGACCTCACAGAGTGCGCGCCAACAACTGCAGACGCTTACATCCACCGGAGTTCGGTAAATCCGTCACTCTGACAGGACGACCGATCGCGCGTCCTACCTCTCGGACGTGTCGTGAAAGACTGATATCGCCACGGCGCCAACACGGCCGGACCCCCATGCCTATGTGACGTCACTTTTCCCAAAGTTGGTTTTCATTGGCTCCCAGTGCCACGTCGCTGACGGCGACCAATCTGGCGCCACTGACGTCACACAGTTTTGGCGGGAGAACAGACTCGCCAGCGCCATATTGGCTCCCTAAAGGGCCTATCCCACAGGCCAAAATGTTCTTATTTCACAAATTTCTCGGCTCATCGAGAATACTGTTCTCTCCCACATATGTTCAATTGATGCCTGCAATGTAGAGAACGCTCGGGAATAGTGGACATGACTCTTACAGCAGGCGTGGGAGAATTAGAAGGGTGGGAACACCGTCACAGTATCCAAGGTAGCTTGGAGCAGAAAAGGAGATGATGTGGCGCCAAAAAGGACAGAGGCAAACCGGTAAGTGATTAATTCACTGTTCGGATCGTTAGGATCCTTAATCCATAGGAACTTTGTGTAGTTTCGGTCTTCTTCTTGAAGACCTACCCTAAGGAATGCCTTACTGATGTCGGCCGTATATGCATAAGTCCCAATACGGAACTTTAACAGCACGTCGTAAAGCCTTTGTGTTAGGCTAGGGCCAGTTTGAAGGCAGTCGTTTAACGAAACACTACTTGGCCTCATTTTAGCACTGCAATTAAATACTATCCGTAATGGGGTAGTTGCAGAATTCTTCTGTACACAATGATGTGGTAAGTAGTGACCTTCCTTTGGGTTATCATTTGTAACAACTTCGATAAATTTATCATCGAGTTGCTTCTGTATTATTTCATGGTACAACTTCAATTCTCAGGTTGTCTTTGTAAGCGCAACACCTGTGATCTCAATTGGTTTTGTGCCATAAAATGGTTGACGGGTAGCTGAGGGTGATTCAGCTTCCATGGTAGCCTGACCCAGTATTGATTATCTCTGTATATAACTGAGTCCAGGTATTGTTTGTAAGTCCAGTCATCATCTGGGCTAGGTTGTTCAGGGACAATGCCGAGAGTTGCCAGGTCCCATAACTTGTGTACAGGGGGATCAAGCTCTTCCTCGGACATGTCTCTGAGTTGCAGTGGAGACTGGTCTCCTAGTCATGCAACCATTACTGGGTTGGCATGTTGGTGTTCTACAGGTGCGGGTTGGTTTAGCCGTAATACAGGGCCTGTTAGCAAATAGCCACCTGCAGATGGTAACACGTTCATACCGTGTTTGTATTCCTTTCCTTTGATAAACTTATGGTAGACATCTGATCCCATAAGGATTCCAATATTGGAAAGGTTGTCTGATGTGATTTTATCAGCCAAATGAATTCCCCTTTTTTCTAGGAATTTGGCTGTTGTCCCCAGACCATATACATATAGATCTGTTGGGAATCTATCTACTACTAGAGCTTGTACATTTTGTTCGTAACCTCCTAATCGTACTTTGGGTTGTACTACCTTGAAAACTCGGGCTCCTGAGTCAGTCAGGAATCCTGCTATGTTTATTCGTGTCTCCTCTACAGGTGTAAGTTTCAGGGTATCTACCAACTCTTTGGATATAAAGGTCAATTGGGACCCTTGATCAAATAATCCACGTACGGTGGCTTTGTTCTCTCCATTTCTAATGATCAATCGTGCAGTAGGTAGAGCTGATTTATGTTTAGACCTTGTTGAGAAAACACTTATGTCAGGTAGCACAGTACAAAGCTGTACTGAGGTGTTAGTTCCTTCCTCCTCCTGTGGTTTGGCAGACTTTGTACTTGAATCCCCACAAAGTGCTGTATGGTGTTGACCCTTATGGCACCTATAACAGGTGCGTATTGTTGATGTGCAGCTGTCGGGATGATGTTCCCTTATACACTTGGTACATCTATGTATCTCCTTGAGTCGTTTTATGCGTGTTGCACGATCGGGGTAACGTCTGCAATTGTACATGGAATGTGATTGTTCACAGAACAGACATGGTCTCCAGACGTTAACAGTATCTTGAGGAGTCACCGATTTGGGTGACGCGTTACCTGTAGGTTTGGAGGTACCAACTGCGTATGTGCCCACACTGCCTTGTCTCCACTTTGGAGAGGGAGAAGTTGTTTTAGATTTGTTTGGAGTACTGTTTGTACTCTGTTGTTTACTATTAGTAGTAGACGAAGGTTTAGATGTCGCTTTTCATCTGGGATAACTCTTTCTCGTTCTATGATGGTTTGTAACCCCTTTGTAATCTCTGTTACTGTCAGATATGACTTTCCATACAACACAAATAGCTTATCCAGGACATCCCTGGGTAATTTGCGTGTCATATGGACTTGGATTATCCAGTCTGATGCATCCAAGTTTACTTTATTTTTAAGTGCCTTAAGCAAAGACTCAAGCTCCAATCTAAAGGCTTGGAGTGAGACTGCTGTATTATTTGGATGTTTAATATCTAACAGCTTCTGGGTTAGAATTCTGATAGTCCTTTCAGGCTTCGCATAGTTTTCTTTCAATAGTTGTACAGCATTGTCATAATCGTCATCTGTGTGATTCAGATTACAGACTACCTGAAAGGCTTCATCCTTCAAGACACTCTGCAAATACGTAAACTTTGTCGTCTTTGGTACATTGACATTAGAATCCACAGAATCGACAAATTTGCTCCAGAAATTGTCCCAATTCTCGTTCTCTGTTCCAGAAAAAGTTGGGAGACTGAGTGATGGTAATTTGACTTCTGGTGCTGTCTGATTCTGGGTAGTTGTGGCTGCAACATTTATATTGGCCTTATGGGCGTCTATCATATCGTCATAGGGTTGTATTTTTTCAAACATTGCATCTTCATAATCAGAGTGTTCTTGGAGAATGTTGTTCATCGTATCTTCATCAATACTGTTAACGTTAAGTAAATCTTGATACTGTTTCATTTGTTGCAACACACGGTCATATTTGTTCCGTGTAAGCTTAAGATAGTTTTCCAGTGCTGCATAATTAACTGGAGTTTGATTACTCATGTCTTCACATTTGTTAATCTGCCTTGTGAGATGCCCCTTTAAGGCCTTAAGGGTTAATTTTACATTTTGGAGTGTAGACATCTTGGAAGTACTTGCTAGTCGTATGGACTTTTAACTATTTGGCACTTGAATTAGTAAAGCAACTAGTTTCCGAACTAGAGCTGTTTATCATTTAAAATATACACTACTGTATAATCATACACGCTATAATTTGAGTGGTAAGCCTGTATCAATGCTGGTATTCCGCAAGCTAGCCCGTCATTATCACTCTTGGTTGGTACAGAGACACAGGTTAACACTCAAAGGTGAAATGATTATAGTTAAATTATACCTATAATTATATGTATGAATATCAGGTTGACAACACAACTCGGGTTGTCATGAATACTGCATAAAAAATATGTACTTGCTGGTTGTAATATATGTTCAACTCTAGACAAGTGTAAAAAATTCTTACCCTTACACCAGGTTAGCACAATAAATTAAACTAGGTTGCTATACAACACCAGCCTAAAATGTCCTACCCTTGTGCAAGAATTTTCTGTAAACAATGTGGTATGCAGTATGTAATGGTGCAATATTAAAATAATGGTTTATACTTAAATTACAAAAACATTTTAAAGTAACTTATAAGTAAAGTAGCCTCTTATCAACCTCTTGTAATGAAAAGGGCACAATAGTTCTTTGGCACAGGCCTCAGAACAATAATAGTGCTTTGTTGTAGTTTTGCTTGCTATGAGATTGAAAAGTTAGGCTAGAAAATGTAAATATAGCAATGTCTTTCTGCTATAATATTGCACTACTAATGTATATCAGGATTTTATATCTAGATGCAATGTACCTACTGGTTAACTGTAATAATCATCTAGGTTCAAAGGACCATAATTTATGTGGTAAAAACTCCAGGCAGTATATCTCCTTTTAATTGACTTCAATAAATTAAAGTTTATCTTATTTTTTCTTAGTAGGTAAGAAATTGAGTGGACTGTATGTACTTGTTAAAACTGCCTGAAATTATTCTCACATAAATTGGAGGGACAATTTGTAGCTTAAACCACTTTGTAATGGCTCCTTCTTAAACTACCAATTGTTTACCTAAGTTTAATTATTGTAATATTTTATATCATACCACATATGGTGGTCTAATCTACTATTATTTCAATAATTATTACCAGTTATGAATACTACTACTACAATATAACTAGAATGGCCTTATCTGAGCCTGTAGTAAGGGCCTGCTAAGGCTGTGTCATGTTAGCATCTATGTGAGTGTGGCCCTGTGCCTCATGGTGCCAATGGCGGCTGTGGAGGCCTACAAGGCTGGCAACAGCTAGGTACATGTGCATAGTTCTACTGCTCAGCTACTTGCTGTTCCAAGTCACAATTTTACCTGTATGGGATGCAAAGAGTTAATATCTGTTCCCTGAACATATCTATACAGGTATAACATGGTATGTGAGGGCTGTAAAATGGGGTACACGTACGTTTTTGGGGTGTTTCCCATATATCATAACCGACTTACTGTAAATGATTTTAAAATGTGTACACAATAAATCAAAATAGATACTTGGTAAGCCGGATACAATCGTTGTTGTAGTTGTTGATAGGCTGTGTGGCTGGTTGTTGACACGTAAATAGGTGTCTAGGTGTTACACCAGCTCTGGAGCCATGTGCAGCGTAAGGCTGCGTTTGTTGTTGTTTTCGTGTGAGCGTGGCGTCTGTAAGAGACGCTCTGCCTCCCTTGTTCCAATATTGTGGTTCTACTTCTAAGTTAAATTTACGTTAACAAGGGAATCAAGCTATATTTTGGTGTTAATAATTATATTCAGTCTTATTGAACACTTTTTTATTCAATTTAGACATTAAACTGTTGTATGAACAGTGGTTTAATAATGTAAATACTGCGGCGATGTCGATGACGTCACGGAGTCTCCCATTCTCTAATTTTAAGAGGATACTGTTAAGGGATGACTATACTATTTGTGTATGAGTGTGTCGGTTTCCCGACAGTCTTCCATCATCAACACGCAGTCAACAATAAACAAGGGAAGTGTTCTACCGAAACCCGTTTATCTAAGCATTTCTGACCAGTTAAATGTTAGGTAGATATTGGGCGAACCAGTTAGAATGCGAACAGCCTCTTAATAAAAGGTAATCAAGCCTTGGTCCTTATGATTCATTATACTGTGTTTTCTCTGTTATAGCTGTCGTATATTAGGATTCTGGCTTTACAGTTAGCACCCTTTGACAGGACAAGAAGAGGAAGCAAGACTTAGTATATCAGTTACTATGGGTGATGGAAGCTGCCTCAAAATAGGATAATTTGGTGTCTACATCCTAGTTATACCTGGTGGACTAAGCCTGCTGTACAATATGATAAGGAACCTCCTCAATGTATACTAATATATGTAGTTTAATACTGTAGTTTGATTGGCTGCATATATATAAATTCAATATAACCCCCCCGGTCAGGAGCCGGTCGGCCAAGCGGACAGCACGCTGGACTTGTGATCCTGTTGTCCTGGGTTCGATCCCAGGCACCGGCGAGAAACAATGGGCAGAGTTTCTTTCACCCTATGCCCCTGTTACCTAGCAATAAAATAGGTACCTGGGTGTTAGTCAGCTGCCACTGGCTGCTTCCTGGGGGTGGAGGCCTGGTCGAGGACCGGGCCACGGGGACACTAAAAAGCCCGGAAATCATCTCAAGATAAGCTCAAGATAACCCCCCTCTAATGTGCAAGGATCAATTTATGAGATTATTGCAGAAATACAGTCCACTTAACATCATACAAATTGCTATCGAAGTATATAAATTAACGTAAATATAAATTCTATATAAACTCATAAATAAATATAAATCTCACAGGTCGGTTCCCACATTAATTGGTCCTTCGAACCTAGATTCTATGATCATTCGAACCTAGATGGTCTAGAGAGCTAGATTGTCATCAAATTAAATAAACTAGTGTAATAAATTAGTGAACAATACATTGCCAGTCATAGACCGGCAGTGTTGCCTCGACCGTACTCAGGAGCCCCCCTCAGTTCAGTCCAGCTTCATCAGCGGTTTCATGGTCACCCACAGATTTGGTGGGGGGTGTTATTCCGTGAAATGACAGCGCTTATATTGAAGCCAGCCATATTAGTGGCTGTGTCCTTGGGAGATTGTTCATGGATTTCGTGGTGTTAATTTCGCGAGAGATTATCCACGAATTTTGTGGAGTTAATTTCGCGAGGTCACTAATAATATTTAATACTTCTAGATAATATTAGAAGTTTCATAGAGGCTATTATCAATAATTGTGTATATTATTTCTCCAAAATAGAGAATTATTTAATATATATTGCACTAGTTTCTCAATACAATATTTACCAATTGCCAACCCACAACAGGGTAGGCTATACATTGACTAGTGTTTATAGATAACCTAGTCCCATATTACCATTGACTAGCTGAACTATTTATTGTTCATCCTAGTCCCAATATTACCATAGTCTAGTTGTACTATATTAAACAACCTAGCACCATTAATGAATGGTGCAGACCCTATTTTGGGTGTAATTTTTATCAACTCGAGTTGAGTTGTGTTTATATAATAACTTACTTATGATCATTACACCTTTGAGTGACTAATTAGTGTCTATACTATCCTAGGGTGATTTTGAAAAGCTAACCTAAAGGTACTTCCAGTGACCCTGGTTTATCACTCAAATCATTATTGTGTATGATTGTATATATATAATGTGTATTAATTTTAAGTGCTAACCTCTAGAAGAGGTCGGATTATAGCCTAGTGATTGTAGAATTTTACCCTAGGCTACCATAAGTACTTGCCCCACAAGGCTTCACCAACTAGCCAAAACGGATAATGCAGGGAGAATGAAAAGAACCCTTGCAGGTCTTAAAGACCACTTAACAAGACAGATCAAGAAATGTGAAGATTTGTCACAACAATCTCCAGTTGATTATGCTGACCTGGAAAGCTATTATCAAGCAGCTGCAGGTAAATTTGAGCAAATCAAATTGAGCAAATCAAATAGCAACATATGTGGCTGAACTTGCCAACACCAATTTATCAGAAACAGAAATAGACGATATTATGGTTGATCTAGCGAGTTATGAAGATCACACTCGGGCCACGTTACAGCCTTACGTCAAATTAATTGCCCAGAACAAGGCAACAACAACAACAGTTGCATCTAATGCGAGTCAAGTAGAAGATCGACTCTCACCAATTAATTTACCCACTTTCTCAGGAAAAGACGAGGAAGATTGGGACGAATTTTGGAACAAATTCGTTGACCTTGTGGACTCAAAACAATCTTTACCAAAGAGTAGTAAATTCTCTTATTTGCAAGGCCAATTATCAGGTAAGGCTAAAACAGCAGTATCCCATATAAGATTAACTAATGACGGCTATGATCTGGCAGTAAAACTCATCAAGGATAATTATGCTGATCCAGAAGTAAGAACATCACATTTAGTTCATGAGCTGTTGCATTTACCCCAACCCGTCCTCGACTCAAGTCCATTACATTCAGCGGTCGACCCCACAGACGCATTCATAAATTTTAACATGCTGTTCATTCAAAACGGGAATTTTCTCAAGTATAAATTAATATTATAATATATTAGCATATTGTGTATATATAGGCATAGGTTAGGTTAGGTTAGGTGTTTAGGTTCTGTTGGCGATTATTTGTATTTGTAGTACGTGAGTGAAGCATTTATAGCGTTGTGGTTCGAACAAAATTCGTCAGTGAAGCACTTGTTCCGGAAATGTTCGAACGTCAGCAGTTGTGAGTCGTGTGTAAACCTCTTTTCATTCATAAACAGGGGGTTTGGCGGGTGCATGGAATCACTTTTGGATCTTTGTTTGGAGGACGGGCTGATTTACCCCCACCGGAGGCTTCAGCTGATTCACTCAAAATCTTCAAGCTGGAGGTAGAATCAATGATCAAGGCCCTTAGCCTGACAGCAGATACAAACGGGGCAGAGTGGGTCTTGATAATAATTGTCCAGGAGAAAATACCAAGGGACATATTGAGACAAATAAGTGCTCATTACAATAAAAGTATCTTATCCATGAATGAAATATCTGATGGTCAGTAGTTCATCAATTACGAACACATGACAAATTAAAACCACCAAGTAATCTCTCAGAAACCAATAATAGTAAACCACAGAGTACTAAAGGTACTCCAAATCAATCTAGACAATATAATTCAACACCAAAGTGGAATAGTAGCAGTGTGGGCGTATATGCAGTGGGGCCCTTCAAGCCTATAGGTACTGTGTCACCCAAGAACGTGACACCAAAGAGCACTGGAAGCTATGGAACAAGTTTGTTCTGCAATGAGAAACATTCAATGTACCACTGCCCTAATTTTCCTGATAGTGACGCCCGTGTTGAGCGACTCAAAGATTTGCAACACTGCACGAGCTGCCTAAGGAAACATAACATCAACGACTGTCAGACCCAATTACACACCTGTAATAGGTGTAACAAGGGTCAGCACCATGCAGCCTTGTGCAGACACCAAAACAACGTCTCCAAACCCCAAGGTGGAAGATAGCATTCCCACCACAGTACAGTACTGCAAGGTGCAACAACGAGGTGCAACAAACAATTATATTTCTCCAGTAGCATTATACTAAGGAGATTACAGCTGACTGTAGCAACAGAGGTTGACGTTAATATCATCATTTAAAGCTGAAGATGAGTTCATGAGGCCTTCAGTGGCAAATCAGTGAACAGTAGCTTAAACAGCTACAAGTCACTGCGACCAATGTCACTGAACCCACTGCAGTCTCAGAACCATATTTAGCTGTAGTGATGGGCTATTCAATCCTCTGAATTAACTAAATTAAACCCCAATAAATCTAACGACTGATTTTGATACATTTATTATTTAATCAAGATGAATTCCATGGGCCTCAGTGTTTATATATCAGTGACCAGTTACCTGAACAAGCTTCAAGTTATATCTAATGTCACTGATCTCACTGCAGTTCTTGAATCATACTTGACTGTAGTACTTGATCACATTCAGTCCTCTGGGTTAAATAATATGTAATTAGGCTTGAATTTTAGCCTTTCAAGAGTTAACAGGGAAATGAAATCGCATTAGACTTCTAACCCCTGTAACTCGAGTACGGGACATCCGTCCTGTACGAACAGATGCACAAATGTGTGATTACTAACAACTAACATCAAATTAATCTAATAATTCGCAGGAGGTGTATCGGTGTTCGTCTGTTCTAAATAGGACTTAGACCCGTGAGCAGCCCCCCGGGGAATTATGTCGGACAATCCGACACCATTTAAATAAAATAAAATAAATATGTTTATTCAGGTAAGGAATATACATACAAGTGATGTTACATTAATGGATTGAATTATAGATAGAGCTAGTACATACAATGCCTAAAGCCACTATTACGCAATGCGTTTCGGGCAGGAATAACATTAATATCTAGAGCTTAATACTAATTGAGCATAAAGAATAAAATGTGTTGAGAACAAATACAAATAAAGATAAAAAAAAGGGGGGGAACATGACTGAAAAAGCAGCACAAATACAAAAGGTTGACAAACAGCATTGATTAAAAAAAAAAAAAAATATCAGACAATAGAGTGGTAAGGTAGGTTACAGGGAATTTATTAGGTAGTGTTTAGTTTTAATCTTAAACTGGTTGAGAGAGGTACAGTCTTTAACATGATTGGGGAGATCATTCCACATTCTGGGTCCCTTGATTTGTAGAGCATTTCTAGTTTGATTAAGCCATACTCTTGGAATATCAAAACTGTATTTATTTCTGGTGTGGTGCTCATGGGTTCTGTTACAACCTGCAATGAAACTTTTGAGTTCAGGATTGGCATTACAGTTCAGCATTTTATATATGTATGATACACATGGGAGAATGTGCAGTGACTTAATATCTAACATATTCAGAGATTTGAGTAGGGGTACCGAGTGATGTCTGGGGCCAGAGTTGGATATTGTCCTAATAGCAGCTTTGTGTTGAGTAATTAGAGGACGTAAATGATTTTGGGTAGTAGAACCCCGAGCACAAATACCATAGTTGAGATATGGATAGATGAGGGAGTAATAGAGAGTCACCAGGGCAGGTCGGGGTACATAATATCTGATCCTAGAGAGAATGCCAACAGTTTTTGAAACTTTTTTTGATATATTTAGAATGTGTCCCTGGAAATTCAGCTTGTGGTCAATGAGAACGCCAAGGAACTTACCATCTAATTTGTTACAAATTTGGGTATTGTTAATTTTGAGATTTATTTGATTAGAGGATTTATTGCCAAACAGAATATAGAAAGTTTTGTCAATGTTAAGGGTGAGTTTGTTGGCAGTTAGCCAAAGATGGACTTTATTTAGCTCAGTATTTACTGTGGCATTTAGAGCAAGGGGGTCAGGACTGGAGTAAATGAAGGTTGTGTCGTCAGCAAAAAGAATTGGTTTGAGGTGTTGGGAGGCATTTGGAAGGTCATTAATGTAGATGAGAAAGAGGAGAGGGCCAAGTATGCTGCCCTGAGGAACACCAATGTTGATGGGTAGGGTGGGAGAAATTGAATTATTCACAGAAACATACTGGAGCCTGTCAGTAAGGTAAGATTTGAGGTATTGCAGGGAGTGTCCTCTGACTCCATAATGATGTAATTTAAGAAGAAGGTTTTGGTGGTTGACAGTGTCAAAAGCCTTACGCAGGTCCACAAATAACCCAACAGGGAACTCATTTTTATCAAGAGCTGCATGAATCAAGTTAATCATACTAATAAGTGCATCGTTAGTGCTTTTTTGGGTCTGAAGCCATATTGACAAGAGCTAAGTATATTGTGTTTGGCTAGATAAGAGTAAAGCTGCTTGTAGATTAGTTTTTCAAATATTTTTGACAAGTTAGGCAGGATTGATATAGGTCTGTAGTTGTTAACATCTGTGAGATCACCACATTTGTGGACAGGGGTTACTCTCGCTTTCTTTAGAATATCTTGAAAGGTTTGGAGTTCAAGTGACTATTTGAAGAGCAATGCAATAGCAGGGGCTAAAGATCTGGAGGCTTTTTTGTAAATTAAAGTTGGTATCTCATCAAGGGCACTAGACTTGGTTTTAAGGGAAAGGATTATCTCATTGACGTCAGTGGAATTAGTAGGCTTTAGGTACAGAGACTGTGGATAGTTACCTGTAAGATAGTCCTTAACATCAGTACTGGAAGTTGGAATATCATTTGCAAGGGATGACCCAATGGAAGAGAAGAACCTATTAAACTCAATAGCAGAATAAGAGGCTGAAAGCTGACCATCGTTACTGGACAGGAGTGTTGGTTTGTTAGAAATCTTCTTTGATCCCAATATTTGTGAGATTGTGAGATTGTACTCAAAGTTTTTTTAATGTTGCTCTTTATTTGGGTAAATCTATCTTCGTAGAATTTAGTTTTGGCTCGTCTAATTATTTTAGATAGCAATAACGAGTAATTCTTTGAAAATTCTTTGGAGACGGTTCCTAACCTATACTTCTTCTCAAGGTCATGTTTTTTATTAATGGATTTAAGTATTCCCTTTGTAAGCCAAGGATTGTTAAGCCTTTTGGTTGTGACTTGTTTTGAAAGCCTAGGACAGTGGGTGTTATAAAGGTTAAGAGTCTTTTGAAGAAAAGATTGCACTGCTAGGTTGATGTCCCCTATGTTACCTAACTAGGATTCCCAGTTGACATTATCAACAGCAGTTATAAAATTGTCTATAGCAGTTTCATTGTGCAGCCTAAAGCTTAATTCCCTTGACTCAAGAGGTGGTTTGATAATGTTAGTTGAGAGAAATGTGGGGTAATGGTCTGTAGTGCTATCGGTGATTATACCTGAAGTAAGCGGAGAGGTTATGTTGGTCCAAATGTGATCAAGAGTCGTGGCCGTACTATCAGTGATTCTAGTAGGTCTAGTGATTAAGGGTATGAGGAAGCAGGAATTCATACAGTTGAGGAAGCTAACAGCAGTAGGGTGTTCAGGCTCGCAGAGGTCAATATTAAAGTCCCCTGCGATAATTTAATGGTTTTTGTTCAGTCTGTTATCGAGTATAGATTTCTAAGGTTTGAATTGAATTCGGACACATCAGTGTTAGGAATTCTATAGACTGCACCCACAGACAGGACAGACTCGGCACCCTTGACTCTGAAACTGGCGAAGATATACTCCCCACAGCTGTCTCTAGTTCTATTTATATTTAAGCATGTTAGTTCTTGGTGGTAGTAAAGAGCAGTACCACCACCTCTCTGAATTTGACGACAGTTGTGAATTGCTGAGTAGTTAGGCATGTTAAAGAGTTGAGTAGTATCCTCTTTCAACCACGTTTCAGTAAGTATAATAAAAGAAAATTTGTTGTCAATAGTTTCAATCAAGGCACTAACATCATCGAAGTGTTTACCTAGGGATCTAACGTTCAAGTTGATTACAGAGATATTGTGATTATGTGTTAATACATTGTTTACATCATGTGCTGTAAAATATCTGCAATTTTGATCATTAAAGTGATGATTGTCATAGATAGTGGATAAGAGGTTTAGTTCTGGGTCTATACTTGTCTGCATATAAAGGCTGGTTATTAACCAGAATTAGTATGAACTTAATTAAGAGAACAAAATGAGATCAATAATTACTTTTCAATAGAAAAGCAATTATAGCAAAACACAACAATACAATAATATAACAATACAATAAAAGCTTAGTTATCATAAAAAGTTAGTCATAAAAAGGCTTAGTTATTAACCTAGAATTAGTATGAACTTAATTAAGAGAACAAAATGAGATCAATAATTACTTTTCAATAGAAAAGTAATTATAGCAAAACACAACAATACAATAACATAACAATACAATAAAAGCTTACAAAGTACTAAGTACTAAGTACTAAATTTAATAATATTACATGCAATTGCAGATAATATTGCTGCCATTGTATCCACAAGTTAACCCATAGGAAATGTAACGTGTTGTGGAATTTTCCGTCTATAGAAAACGGGATATCATTGCCACATACTATTATAATTCACCAGCTATTGTGTTGGAATTATTCTTAAATACATTAGTCTTTGGACTTTTACCATCATAAAACATCTTATTTTAATTAACTTAATTATCAGTACCAAAATAGAGTAAATGTGACCCTTCTATCAGTTACTGATATCTGGACAAAGTAAGCCAGTAGTGTGAGGAGGATTGGTTAGCCATTGTTGTTAAGACCACAGAGGTGCAGGGAGCAAATTCGACTCTATAATTTCTCTTGGACGAAGTGTGACGGAGATCAGAGTAGTGGTCTTCCATCATCAACACGCAGTCAACAATAAACAAGGGAAGTGTTCTACCGAAACCCGTTTATCTAAGCATTTCTGGCCAGTTAAATGATAGGTAGATATTGGGCGAACCGGTTAGAATGCGAACAGCCTCTTAATAAAAGGTAATTAAGCCTTGGTCCTTATGATTCATTATACAGTGTTTTCTCTGTTATAGCTGTCATATATTAGGATTCTGGCTTTACAGTTAGCACCTTTTGACAGGATAAGAAGAGGAAGCAAGACTTGGTATATCAGATACTATGGGTGATGGAAGCTGCCTCAAAATAGGATAATTTGGTGTCTACATCCTAGTTATACCTGGTGGACTAAGCCTGCTGTACAATAAGATAAGGAACCTCCTCAATGTATACTAATATATCTAGTTTAAAACTGTAGTTTGATTGGCTGCATATATATAAATTCAATATAACCCCCCCCTAATGTGTAAGGATCGATTTGTGAGATTATTGCAGAAATACAATCCACTTAACATCATATAAATTGCTATCGAAGTATATAATTAACATAAATATAAATTCTATATAAATTCATATAAATAAATATAAAACTTACAGGTCAGTTCCCACAGCCTCTAGGAAACCTGGACTCTTATAAAACCTCTCCAACTTCTGTAATATTACTCTACCCAATCTTGCAACCCTGGTTATAGACAAGGATAGGCTTATCTGACTGTATGGCCGGAGAAAACCCCTCAAATAGCAGGAACGGTCGGCAGCGATACACCTCCCCCTCCAGTCAAGATGGCGTCCACCTCTCTTGCATCATCGCCCCTTAATACTCTATTCTTTATATAAGCAATCAAACTCATTATGGATTTTATTTACCATATTCCTCATGCATACTTTTTGATAGAGTCCATTTTTCCCTTACATAGTTAGGCTATTCCAGTTCACATTATTTCTGATGATCTCCAGCTGAGAAGGCACTACTTTTCTGGGCGGAGTATTAATGGTGACTCGCGGCCTCTCTGATCTCAGCTGTGGATTTATTCTAATAAACACTCTCCACTGTGTCCACCAACATTTTACAACCAAAACCAACCTCCACAGGAGGTAAGGTTCGTAACAACCCCTCCTAAGCCATGGAGAAAAACAAGAGAAATCCTTAAAGGAATTTCACTTTTTTTTCACATAAAATTTATACCTCAAACAGATTTCATAATAATTGTAAAGAAACAGCAAATGAAATATAATAAATACTAGATACACAATAATATACATCTCTGAGCAATAGTTCAACCCTAAGTCACCCCAGGTTTTGGCAATCTAGAAAGTGCATCTGCTACTACATTTAATTTTCCTGGAATATGTTTGATGACCAGATTGTACTCTTGCAGCAATAAAGACCACCTTAATATTCTCTGGTTGGAATTTTTCCTGCTAGCAATAAATGTTAAGGGGTTGTGGTCAGTAAACACTTCAACAGTATTAGCTGATAGATAAATGTCAAATTTTTTAACAGCTAGTAATAATGATAAAGCCTCCTTCTCCACTGTGGAGTAATTCTGTTGACATTTAGTAAATTTTTTAGAATAGTATGTATTGGATGATTAATACCCTCATCATCTTCTTGCATTAGTACAGAAGTACATTAGTACAGTAGTCAGGAGTAGCTAACACTGGACCAGATGACAACATTCCTTTTAATTTAGTAAATGCATCCTGACATTCCTGAGACCATCTAAACTTTACATTTTTACATAGCAAATTTGACAAAGGAGCTGCAATTGCTGCAAATTTTTTACAGAATTTCCTATAATAAGCACACATTTCTAGATATCTTTGCACCTCCTTGCTAATCAACACTGGATACTCTCATATATCATTTATTTTATTTTGAGTGGTAACACCTTACCATTTCCCACTTCATTACCTAAGTAAGAAATACTAGCTCTAGCAAAAGTACATTTGTGTAAGTTTACAGTTAAATTAGCCTCCTTTAAGCATTTTAATAGTTTAGCCAAACCTTTTATATGGTCCTCCCAATTATTGTGAAAAATTTCAATATCATCCAAGTAAGCTCTACATTGTGGTAAGTCTTTTAACACTAAGTTCATAAGACGCTGGAAAGTTGCTGGGGCATTTTTCAGCCCGAAAGGCATTACAGTGAATTCATACAACCCATCTGCAGTTATAAATACACTCATTTCCGTGCTCTTGGTGTTAAAGGAATTTGCCAGTAACCTTTTGACAAATCTAGTTTGGTTACAAACTTGGCTTTACCAACACTGTCAATACAATCATCTAATCCAGGTATTGGAAAGTTATCATCAACAGTCATTACATTTTAGCTTACGGTAGTCAATTGTCGGAAAATCCGACACCATTTAATAATATCACTTTCAACAGGCAGAAATATTGCTGCTGCTGTTGTATAAACAAGNCAAAATATTTACAATTTAACCATGCTCTGGCTAGACTTTGAAGTTCTAGGCATTTGATATCCATATTGTTACTGATAACCATTGTAATACTTATCTCCTGATAATTCTAGTTACTGTAATGATTCTGTATTCAAATAGAAGACATTATGCTGGTATTCTTGTCATTTATATAACTAATCGAAAATTGTTTAAATGAACAAATATAATTGGTAGTATTAAATATACTAAGCGATTATTACTATGTAAACACAACTAATTAGTACATTTAAGTTATTTATGAAGATATTCCCCAGGTGTCTCCACCCTACGACTTTGAGGGCACGACGGCCGCCACGGGTGCCCACTTGCTGTACGAGATGTTGTGTGTACTGCCCGGGGTGAAGTACCACAGTTAGACCTGCCAGTGCTCTCTTTCCTCGCCTGCTGTACGGGATGTTGTACATAAATGTTTAGTTTAACAAAATATTTACAATTTAACCATGCTCTGGCTAGACTTTGAAGTTCTAGGCATTTGATATCCATATTGTTACTGATAATTAACATTTGATATCCATATTGTTAATAATTATATTCAGTCTTATTGAACACTTTTTATTCAATTTAGACATTAAACTGTTGTATGAACAGTGGTTTAATAATGTAAATACTGCGGCGACGTCGATGACGTCACGGAGTCTCCCATTCTCTAATTTGAAGAGGATACTGTTAAGGGATGACTATACTATTTGTGTATGAGTGTGTCGGTTTCCCGACATAATTCCGGGGGGGAAGAACACGGGTCGAAGTCCCGGTAAGGACTGCGATCACTTTATTCTTCTCCTTCAGAATTATAATGCTGCTTTAATTTGAGTTTACATTGTTGAGCTGCAGTCCTTTGGGGACGTATGTCCCGTACTGGCGTATCGGGTGCTGGAAGTCGCTGTACGTCTTCGTTCCTGGCCAGTTCTAAAGGAACTAATTTCTCTAAAGTTTTGAGAGTAGTGTTGCCTCGGCATTTTACTTTCACTATTCTCAAGATGCCCTGGCTGTCTGGATGAACAGAGACTATTTGACCTATAGGCCACTCTGAGCGTGGTCCATCACTATCCACCAGAACTATGTCACCAGGGTTCAAGTTAATTCTGTTGTAGGGGTGTTTGCCCCGTAATGATACTCTCTCAGAGCTGTAAGGTATTCTCGAGTCCATACGTCATTCCACCGACTTATCACCCTTGATAGATGTTTGAAACGTTGAACCAAATCACTCTCTTGGACATATGAAGGATCCTCTGGTTCCTCGTCCGTAAGGGACACAAGTGTTTTGAGAGGTCTACCATACATCAAATGAGCTGGACTTAATGGTTCACGCTGCAAAACATCATCAGAGAGGTAGGTAAATGGTCGGTTATTGACTCGTGCTTCTATCTCTATGACTACTGTTTGAAGCTCCTGCAGGTCAATCTTTTGTCGGTGTAGGGTTTTCTGTAGAAAACGTTTTACCGTACCAACCATGCATTCATAGAAGCCTCCGTGCCATGGTGCTCTGGGAGGTATGAATTTCCAATGGCACTGCCGTTGATTTAGGGCTGTGCGTACCTTTGGGTGTGTCCAGATTTTCCTCAGACATGCTTCTCCTGCCACTAAGTTGGACCCATTGTCTGAGATCATTAACTTAGGACAGGATCTACGTGAAGCAAACCTGCGGAAAGCCTGTAAGAATGCTTCGGCACTCATATCGGGAGTCACTTCTAGATGGACTGCCCTTGTTGTGGCACAAGTAAAAAGACAGATGTAAGCTTTTACTGGTTTCTTGTCTTTAGTGCCTGTAAGTATTAGTGCTCCTGTGAAATCTACTCCTGTAGTCTCAAAGGGACGAATATGTTTGACTCGTTCCTTCGGAAGTGGAGGAGGGCCAGGATACGGACACACTCTGGCCTCGTATCTCCGGCAAATAACACAGGATTTGATTATTGATTTTACTGTCTGTCTACCTTGGGGTAGCCAGTACTGTTGTCTTAAGTCTGTGAGAGTATCTAATACCCCACCATGCAAAGTGCAGTATTTGTGTATATGTAACACAATTAGTTTGCTTACTATGTGATGACGAGGGAGCAATATTGGATTTTTTGCTTCCAAATCTATGTCAGCGTGCTGTAAGCGGCCTCCGCATCTGATTATGTTATAATTGTCAGTGTCTAACCAGAGACCCAGATCACGTTGTAGCTTCTTTGGAACATTGTCAAATTCTGTCCCGAATGTGTCGATCTGAGCTCTTTTGACCGTAGAGTGGTCACCTTAGGGCATTAGGGAATTTATGCTTGATTCCTATTTTCTTTAGAAAATCAAACACTACTTGGGTGACACCTATAAGTTTGTTCAGTTCAGAGTACCGAATAGGATCAATTACCAAAGTCCGAGGTGGTTCTGGGTTCTCAGTGGGAACAGTAACATTGGTCACAATGACTTGTGGCTTTTGTTCAGGCCACTGGTCGCTGATTAGCCACTGAAGTCCATTGAACCACATCTCTGCCTTTGTTAATTGCCGTAAAGTCAGTCCTCGGGAGAGATAGTCAGCTGGATTCTCTTTTGTGGGTACATATCTTAGTTTATACCCTGCTGACAACTCTCGTATTTCCTTAACGCGGTTACTCACGTAAGGATTCTTACTGTTATTGTTCTTAACCCACTGTAGCACTGCCTCATTATCTGACCAAACTACTGTTTCTTTAAAGTGGATGTGGCGTAAGGCCTTGATCAAATAATGAGCCAATCTTACTCCTAACAGTAAGGCTGTTAATTCCAGTTGTGGCAGTGATCTTTTCTTTAAAGGTACCACTCTGGCCTTTGATGTGAGCAAATTGGCTTGCCCATTTGTGACCAGGTAAGCTACTGTTCCATAAGCCTTTCCTGAGGCATCACAGAATACATGTAGCTTAATTGGTTCTTTTTCATTTACTACTGTGTTCCTAGGGAACTTGACAGACTCTAGGGTACTTAAATCTTTTACTAACCCTTGCCATTTTTCTTGTAGGGCAGGTGTTAGAAGATCATCCCAGTCTATCTTTTGTTGCCAACATTCCTGTATTATCAACTTCCCATTAATCAGTACTGGGCTTAATAGTCCTAATGGGTCGAAGGGTTTGCTGACTTGTGATAGTAATTTTCTCATTGTTAAGTTAGTGGTATCAGGCTCCACTGACTTGATTGTCAACTGATCTGTTGTCGTGTTCCATTCGATACCTAGTACCTTTGTCATCTCGGGTACCTGGTAATCGGGAAATTCAGTTGAGATCAGTTGATTTAATTTTTCATTGTTAGAGACCCAAGATTGGAGAGGCATATTGGCTCCCATTAATTCTCGATTGGCCTCATGGTATATGTCCAACAGTTTACTTTCACTGTTGGTTGTACCTTGAAAATTATCCACATACAGGTTTTTGCTAATTTCCGTCTTGTTTGGGCTATTGGACTGCTTCAAGTGCGTATTGTCGGGGTTTCACGGTTCTCGTTAGTGAAGGGTTAAAGCAAAGGTAGACTGGATCTCCTTTCCAGGTGGTTGCTCCGACAATAACCCTTACTCACCGTCGTTCGGCGGGTCTTCCCTCGATCCTCTAGGCTCCACTGCTCGCCTCGGAGAGTACCCCAGTCGGTCTCACAACCGGCCTTTAAATTGCAAGATGAGTGGGGGCACAGATCGTTCCCTCAATCTGTGGCCCGCCCCGACACCGAACTCTTACACAGCCTTTAAGGTCGCCAACTGGTTTTTAGGTGTCCAGTAACACTGCAGTGGTCAGGTGTAATTGTGGCAAGAGCAAATTCCAGTAATATGGTATCAGGCAGGTCACTCTACTTTACTTCATTACACGGTCACAAGATAAATGGAGGGGATGATATCAAACACCAAAGAGTTTTGGTATTTTACTTAAAAGACAACGAGAAATATATATGCATCACTGTATCAGGAATAATATATGACAATTGCTCCATTCATAGCATAATATTCTGGAGCGCACCAATATGGTAACACCGGCAGCGTCCCGCGTCACCTGTCAGATGTCAGCTGACCGGGACCCTCGCGATCGTGGGAACAGACTAGTACTTGTTTTCTAATTCTGTCACGATCCTCGTTTATTTAACTTTTTCCAAAACACTATTCAACATTCACATGGCTTGCTTATGATTTCACTGGCCTCACGATCAACATCTTATTCACAATACTCTCACAGTGACTTTCCACCGAACCAAAAGATTACTCTATTCTTAATAATATTTACTGTGAATGCACTCGCTTGATCACTGAACTTTTCTTTATATCTATACTTTCTCTCACAGAGATATCACTGGCAATCACTTCACGTATATGATATTATTCAGTACACAGTCATGTCATATATAAATCAGTAATCAAATTTCAGGCATATATATATATAAATCATGAAGATCAATACACAGACATTTATATCAATAGATCATAGAGATCAACACACAGGCATTTATATCGATAGATTATAGAGATCAACACACGGGCACTTATATCAATAGATTATAGAGATCAATCCACAGGCATTTATATCAATAGATTATAGAGATCAATCCACAGGCATTTATATCAATAGATTATAGAGCTCAACACACCAATATCTGGTTTACTACCAATATATATAATAATAATACTCACTGGAAATTAATAATAGTCACAGCAAATTCTTTGATGAATCCTGGTGCTTGCACACACCCGCACATAGATATATATGTAAACTGATACTGTGAGCGCTCTGGGTAGGCTCACCACACACTGTGCTCTTTGTGACTTAGACTCAAGTGAGACTTGCTCACGACATATAAAATATCCTGACAAGAAAATATATAGCTAACTAAAGGGGAAATGGGAGGGTAACTGTAAACACCTACTTCACCTATCCTAGGATGACAGTTGGGTTGTAGCTCCTGGTCCAGGCTCTCGCCTCGTTCACCATCCAGAAACACAAGCCCACGCCTTAGAATGTCACGTCTCGCCGCTTCTGTACACAGCAGGTCCGTGCTTCCCCTACAGTACGTCGCCGGGTTGAAGTCGGTCTCCTGGCCGTCAACTTTCCTCCCAACTACGGCAGCCAGCCTACGTCTCGGCGGTCGTCGCACATTTCCCAAATAGTCCTTGTCACTGTACTCCCAGAGGAACTGCCTCTCACCACTACGAAGTCACTGTGAAGTTATCAGCCGTCCCAGACGATACTGCTTAAGCTCCACACGCACAGCACCCGACTTCAGAGCACTTGAAGCTCACTTCACTGTCAATTCCCTCGTCGTCTAGATATATCGCTAGGTATTTGGGAAGACTTCTCGACGTGCTTGCATCCAACTGTTGACTCGTAGGGTTCCACGAAGGTGGGGTTACAGTCAAACTTGACAGGATCGTCGATCACACGTTCAACCTGGTTGACAAGACTGTCAACCCGGTTCACTCACGGTGGGTTGGCCCGGCCACTAAGCTGTCTCTTAAACTGGTGAACTGCCAACGACGACACACGTCGATGCCCGGCCCACTTCTTGCAACGCACCTGTCCCTGAGCACTTGTTTCTCAATATTCTGTCAGTTCCTTATCTGAGCCACATCTGGGTTGCAGGAAGACCTCACAGAGTGCGCGCCAACAACTGCAGACGCTTACATCCACCGGAGTTCGGTAAATCCGTCACTCTGACAGGACGACCGATCGCGCGTCCTACCTCTCGGACGTGTCGTGAAAGACTGATATCGCCACGGCGCCAACACGGCCGGACCCCCATGCCTATGTGACGTCACTTTTCCCAAAGTTGGTTTTCATTGGCTCCCAGTGCCACGTCGCTGACGGCGACCAATCTGGCGCCACTGACGTCACACAGTTTTGGCGGGAGAACAGACTCGCCAGCGCCATATTGGCTCCCTAAAGGGCCTATCCCACAGGCCAAAATGTTCTTATTTCACAAATTTCTCGGCTCATCGAGAATACTGTTCTCTCCCACATATGTTCAATTGATGCCTGCAATGTAGAGAACGCTCGGGAATAGTGGACATGACTCTTACAGCAGGCGTGGGAGAATTAGAAGGGTGGGAACACCGTCACAGTATCCAAGGTAGCTTGGAGCAGAAAAGGAGATGATGTGGCGCCAAAAGGACAGAGGCAAACCGGTAAGTGATTAATTCACTGTTCGGATCGTTAGGATCCTTAATCCATAGGAACTTTGTGTAGTTTCGGTCTTCTTCTTGAAGACCTACCCTAAGGAATGCCTTACTGATGTCGGCCGTATATGCATAAGTCCCAATACGGAACTTTAACAGCACGTCGTAAAGCCTTTGTGTTAGGCTAGGGCAAGTTTGAAGGCAGTCGTTTAACGAAACACTACTTGGCCTCATTTTAGCACTGCAATTAAATACTATCCGTAATGGGGTAGTTGCAGAATTCTTCTGTACACAATGATGTGGTAAGTAGTGACCTTCCTTTGGGTTATCATTTGTAACAACTTCGATAAATTTATCATCGAGTAAATTCTGTATTATGTCATGGTACAACTTCAATTTCTCAGGTTGTCTTTGTAAGCGCAACACCTGTGATCTCAATTGGTTTTGTGCCATAAAATGGTTGACGGGTAGCTGAGGGTGATTCAGCTTCCATGGTAGCCTGACCCAGTATTGATTATCTCTGTATATAACTGAGTCCAGGTATTGTTTGTAAGTCCAGTCATCATCTGGGCTAGGTTGTTCAGGGACAATGCCGAGAGTTGCCAGGTCCCATAACTTGTGTACAGGGGGATCAAGCTCTTCCTCGGACATGTCTCTGAGTTGCAGTGGAGACTGCTCTCCTAGTCATGCAACCATTACTGGGTTGGCATGTTAGTGTTCTACAGGTGCGGGTTGGTTTAGCCGTAATACAGGGCCTGTTAGCAAATAGCCACCTGCAGATGGTAACACGTTCATACCGTGTTTGTTTTCCTTTCCTTTGATAAACTTATGGTAGACATCTGATCCCATAAGGATTCCAATATTGGAAAGGTTGTCTGATGTGATTTTATCTGCCAAATGAATTCCCCTTTTTTCTAGGAATTTGGCTGTTGTCCCCAGACCATATACATATAGATCTGTTGGGAATCTATCTACTACTAGAGCTTGTACATTTTGTTCGTAACCTCCTAATCGTACTTTGGGTTGTACTACCTTGAAAACTCGGGCTCCTGAGTCAGTCAGGAATCCTGCTATGTTTATTCGTGTCTCCTCTACAGGTGTAAGTTTCAGGGTATCTACCAACTCTTTGGATATAAAGGTCAATTGGGACCCTTGATCAAATAATCCACGTACGGTGGCTTTGTTCTCTCCATTTCTAATGATCAATCGTGCAGTAGGTAGAGCTGATTTATGTTTAGACCTTGTTGAGAAAACACTTATGTCAGGTAGCACAGTACAAAGCTGTACTGAGGTGTTAGTTCCTTCCTCCTCCTGTGGTTTGGCAGACTTTGTACTTGAATCCCCACAAAGTGCTGTATGGTGTTGACCCTTATGGCACCTATAACAGGTGCGTATTGTTGATGTGCAGCTGTCGGGATGATGTTCCCTTATACACTTGGTACATCTATGTATCTCCTTGAGTCGTTTTATGCGTGTTGCACGATCGGGGTAACGTCTGCAATTGTACATGGAATGTGATTGTTCACAGAACAGACATGGTCTCCAGACGTTAACAGTATCTTGAGGAGTCACCGATTTGGGTGACGCGTTACCTGTAGGTTTGGAGGTACCAACTGCGTATGTGCCCACACTGCCTTGTCTCCACTTTGGGGAGGGAGAAGTTGTTTTAGATTTGTTTGGAGTACTGTTTGTACTCTGTTGTTTACTATTAGTAGTAGACGAAGGTTTAGATGTCGCTTTTTCATCTGGGATAACTCTTTCTCGTTCTATGATGGTTTGTAACCCCTTTGTAATCTCTGTTACTGTCAGATATGACTTTCCATACAACACAAACAACTTATCCAGGATGTCCCTGGGTAATTTGCGAGTCATATGGACTTGGATTATCCAGTCTGATTCATCCAAGTTTACTTTATTTTTAAGTGCCTTAAGCAAAGACTCAAGCTCCAATCTAAAGGCTTGGAGTGAGACTGCTGTATTATTTGGATGTTTAATATCTAACAGCTTCTGGGTTAGAATTCTGATAGTCCTTTCAGGCTTCGCATAGTTTTCTTTCAATAGTTGTACAGCATTGTCATAATCGTCATCTGTGTGATTCAGATTACAGACTACCTGAAAGGCTTCATCCTTCAAGACACTCTGTAAATACGTAAACTTTGTCGTCTTTGGTACATTGACATTAGAATCCACAGAATCGACAAATTTGCTCCAGAAATTGTCCCAATTCTCGTCCTCTGTTCCAGAAAAAGTTGGGAGACTGAGTGATGGTAATTTGACTTCTGGTGCTGTCTGATTCTGGGTAGTTGTGCTGCAACATTTATATTGGCCTTATGGGCGTCTATCAAATCGTCATAGGGTTGTATTTTTTCAAACATTGCATCTTCATAATCAGAGTGTTCTTGGAGAATGTTGTTCATCGTATCTTCATCAATACTGTTAACGTTAAGTAAATCTTGATACTGTTTCATTTGTTGCAACACACGGTCATATTTGTTCCGTGTAAGCTTAAGATAGTTTTCCAGTGCTGCATAATTAACTGGAGTTTGATTACTCATGTCTTCACATTTGTTAATCTGCCTTGTGAGATGCCCCTTTAAGGCCTTAAGGGTTAATTTTACATTTTGGAGTGTAGACATCTTGGAAGTACTTGCTAGTCGTATGGACTTTTAACTATTTGGCACTTGAATTAGTAAAGCAACTAGTTTCCGAACTAGAGCTGTTTATCATTTAAAATATACACTACTGTATAATCATACACGCTATAATTTGAGTGGTAAGCCTGTATCAATGCTGGTATTCCGCAAGCTAGCCCGTCATTATCACTCTTGGTTGGTACAGAGACACAGGTTAACACTCAAAGGTGAAATGATTATAGTTAAATTATACCTATAATTATATGTATGAATATCAGGTTGACAACACAACTCGGGTTGTCATGAATACTGCATAAAAATATGTACTTGCTAGGTTGTAATATATGTTCAACTCTAGACAAGTGTAAAAAATTCTTACCCTTACACCAGGTTAGCACAATAAATTAAACTAGGTTGCTGTACAACACCAGCCTAAAATGTCCTACCCTTGTGCAAGAATTTGCTGTAAACAATGTGGTATGCAGTATGTAATGGTGCAATATTAAATAATGGTTTATACTTAAATTACAAAAACATTTATAAGTAACTTATAAGTAAAGTAGCCTCTTATCAACCTCTTGTAATGAAAAGGGCACAATAGTTCTTTGGCACAGGCCTCAGAACAATAATAGTGCTTTGTTGTAGTTTGCTTGCTATGAGATTGAAAAGTTAGGCTAGAAAATGTAAATATAGCAATGTCTTTCTGCTATAATATTGCACTACTAATGTATATCAGGATTTTATATCTAGATGCAATGTACCTACTGGTTAACTGTAATAATCATCTAGGTTCAAAGGACCATAATTTATGTGGTAAAAACTCCAGGCAGTATATCTCCTTTTAATTGACTTCAATAAATTAAAGTTTATCTTATTTTTTTCTTAGTAGGTAAGAAATTGAGTGGACTGTATGTACTTGTTAAAACTGCCTGAAATTAATCTCACACAAATTGGAGGGACAATTTGTAGCTTAAACCACTTTGTAATGGCTCCTTCTTAAACTACCAATTGTTTACCTAAGTTTAATTATATAATATTTTATCATACCACATATGGTGGTCTAATCTACTATTATTTCAATAATTATTACTAGTTATGAATACTACTACTACAATAACTAGAATGGCCTTATCTGAGCCTGTAGTAAGGGCCTGCTAAGGCTGTGTCATGTTAGCATCTATGTGGGTGTGGCCCTGTGCCTCATGGTGCCAATGGCGGCTGTGGAGGCCTACAAGGCTGGCAACAGCTAGGTACATGTGCATAGTTCTACTGCTCAGCTACTTGCTGTTCCAAGTCACAATTTACCTGTATGGGATGCAAAGAGTTAATATCTGTTCCCTGAACATATCTATACAGGTATAACATGGTATGTGAGGGCTGTAAAATGGGGTACACGTACATTTTGGGTGTTTCCCATATATCATAACCGACTTACTGTAAATGATTTTAAAATGTGTACACAATAATCAAAAACATACTTGGTAAGCCGGATACAATCGTTGTTGTAGTTGTTGATAGGCTGTGTGCTGGTTGTTGACACGTAAATAGGTGTCTAGGTGTTACACCACTCTGGAGCCATGTGCAGCGTAAGGCTGCGTTTGTTATTGTTTACGTGTGAGCGTGGCGTCTGTAAGAGACGCTCTGCCTCCCTTGTTCCAATATTGTGGTTCTACTTCTAAGTTAAATTTACGTTAACAAGGGAATCAAGCTATATTTTGGTGTTAATAATTATATTCAGTCTTATTGAACACTTTTTATTCAATTTAGACATTAAACTGTTGTATGAACAGTGGTTTAATAATGTAAATACTGCGGCGACGTCGATGACGTCACGGAGTCTCCCATTCTCTAATTTTAAGAGGATACTGTTAAGGGAAGACTATACTATTTGTGTATGAGTGTGTCGGTTTCCCGACCNGGAATCATAACGAATGTGGTGTTTTCCCATGGCTATACTGTAATAAGAAAAGAGAGGGAAGGAAGGGAAGGAGGCGGAGTGGCTCTATGATGAGAAAGGAATGGAGTTTCGAAGAGATGGTTATTCCGGGCTGAAGAGTTCGGAGACTTCATAACAGACACCAAGACGATGGGAGGACCAAGAGCAGTAGTAGCAGTGATATATAACCCACACCAAATGAAAGAAGACCCAGGCAAGAGTATGACAGAAACAATATGGCAGTTAAACACTATCATTGAGAGAGCAGCCGCTGCTGCCTGTAGCAATTGATCCCATCCACTCATAATGGGGGATTTTAATCACGGAAGGATAGACTTGAAAAACAAGGAACTGCATGGAGGTGAGGAAACATGGAGAGCAAAACTGTTGGAGATGGCTACTAGAAACTTTTTTTAATTTAGCATGTCAAGTATCCCACGAGAATGAGAGGCAACGATGAACCAGCAAGACTCGACCTAGTATTCACTCTGAACGATTCAGACATAAGAGAAATCGGTCTTGAAGCCTCCATGGGTATGAGTATCTGGTCGAAGACGGATTAATGTACTCAAGGAAGGGGCCAGATAGCAAGAGGCGGGCATTCCGGAAGGGAAACTATGAGGAGATGAGAAATTTCCTAACTGAAATAGCTTGGGAAACAGAGCTCAGAGGAAAGATTGCTCAATACATGATGGACTACATCACACAGAAGTGTAAGGAGACAGCAGACAAGTTCGTCCCTGTCCAAAAGGAAAAGAATGAAATACAGATGAGAAAACCATGGTTTAATCAAAGATGTAAGCTAGCAAAGCAACTAAGTAAAAGGGCGTGGAGAAACTATAGAAACAACAGAACACTAGAGAGCAGAGAAAGGTACCAGAGCGCCAAGAATGAATACGTAAGGGTGAGACGAGAGGTAAGGAGGCAATATGAAAATGACATAGCGAGCAAGGCAAAGCCTCAACCCAAGCTGCTGCATAGCCACATCAGGAGGAAAACAACAGTGAAGGAACAGGTGATGAAACTGAGGATAAGGGCATAAAGATTCACTATAAACGACAAGGAAGTGTGTGTGGAACAAAATAAGAAATTCCAGGAGGTCTTCACCTCAGAGCAAGGAGAATTCCCAGAGATAAGAGAGGGAGCATCAAACCAGACACCACTAGAGGAGTTTGTGATTACCAGTGGGGAGGTGAGGAAGCATCTATTAGATTTGGATGTGACAAAGGCTAAAGGCCCAGATGGAATCTCACCATAGATTCTAAAGCAAGGAACAGAAGCTCTGTGCCTGCCACTCTCCATGGTGTACAACAAATTACTGGTAACAGGTGAACTGCCAAAAATTTGGAAGACGGCCAATGTAGTCCCAATATACAAGAAGGGTGATAGGCACTTCAGAAGGCATTGAACTACAGGCCAGTGTTCCTAACTTGTATTCCATGCAAGATGATGGAGAAGATTGTGCAAAAAAAGCTTGTGGAACATTTGGAGCGGAAGAACTTTGTAACACAGCGTCAACATGGGCTCAAAGATGGCAAATCATGCCTAACAGGTTTAATTGAGTTCTATGACCAGGCAACAAAAATCAGGCAAGAGAGAGAGAGAGAGAGAGAGAGAGGGCTGGGCAGACTGCATATTTCTGGCCTGCCAGAAAGCTTTTAAAAAATGACATAGCGAGCAAAGATCGTAAGGGCAAAGGCTCGTATAGCATCTGGAAGGAAATAGATTTGTAACACAGTACTATATAAGAGACTAGTGCACAAACTCGAGATGCAGGCAGGCGTGAAAAGGAAGGTACTCCACTGGGTAAGAGAGTAACTTTAGCAGTAGGACACAGCGAGTCACCGTGAGGGGTGAAGTCTCAGACTGGCGGGGAGTCACCAGTGGAGTCCCACAGGGATCAGTCCTTGGACCTATACTGTTTCTGATATACGTAAATGATCTCCCAGAAGGAATTGACTCGTTCCTCTCGATATTTGCGGATGATGCAAAAATTATGAGGAGTCAACCCGTCCTCTTAAAAATAACGTCACTTTTGGCTCGTATGCGCGCTATGGCCAAATTTCGACGTAATTTGAAATGAAATCGACTCACAAAAGTGACGTTCTGTTCCGTTTTCTATTTGAGTCGTCCGGCGGACGCGCAGAGGTTATGAGAGGACACTTTAAATTAACGTTTTTCATAACGTTTTGAAACTTTATGAGAATTCCTGCCCACCTAACCTATCAGAGGACCCTTAACTTACTGTTGTTGAAAAAAAATCCCAAATTTATTTTCAATTTTTTTTCATTTCCAAATTACGTCGAAATTCGGCCATACGGACAAACGGCCAAAAGCCACGTTCTTTTTAAGAGGACAGGTTGGAGGAGTATTAAGACAGATAAATATAGTATGAGGCTACAAGATGACAAACACAATCTGAAGGAATGGTCCGACAAGTGGCTACTAAAGTTTAACCCAAGTAAATGTTAGGTAATGAAACTAGGAGGAGGAACTAGGAGGCCAGTAACTGGATACAGAATGGGAGATGAAGTCCTTGACGAAACGGGCAGAGAGAAAGATCTAAGAGTTGATATCATGCCAAACCTGTCTCCTAAAGCCCACATCAAAAGAATAACATCAGCGGCCTATGCGAGGCTGGCTAACATCAGAACTGCTTTCCGAAACCTGTGTAAGGAATCCTTCAGAACCTTGTATACCACATATGTAAGACCAATCCTGGAGTATGCAACCCCAGCGTGGAGCCCGTACCTAGTCAAGCACAAGACGAAGCTGGAAAAAGGTCAGAGGTATGCCACTAGGCTTGTCCCACAACTAAGAGGCATAAGTTATGAGGATAGACTACGTGAACTACACCTCACGTCGCTGGAAGACAGAAGAGCTAGGGGAGACATGATCACCACTTACAAAATTCTAAGGGGAATTGACAAGGATGGATTATTTAACACGGGTGGAACACGCACATGGGGACACAGATGGAAGCTAAGTACCCAAATGAGCCACAGAGACATTAGAAAGAACTTTTTCAGTGTCAGCGTAGTGAGTAAATGGAATGCACTAGGAAGTGATGTGGTGGAGGCTGACTCCATGCACAGTTTCAAATGTAGATACGATAGAGCCCAGTAGGCTCAGGAATCTGTACATCAGTTGATTGACTGTTGAGAGGCGGGACCAAAGAGCCAATGCTCAACCCCTGAAAGCACAACTAGGTGAGTACACACACCCCCCCCCACACACACACCAGTTGATTGACAGTTGAGAGGCCAGACCAAAGAGCCGGAGCTCAACCCCCGGAAGCACAAATAGGTGAGTACAAATAGGTGAGTACACACATACACACGCAAAATTAAGCAACTTGGAGGAATTTGACCTCACCAGTGATGATGTCAAAAGAAATCTGTTGGAGCTGAATGTGACAGAAGCTGTCGGGCCTGACTCAATCTCAATATGGATACTAAAGGAATATGCAGAAGCATTAAGTGTGCCACTCTCTTTGGTGTATAACAGGTCACTGGAAACATGATACCTACTGGAAAGTTGGAAGACAGTTAATGTATCTCAAAATACAAACAGAGTGACAGGCAAGAGACACTGAACTACAGGCCGGTTTCCCTAACTTGTATACCATGCAAGGTGATGTAGAAGATCATGAGAGCAAAGGCTCGTAGAGCATCTGGAAGAAAATAGATTTGTAACACACCACCAGTATGGGTTCAGAGATGGTAAATCGTTCCACACACGTTTAGTAGAATTCTATGACCAAGCAACAAAAATTTGGCAAGAAAGAGAAGGGTGGGCAGACTGCATTTTCTTGGACTGCCAGAAAGACTTTGACACAATACCTCATAAAAGACTGTTACAAAAGTTGGAGCAACAGGCAAGAGCAAAATGGAAGGTGCTCCAGTGGATAAAGGAGTATCTAAGCAACAGGAAACAGCGAGTAACTGTGAGGGGTGGGGGGAGACATCAGAGAGGCGTGATGTCACCAGCGGAGTCCCAGAGGGCTATGTTCTTGGACCCAAACTGTTTCTAATATATGTAAACGATCTTCCAGAGGGTATAGACTCATTCCTCTCAATGTTTGCTGATGATGCAAAAATTCTGAGAAGAATCACGACAGATGGATATAGACAGAGACTACAGAACGACCTGGACAAACTGGAGGAATAGTCTAGAAAATGGCTACTAAAGTTCAACTCAGGAAAGTGTAAATGAAAGGAAATTAGGCGAAGGGAGCAGAAGGCTGAACACAAGGTACTATCTGGGAGGTGAAATCCTGCAAGAGTCAAACAGAGAGAAAGATCTGGGGGTTGATATCGCATCGAACCTGTCCCCAGAGGCCCACATCAAAAGGATATCATGAACGGTATGTGTTAGGTTGGACAACATAAGACCTGCCTTTAGAAATTAGTGTAAGGAATCGTTCAGGACCCTGTAGACCACTTATGTCAGACCAATCCTGGAATATGCAGCTCCAGCCTGGAGTCCATACCTATTTAAACACAAGACAAAGTTAGAGAAGAGTCAGCTGTATACTACCAGACTCGCCCCGGAACTGAGAGGTATGGACTAAGAGGAAAGTCTAAAGGAGCTGAACCTCACGTCCCTGGAAAACAGAAGAGTAAGGGAAGACATGATAACCACATACAAAATTCTCAGGGGAATTGACAGGGTGGACAAAGACAAACTCTTCAGCACTGGTGGAACACGAACAAGGGGGCACAGGTAGAAACTTAGTACCCAAATGAGCCACAGAGACATTAGAAAGATTTTTTTCAGTGTCAGAGTAGTTAACAAATGGAATGCACTAGGAAGTGATGTGGTAGAGGCTGACTCCATACACAGTTTCAAATGTAGGTATGATAGAGTCCAGTAGGCTCAGGAATCTGTACACCTGTTGACTGACGGTTGAGAGGTGTGGACCAAAGAGACAAAGCTCAACCCCCGCAAGCACAACTAGGTGAGTACAACTAGGTGAGTATGTGGTTATTTTAGACGTTAAAAAACGACTTTGTATAAATAGTTACAGTGTCACCTTTCTGCTATCAAATAAATACGTTAGAAAACATTTTGTGCTTTCTGGGGTACTTGGTGGATGTGAGCATTTTCCTTGATAGGGTGTGCTCCGGTGGAGGAGAGTGAGTTCGTTACTTCGAGGGGTTAGTGCTGAACCTTTTGGGTGTGTGAGCTGTTTGAGGTGAATGACCTACATATTAAGAACATAAGAATTAAAGAAGCAAAGAAGGCTTATTGGCCCATAGGTCTGACCTACGTTAGCAATTCTGCAGCGATCCCCATAAAAAAACTTTAAGTCGAAATGAGGAACTTTTGTCTCGAATTTACTCCACAAGAAACCTTTAAGTCCAAATGATGAACTTTTGTCTCGAATTTCCTCCAAAAGAAACCTTCAACTCCCAATGATGAACTTTTCTAAAAAAACAAATATTGCCCCTACGCTGTCATCCATACTACTTGTTCCATATTTAAACGACCTGCTTGTGTACGTGTTAAAGCAAGAGTCACACTAGAAATATAATGCATTGTACACAATAAACTCACAATAGCATGTTATATTTTTTCAGGGTCTTATTCGTTATATGTTGTATGTATCAAGTGATTCCTCGTGTTGAGTAATTTTGATAGTTTGGTCCTCATGCCCAACACTGGATTCAAAGGTTTACTTATTGTTCTGAGGGATAAATAAATAACCACATGACTGACCTGTGTTGACAACAATGACAACAGACTACATAAGTTTAAATTTAGGAAAGACCTGGGTAAATACTGGCTTGAAAACAGAATTGTTGATTTATGCAACAAATTACCACATAACATAATAGAGGTTATCTTGAGATAACCTCAAGATAGTTCGTTATATTGAGGTTCTCTTAAGATAACCTCAATATAACCTAAAGGTTAGATAACCTAGGTTATCTAACCTTGAGACCTAGATAACCTAGGTTATCTAACCTTGAGACCTAAATAACCTAGACCTAACCTAACTTAGTAACCTAAGTAACCTACATAACCTCATGGTTAAATTGCTGCATTGTTTCAATCAAAGGTTAGAAATATATGAGTTTAGGTAGATGTACATAAGAGCTGCCTCATGTAGACCATTACAGACTTTCTGTAGTTTCCTTTATTTTCATATTTTTTTCATATTTTCGTATTCTTATGTTATTATGAAGACATTTTAATTATTATGAAGAAATTACCATGTTCCGGTCCCACCTGCACCATTATCTAGTCGGGTCATGGTAGCTTTCACTGTCTTCATTAATAAGTTTGTGTTAGGAAATGCCACGAGGTTGTATAGGACAATAATACTACTGCTAATAATAATGATATTAGCTGTGGGTTGCAAAGATTCTAAACTCGTAAATTGTTTAATAAATACACCCTAAGCCACCATTGACAGAGGAAAGATAAACAGATTTCATTAATATACTCGTAAATGTTTAAAAACTCATAGTCCTGGCCAATAAAGTCACATAGATTTTAATTCCTGGTTGTAGCAGGTGTTGCTATAAGTCGCAGCACTATGCATTTAAGTTACAGCTGTTCATCTAAGTCACAGCACAGCTGTTCATCTAAGTCACAGCACAGCTGTTCATCTAAGTCACAGCACAGCTGTTCATCTAAGTCACAGCACAGCTGTTCATCTAAGTCACAGCACAGCTGTTCATCTTAGTTACAGCACAGCTGTTCATCTTAGTCACAGCACAGCTGTTCATCTTAGTCACAGCACAGCTGTTCATCTTAGTCACAGCACAGCTGTTCATCTTAGTCACAGCACAGCTGTTCATCTTAGTCACAGCACAGCTGTTCATCTTAGTCACAGCACAGCTGTTCATCTTAGTCACGGCACAGCTGTTCATCTTAGTCACGGCACAGCTGTTCATCTTAGTCACAGCACAGCTGTTCATCTTAGTCACAGCACAGCTGTTCATCTTAGTCACAGCACAACTGTTCATCTTAGTCACAGCACAGCTATTTATCTAAGAAACAGCACTATTCATCCCTGTCACAGCACAGCTGTTAATCTAGATCACAGCACAGATGTTCATCGTAGTGAAGGACTTAGAAATGAATGGACTTAGATGAACTGAAGGACTTAGATGAACTGACTTAGATGAACAGAACAGCTGTTCATAGTAGTCACTGCACAGCTGTTCATAGTAGTCA
>WNGS01158745.1:18280567-18293264 GCA_020271785.1 Procambarus virginalis
GGCTCCTGTGTCCGGTCACCAGCGTCGACAGTGGTCCCTAGGGGCTCCTGTCCGGTCACCAGCGTCGACAGTGGTCCCTAGGGCCCCTGTGTCCGGTCACCAGCGTCGACAGTGGTCCCTAGGCCCCTGTGTCCGGTCACCAGCGTCGACAGTGGTCCCTAGGGCCCCTGTGTCCGGTCACCAGCGTCGACAGTGGTCCCTAGGGGCTCCTTCCGGTCACCAGCGTCGACAGTGGTCCCTAGGGGCTCCTGTCCGTCACCAGCGTCGACAGTGGTCCCTAGGGCTCCTGTGTCCGGTCACCAGCGTCGACAGTGGTCCTAGGGCCCCTGTGTCCGGTCACCAGCGTCGACAGTGGTCCCTAGGGCTCCTGTGTCCGGTCACCAGCGTCGACAGTGGTCCCTAGGGCTACTGTGTCCGGTCACCAGCGTCGACAGTGGTCCCTAGGGGCTCCTGTGTCCGGTCACCAGCGTCGACAGTGGTCCCTAGGGCCCCTGTGTCCGGTCACCAGCGTCGACAGTGGTCCCTAGGGCTCCTGTGTCCGGTCACCAGCGTCGACAGTGGTCCCTAGGGCTCCTGTGTCCGGTCACCAGCGTCGACAGTGTCCCTAGGGCCCCTGTGTCCGGTCACCAGCGTCGACAGTGGTCCCTAGGGGCTCCTGTGTCCGGTCACCAGCGTCGTGATCATGGACTGCGTGATGGCTGGTGATTGAGACAGACGGTCAAGCACTGACTTGCCCCTAGTCAAGTTGACAGGGGGGTCCCGGTGGCTGGCCTCGGTCGCGTGTCCCCTTGGAACAGTCTCTGCATGTATGTCAGCGACGCTGGACGTCATCTGGACGCACTTGTACCTAATGTACCTCGTGAGGTTCTGAGAGTTCTTCTACTCCCCAACCCAGCCCGGACCGGGCTTGACTTGTGAGAGCTTGGTCTCACAATTAGCTTCTTCTGAAGGAGTTTAAGGTCTTCTTCTGAAGGAGCTATGGTCCAGCTATGAGTAAGGTCGCGCCATTGACACTCCAACTCGCACTCCAGATCAACATTCTCAAGCCGACACGAGTCAGTGTGTATTTCTTCGTAAAGTATAACCTCTTCCTCAAACGTCTGAACTGTGTATTACAAGAAAGTGATATTACGGTGAAGAATAATGAAATACAAAACAGCACAGAAGGTTGCCCTTCCTGGCTGGTCTCATGACCCGGGTCCGAGGCGTGTCACACACACACAACGAGCGCTAAGAGTTACCGGTGGACGCAAGAGCCTCTCCCTCCCTGCAGAGGACGGCGGAGACATGTATATCCATGTATCCATGTATCTCTTGAATGCTGGAGAGCTCTTGTCGTATCCAACGACTTGGGCTGGACGGTAGAGCGACGGTCTCGCTTCAGGCAGGTCGGCGTTTAATCCCCGACCGTCCACAAGTGGTTGGGCACCATTCCTTTCCCTCCCCCGTCCCATCCCAAATCCTTATCCTGACCCCTTCCCAGTGCTATATAGTCGTAATGGCTTCGTACTTTTCCCTCTGATAATTCCTTTCCTTCTTGTCGTGACCCCATCACTGATACATCGATTTACAATGTCTGCTGTTTGACGTAGAAGGCAGACCAGCGATGTATCTACATGTCTGATGGATATCTACGTGGATGTCTGCGTCCTCTGCCACCCTGACGAACACTTGCTTGGATAGATATCCGCCGGACAAATAGCAGTTGCAGTCAATTTTCGTGGACTGACTGGAATATATCTGATGTTTCTTGCCGTAAAGGACCCGCTTCGCCGGAGGACATTTTCAAGTTTCACGGACAACTCAATCTTCAATATTTACGACCTCGGGCAATGCTATCCTTCACCCGTTTTTTTACTCTCATCACTCCAGTTCTTTCCGACTCGGCGATTCATAAAGTATTGTGCGGGCAGTTCTTGAAGAGTAAAGTAGGCCAGGTTTTTTTTTTGGGGGGAGGGGGGGGTCACACCGTAGAGGCATTAAATGCTGAGAAACAGTAAGGATTCTGCGGTTTAACATAGGCCTATGTGATTTATGGCGGCGCTTCTGGCTTTTCAATCGTGTTTCCTGATGCGCCTGGTGACAGTCTGCTGGTTTTGTTGTTGAATAAAGTTAACTTTACTAGCTTCAGTTAAATTTGTTTGCCTTACTTAACGTAACTTAATTAGCAGTCCTCGTGGCGAAGTGGTAAACACACACCACCTGGCATTTCGCTAGCGTTTTGGCCTGGTTCGTATCCTGCCAGGGAGGATTGACTTGGCGCAATCCTTAACTGTAGCCTCTGTCACCCACAGTGAATGGTACCTGGTTGTTTAACGATTCAGCGGGTCGTGTTCCAGGGAACATGAGGATTAAGGACGTGTCCGAAACGCCTCGAACCCTGGAAACACAAACCGAAACCGTCTCTATTTTCCGCTTGTTACAACTCGTAATAAAGTTGTTACATCTTGGCTTAACGTGTTATGACGTATTAGAACGTTGTTACAACCTGCTATATTGGTTGTTATAACTGGTTAGGAGGTTTTAAAACTTGTTCGAACGCTGTACCAACGTCGTAGTTTCGGTGTGTGTTTGGCGGGCGTACGCGTGCTGGTGGTGGCTGTACAGGGATGTATCAACTCTTGTATATATATAAAATATATAAAACAGAGCAAACGTCCGGTGACTGACAAACAATAAGGATATCACTAAACAATCGCAAACTCTACACACAAACATTACAAACAACGATATATATATTAAAAAACAAAAAGAAGGGGTAATGTGACCTGCAAAATAAGGAAGAAAAAAAATATCAACAGCAACAACATGATCAATCGTTATTTTGAGTTATCTTGAGATGATTTCGGCTTTAGTGTCCCCGCGGCCCGGTCCTCGACCAGGCCTCCACCCCCCAGGAAGCAGCCCGTGACAGCTGACTAACACCCAGGTACCTATTTACTGCTAGGTAACATGGGCATAGGGTGAAAGAAACTCTGCCCATTGTTTCTCGCCGGCGCGTGGGATCGAACCCAGGACCACAGGATCACAAGTCCCGCGTGCTGTCCCTCGGCCGACCGGCTCCCTAGTTGCCAAGTTCGTTGCCAAGTTCAGTAAAAATTAGGACCAAAACGTCTTCTTGGATATATCTATTTTAATATCAATTCAAAAGAACAATTTCATTAAACAACCCAGACTATGACTCACGAGTATACTCACAACCAACACAATTGATGCAAATGCATCAATTTCCTCTCTTGGCAAAATTTGATTGTCAGGGAAAACTTTCCATGTAAACAAAACTTCAAATACATTAATGTCACGAGAACTTTCTTGGGATTAAATTATTTGAAATTCTGGCTCCCAACACTCACCGGGCGGATGTGGTAATCTACCAGTCTACCAGGACTGGCCGGGGACACTCCCCAGCAGGAGCGCCACCCAGGCAGCTCTGAGAAGCCCTGAGAAGGCCCTGAGCCTTCTGAGCCAGCCCTGAGAAGGGGAAGGCGCGACCCCCGCTGTATGGGTCATGTTATGAAGCAGTACTTACATATCTTCGTTTACTGAATGTGTGTATGTTAAGGCACAGAGCGACGGGTGTCAGCATTCACCACCACAGCCCCCACACTCACCACACAGCCCCAACACTCACCACACAGCCCTCACACTCACCACACAGCCCCCCACTCACCACACAATCCCCACACTCACCACACAGCCTCACACTCACTCACCCCACAGCCCTCACACTCACCACACAGCCTCACACTCACCACACAGCCCTCACACTCACACACACAGCCCCCACACTCACCACACAGCCCTCACACTCACCACACAATCCCACACTCACCACACAGCCCCCACACATCACCACAAGCCCTCACACTCACCACACAATCCCCACACTCACCACACAGCCCCCACACTCACCACACGCCCGCACACTCACCACACAGCCCCCCACACTCACCACACAGTCCCCTACACTCACCACACAGCCCTCACACTCACCACACAGCCCCCACACTCACCACAAGCCCTCACACTCACCACACAGCCCTCACACTCACCACACAGCCCCCACACTCACCACACAGCCCTCACACTCACCACACAGCCCTCACACTCACCACACAGCCCTCACACTCACCACACAGCCCTCTCACTCACCACACAGCCCTCACCTCACCACACAGCCCTCACACTCACCACACAGCCCTCACACTCACCACACAGCCCTCACACTCACCACACAGCCCCCACACTCACCACACAGCCCTCACACTCACCACCAGCCCTCACAACCACCACACAGCCCTCACACTCCCAACCCCCCACACTCACCCACAGCCCCCACACTCACCACACAGCCCCCACACTCACCACACAGCCCCCACACTCACCACGCGTCTCAGCTCCGCAGAAAACTAATATGTGGAAAAATATGTCCGCCAGAAAGAGAGGGAAAACTGGAGTCCTTTAGATGCAAATGAAGAAGCCCCGAATGAACACGGGGAGGCTGCCAAGCACCTCCAGGCAACAGAAGCCTCAAGGCAAGTCAATGAACACGGTGGAGGCTGCCAAGCACCTCCAGGCAACAGAAGCCTCAAGGCAAGTCAATGAACACAGGGGAGGCTGCCAAGCACCTCCAGGCAACAGAAGCCTCAAGGCAAGTCAATGAACACGGGGAGGCTGCCAAGCACCTCCAGGCAACAGAAGCCTCAAGGCAAGTCAATGAACACGGGGAGGCTGCCAAGCACCTCCAGGCACAGAAGCCTCAAGGCAAGTCAATGAACACAGGGGAGGCTGCCAAGCACCTCCAGGACATTACGTGAAACCTCCTCCTCCTCCAGCTAATAAAAATGATTAAATAAACGAGTATTTTTTTTAGGATTCCTTTAATCAAAATCAGTTTTATGAGATGAAGTTGGGAACGCGAGCTTGAGGGAAGAAGAGGCATTGGATTTCATGACAAGATGGAGAAATGAACGAGGGAGGAGGCGTGGTAGTGGTGAAGGAAGGGAGAGGCAGGGGGGGGGAGCATGGAGGTGGTGGATGGGGATGGATGTGTCGGCGGTGGATGGGGATGGATGTGTCAGCGGTGGATGGGGATGGATGTGTCAGCGGTGGATGGGGATGGATGTGTCAGCGGTGGATGGGGATGGATGTGTGTCAGCGGTGGATGGGGATGGATGTGTCAGCGGTGGATGGGGATGGATGTGTCAGCGGTGGATGGGGATGGATGTGTCAGCGGTGGATGGGGATGGATGTGTCAGCGGTGGATGGGGGTGGATGTGTCAGCGATGGATGGGGATGGATGTGTCAGCGGTGGATGGGGATGGATGTGTCAGCGATGGATGGGGATGGATGTGTCAGCGATGGATGGGGATGGATGTGTCAGCGGTGGATGGGATGGATGTGTCAGCGATGGATGGGGATGGATGTGTCAGCGATGGATGGGGATGGATGTGTCAGCGGTGGATGGGGATGGATGTGTCAGCGGTGGATGGAGTTTAGGATCCACCCACTGAAGAATTCTCTCCTCGGCGCCGTAAGAATGCAATCATCGGGGCCGAATAGCCATGAATATTCATCAGATGATCGCGGTGGGACAATATCCTCCGCGCTTCTCCCAGCGAGTCAACTGGAAAGGTCTCTCTGGGTGTACAGAACCATGGGGGGTCTATACAAAGTGGACGTAACACTCTTAGTCTATCTCTTATCCCTGGGTTAGAAGGGATGACACACAGCTGATCCCCGGGTCGGCGAGGCGCCGTCCCCGACCACGGACATGGGATATTTGAGGAGGGGGGAAGAGTCAGGATATAGATGAAGAGGGAAGATGTTATAGGATTCAGCCTATATTCCCCCTATTCCAGCATATAAGAGTCATAATTCCCTCTCTGTAAATAACCAGGAGAACTTTAAGTTGATTTTATAACACTTAAAAGGCAGCAAGCTGCATGCAGTTAGAAGGAATATCGATTTTAAGTTTATTTGGGCTGAGGCTAGGAGACTGCTCCATCATCAAATATGGCGGTGCAGCTCACGAGAGAGGAGAGTTTCCCGCTTGAGGCGTACCCCTAGTGCATGGTGGTTGTAGCGTCAGGTGGGACGTGATTGGCCGGCGGCGGAGGGGCTTGGCCAGGTTGACCAATGGCGTCGCGCCCCGGGTGTGACGTAGCATGACGTCAGGGGCCCCTGCAGAGCAAGGCGGGAAATCTGCCTCACTCGCTACCAAGGGAGTGGAGGTGCTGGGCGGAGGTGCGCTTAAACGATTACCCATTCTGGAGTGGTATAGGCGTCCAAAGAGTGTAAATTCTATCAGCCACTGTGGGTTAACGAAGAGAGAAGCCTGTCGACTCCCGAGGGAGTATGAGGTAGAACTGGAGGGTGTGAAAATGGCAGCTATAAGGCTCAGTGACGAGAGGACTCCTGGGTTACTGAGGAAGGCGGCACTGGGGCGTTGTGGTACAACCCGCGGGGCCGTGCACGACACTGGAGCTGGGTTTAGAAGATTTGGTAGCAGTCCTGGTCCGGTGCAGTTCGACAGCCGCTTCTTCGGGAGTAAGAATTCACACGACGAAGCTACGCATGAGGCGGTGGACCAGTTCGGGAACGTGTTTTAGTCTGGATAGGCCAGGCGACATCAGTTTCCACGTGACATCTAGTGATTAAGAGCGAGCGAGCGCTACTCCTTCAAGGAGCGAGCGACGCCAAGGAAGGAGTATGTGCAACGCTCGGCGCCAAGTGAGGATGCATTCACCAACAAGTAATTATCAAAAGAAGGCACCAATCATTCACCTACAAGAGGACGTCTCAACATCGTGAATCGATGAAGAGCTCCGCTGCACGCCTACGATCTAAGAGTCTGCTGGGTTTAGTGCCCAGTCAATCAGAGATCCGTTATCCCACTAGAGACAGTTTCGTCTGCTGGTATGTGTACGAAAAGGGTGATACGATACGCGTTGTGTCTGTTTAGTAAGCTGTTGGGAGATGAGCTGAACGGCATCACTGTCGCATTCTGTTGCATGTTTTCCGTTTGAGTTGCAACTCAAACAATTGCAATACGTCCTTAAAGATCTTGTTGGTGATTTATGCTTTCTAATCAGATGGGAGCTGGAGCTGTAAGTTAGTCCTGATGAGCATTACTTCTTTCATACCAAATGGTGGTATGTGGTATGTGGTATGTGATATGTTGTGTGGTGAGGCACAACCATCCACTCATACACACATACACCTGGACCCATGGCGGCCACCAGCCAGGCATCAAATACATATATGACTTGTTGTTTTGTGTAGACTACACCTGGCCACTTCCTCAATGGTTCAGTACCTCATGCAACAGAGGTGAAACTTACCGCAACTGTCGCAGTTCCTCACGTAACTTGTCTACGTCCTTTATCATACCTGTTCAGGGGGACGCTTGAGGCGCACCTGGTGGTGGAGGGTTCTTGCCTCACCCCCGTGGCCCACTGTGGCCCACCGTGGCCCACCGTGGCCCACCGTGGTCCATCGTGGCCCACCATGGCCCACCATGGCGAGGCTGAACGGTAATGCCGCACATGTCCCTCGAGCAGACAAACACACCCAGAGCGTCCACCTAGGGCCACACCTGCGGTCACACCTGGGGTCACACCTGGGGGTCACACCTGGGGGTCACACCTGGGGGTCACACCTGGCGTCACGTTTAACTCCCTAACACAATGTCATCACCAGGAGCTGACCAATCATAAGGTAATGTAACCATTTTCTCTACCCGAAACCACTTCCTTCCTGGCTTTGCCACGTGTGGGATGTTGACCAGACCACACACTAGAAGGTGAAGGGACGACGACGTTTCGGTCCGTCCTGGACCATTCTCAAGTCGATTGTCGACTTGAGAATAGTCCAGGACGGACCGAAACGTCGTCGTCTCTTCACCTTCTAGTGTGTGGTCTGGTCAACATAATTTAGCCACGTTATTGTGACTCGTCACCTCCATCTATATGGGATGTTCCTCGTCACTTGTTCTGAACATCAGCATCTTAAAGCACACAGTTTGAACACCAGAACTCGCCGGGTGTTCAAATAATAACATCTGCCTGGCAGTTAACGATGTTATTTTGTTTAAACATTTGCGGATGTTTAGTACTAAGCTGTACCATGACCCTTCGGTAATATAGAACAATATCGCCTTATGGAACAATTTTACGGTGTGTATGAGGGATCAAGTATGGAACACGTACTAGACTCCTATGTCAAGGGAGTACAAGGTTCATCACGCTAGAGTAACCCGTGCTGTAGAGTACACCACAGTCCCAATGGTATACCCCACACACACACACGCACACACACACACACACACACACACACACACACACACACACACACACACACACACACACACACACACACACACACACACATGCATGCAAATGCCGATGATGCAAATGATGCAAATGATGCAAAAATTATGAGGAGGATTGAAACTGAGGACGATAGTAGGAGGTTACAAGACGACCTAGACAGACTGAGTGAATGGTCCAACAAATGGCTGTTGAAGTTCAACCCGAGTAAATGCAAAGTAATGAAACTAGGCAGTGGAAACAGGAGGCCAGACAGGATACAGAATAGGAGATGAAGTACTTAATGAGACAGACAGAGAGAAAGATCTAGGAGTTGATATCACACCAAACCTGTCTCCTGAAGCCCACATAAAAAGGATAACATCTGCGGCATATGCGAGGCTGGCTAACATCAGAACAGCGTTCAGGAACCTGTGTAAGGAATCATTCAGAATCTTGTACACCACATATGTAAGACCAATCCTGGAGTATGCAGCCCCAGCATGGAGCCCGTACCTTGTCAAGCACAAGACGAAGCTGGAAAAAGTTCAGAGGTATGCCACTAGACTAGTCCCAGAACTAAGAGGCATGAGTTACGAGGAAAGGCTGCGGGAAATGCACCTTACGACACTGGAAGACAGAAGAGTAAGGGGGGATATGATCACAACCTACAAAATCCTCAGAGGAATCGACCGGGTAGACAAGGACAAACTATTCAACACTGGGGGGACGCGAACAAGGGGACACAGGTGGAAACTGAGTACCCACATGAGCCACAGAGACGTTAGAAGGAACTTTTTCAGTGTCAGAGTAGTTAACGGATGGAATGCTTTAGGCAGTGATGTGGTGGAGGCTGACTCCACACACTGTTTTAAATGTAGATATGATAGAGCCCAGTAGGCTCAGGAATCTGTACACCAGTTGATTGACAGTTGAGAGGCGGGACCAAAGAGCCAAAGCTCAACCCCCGCAAGCACAAATAGGTGAGTACAAATAGGTGAGTACACACACACACACACACACACACACACACACACACACACACACACACACACACACACACGCACACACACACACACACACACACACACACACACACACACACACAATAGGTGAGTACACACACACACACTTCAGTGTCAGAGTGGTTAACAAATGAATTGCATTAGACAGTAATGTGGTGGAGGCTGACTCCATACACAGTTTCAAATGTAGATATGATAGAGCCCAATAGGCTCAAGGAACCTGTACACCAGTTGATTGACAGTTAAGAGGCGGGACCAAAGAGCCAGAACTCAACCCCGCAAGCACGACTAGGTGAATACTCGCTCGCTCCCTCACAGCTGCTGCTCTCAGCTATACACGGCCCACGAGAACAAGTTGCGCAAACGGAACTCGCCAATAAAGATGAGAGACGCAAGATTAATAGAATTCCCTCGCCCAGCCTCGGCGTGTCATGGCGTTAATATCTAATAAAACAAATAAGATGGCCTCATAAAGGGGCCCGCGGGACACCCCCAGGCGGACCCGAGTTCGAACCCTGACGGCCCCAGACTGACCTGAGACACACACGCTGGGGCCCAATATCCAAAAGCAGCGCCAATTCAACGTTAACGACATCAACGCCGAACTAACGCCGCTCTTGGATACTGCGCCTAGTCGCTAACGCGACCGTTATTTCAAAACATTACTAACGCGACCGTTATTTCAAAACAGTACTTTATTATAAACAGCAGCTATATTCTTGACTGTAGCAGCTATATTCTTGATTGTAGCGGCTATATTCTTGACTGTAGCAGCTATATTCTTGATTGTAGCGGCTATATTCTTGACTGTAGCAGCTATATTCTTGATTGTAGCGGCTATATTCTTGATTGTAGCGGCTATATTCTTGATTGTAGCGGCTATATTCTTGATTGTAGCGGCTATATTCTTGATTGTAGCGGCTATATTCTTGATTGTAGCGGCTATATTCTTGACTGTAGCAGCTATATTCTTGATTGTAGCGGCTATATTCTTGACTGTAGCAGCTATATTCTTGATTGTAGCGGCTATATTCTTGATTGTAGCGGCTATATTCTTGATTGTAGCGGCTATATTCTTGATTGTAGCGGCTATATTCTTGATTGTAGCGGCTATATTCTTGATTGTAGCAGCTATATTCTTGATTGTAGAAGCTATATTCTTGATTGTAGCAGCTATATTCTTGATTGTAGCAGCTATATTCTTGATTGTAGCAGCTATATTCTGATTGTAGCGGCTATATTCTTGATTGTAGCAGCTATATTCTTGATTGTAGCGGCTATATTCTTGATTGTAGCAGCTATATTCTTGATTGTAGCGGCTATATCTTGATTGTAGCAGCTATATTCTTGATTGTAGCGGCTATATTCTTGATTGTAGCAGCTATATTCTTGATTGTAGAAGCTATTCTTGATTGTAGCGGCTATATTCTTGATTGTAGCGGCTATATTCTTGATTGTAGCGGCTATATTCTTGATTGTAGCGGCTATATTCTTGATTGTAGCAGCTATATTCTTGATTGTAGCGGCTATATTCTTGATTGTAGCAGCTATATTCTTGATTGTAGCAGCTATATTCTTGATTGTAGCGGCTATATTCTTGATTGTAGCAGCTATATTCTTGATTGTAGCAGCTATAGTCTTGATTGTAGCAGCTATACTCTTGATTGTAGCAGCTATATTCTTGATTGTAGCAGCTATATTCTTGATTGTAGCAGCTATAGTCTTGATTGTAGCAGCTATATTCTTGATTGTAGCAGCTATATTCTTGATTGTAGCAGCTATATTCTTGATTGTAGCAGCTATATTCTTGATTGTAGCGGCTATATTCTTGATTGTAGCGGCTATATTCTTGATTGTAGCGGCTATATTCTTGATTGTAGCAGCGATTGTAGCAGCTATATTCTTGACTGTAGCAGCTATATTCTTGACTGTAGCAGCTATATTCTTGACTGTAGCAGCTATATTCTTGATTGTAGCAGCTATATTCTTGACTGTAGCAGCTATATTCTTGACTGTAGCGGCTATATTCTTGACTGTAGCAGCTATATTCTTGACTGTAGCAGCTATATTCTTGATTGTAGCGGCTATATTCTTGATTGTAGCGGCTATATTCTTGATTGTAGCAGCTATATTCTTGATGTAGCAGGTAATTCTTGATTGTAGCGGCTATATTCTTGATTGTAGAAGTATATTCTTGATGTAGCGGTATATTCTTGATTGTAGCAGCTATATTCTTGATTGTAGCGGCTATATCTTGATTGTAGCAGCTAATTCTTGATTGTAGCAGCTATATTCTGATTGTAGCGGCTATATTCTGATTGTAGCAGCTATATTCTTGATTGTAGCAGCTATATTCTGATTGTAGCGGCTATATTCTTGATTGTAGCGGCTATATCTTGATTGTAGAAGCTATATTCTTGATTGTAGCAGGTATATTCTTGATTGTAGCGGCTATATTCTGATTGTAGCAGCTATATCTTGATTGTAGCGGCTATATTCTTGATTGTAGCAGCTATATTGATTGTAGCGGCTATATTCTGATTGTAGCAGCTATATTCTTGTGTGCAGCTTATTCTTGACTGTAGCAGCTATATTCTTGATTGTAGCGGCTATATTCTTGATTGTAGCAGCTATATTCTTGATGTTAGCGGCTATATTCTTGATTGTAGCAGCTATATTTTGACTGTAGCAGCTATATCTTGATTGTAGCAGCTATATTCTTGACTGTAGCGGCTATATTCTTGACTGTAGCGGCTATATCTTGATTGTAGCAGCTATATTCTTGATTGTAGCGGCTATATTCTTGACTGTAGCGCTATATTCTGATTGTAGCAGCTATATTCTTGATTGTAGCAGCTATATTCTTGATTGTAGCAGCTATATCTTTTGATTGTAGCAGCTATATTCTTGATTGTGCAGCTATATTCTTGATTGTAGCAGCTATATTCTTGATTGTAGCAGCTATATTCTTGATTGTAGCATCTATATTCTTGATTGTAGCAGCGCGATTGTAGCAGCTATATCTTGACTGTAGCAGCTATATTCTTGACTGTAGCAGCTATATTCTTGACTGTAGCAGCTATATTCTTGATTGTAGCAGCTATATTCTTGACTGTAGCAGCATATATTCTGACTGTAGCGGCTATATTCTTGACTGTAGCAGCTATATCTTGACTGTAGCAGCTATATTCTGATTGTAGGCTATATTCTTGATTGTAGCGGCTTATTCTGATTGTAGCAGCTATATTCTGATTGTAGCAGGTATATTCTTGATTGTAGCGGTATATTCTTGATTGTAGCAGCTATATCTTGATTGTAGCGGCTATATTCTGATTGTAGCAGCTATATTCTTGATTGTAGCGG
>WNGS01158745.1:18294264-18311441 GCA_020271785.1 Procambarus virginalis
TTATCCCTAACCTCATAAGTCTGCCTGGATAAATCCTGGATAGGATTTTTTCCTTGTTGCCTCGTTAGTGGAGCACTCCTTTCAATCGTTTCCTTTCCTTCTTGGATTGCCCAAGCCTGAAAACCTTCTCTATGTTGCCATTTGCCCCTCCATATCCAGTCCCTCCAAGATATTTGTAATAGTTGCTCGGTCCCTCCTTCTCCACTCCTTCTGATTGGATCCCTCTGATATATGAACTCCTACAAATATAACTGTTCTTTTCCTTTCCAGCATTTGTTCAGTGCATTTTCCAGTTTCCTGTGAGGTAGTTGGTTTCATAGCTGCAGCCTCTACAGCGGCATTGGCACTTGGGCTGTTTTTGCAGTATTTCTGCAAAAGAGAGTTCCCCTGGAAGGAGCCTTCCATCAGCTTCGACCCCTGTTTCTAGGAGGTTGCATACCCCGGACTGGTTTGAATTCTGATTTTTCCTGATTCTCTTTATCTCCTCTCTGGCTTCCCCAGCTCACTCTTTTGGCTCTGAATTAATGCTTGCATTTGCTGCAGGTCCCTGTCAAATCCCTCTTTCATTTGGTTTGATGTATTGTGTTGTGTAGTGTGTGTGTGTGTGTACTCACCTAGTTGTGCTTGCGGGGGTTGAGCTCTGGCTCTTGGTCCCGCCTCTCAACCGTCAATCAACAGGTGTACAGATTCCTGAGCCTATTGGGCTCTATCATATCTACACTTGAAACTGTGTATGGAGTCAGCCTCCACACATCACTTCCTAATGCATTCCATTTGTCAACCACTCTGACACTAAAAAAGTCTTTCTAATATCTCTGTGGCTCATTTGGGCACTCAGTTTCCACCTGTGTCCCCTTGTGCGTGTGCCCCTTGTGTTAAATAGCCTGTCTTTATCTACCCTATCAATTCCCTTCAGAATCTTGAATGTGGTGATCATGTCCCCCCTAACTCTTCTGTCTTCCAGCGAAGTGAGGTTTAATTCCCGTAGTCTCTCCTCGTAGCTCATACCTCTCAGCTCGGGTACTAGTCTGGTGGCAAACCTTTGAACCTTTTCCAGTTTAGTCTTATCCTTGACTAGATATGGACTCCATGCTGGGGCTGCATACTCCAGGATTGGCCTGACATATGTGGTATACAAGTTCTGAATGATTCTTTACACAAGTTTCTGAATGCCGTTCGTATGTTGGCCAGCCTGGCATATGCGCTGATGTTATCCTCTTGATATGGGCTGCAGGAGACAGGTCTGGCGTGATATCAACCCCCAAGTCTTTTTCTTTCTCTGACTCCTGAAGAATTTTCATCTCCCAGATGATACCTTGTATCTGGCCTCCTGCTCCCTACACCTATCTTCATTACATTACATTTGGTTGGGTTAAACTCTAACAACCATTTGTTCGACCATTCCTTCAGTTTGTCTAGGTCTTCTTGAAGCCTCAACAGTCCTCTTCTGTCTTAATCCTTCTCATAATTTTGGCATCGTCCGCAAACATTGAGGAAAATGAATCTATACCCTCCGGGAGATCGTTTACATATATCAGAAACAAGATAGGACCTAGTACAGAGCCCTGTGGGACTCCACTGGTGACTTCACGCCAATCGGGGTCTGACCCCTCACCGTAACCCTCTGCTTCCTATTGCTTAGGTACTCCCTTATCCACTGGAGCACCTTACCAGCTACACCTGCCTGTCTCTCCAGCTTATGTACCAGCCTCTTAAGCGGTACTGTGTCAAGGCTTTCCAACAATCCAAGAAAATGCAGTCCCCCCCCCCCCCAGCCCTCTCTTTCTTGCTTAATCTTTGTCACCTGATCGTAGAATTCTATCAAGCCTGTAAGGCAAGATTTACCCTCCCTGAACCCATGTTGATGGGTTGTCACGAAGTCGCTTCTCTCCAGATGTGTTACTAGGTTTTTTCTCACAATCTTCTCCATCACCTTGCATGGTATACAAGTTAAGGACACTGGCCTGTAGTTCAGTGCCTCTTGTCTGTCACCCTTTTTGTATATTGGTACTACATTGGCAGTCTTCCATATTTCTGGTAGGTCTCCCGTTTCCAGTGACCTACTGTACACTACGGAGAGTGGCAAGCAAAGTACTCCTGCACACTCTTTCAATACCCATGGTGAGATTCTGTCCGGCCCAACAGCTTTTCTCACATCCAGCTCTAATAGGTGCTTCTTGACCTCATCTCTTGTAATTTCGAACCTATCCAAGGTCACCTGGTTTGCTGCCTCCTCTCCCAGCGCCGTGACATCTCCCTGTTCTATTGTAAAGACCTCCTGGAACCTTTTGTTGAGTTCTTCACACACCTCTTTGTCATTCTCTGTGTACCTATCCTCGCCCACCCTAAGTTTTATCACCTGTTCCTTCACTGTTGTCTTCTTCCTGATGTGACTCTGTAGTAGCTTTGGTTCAGTCTTGGCTTTATTAGCTATATCATTTTCATACCTTTTCTCAGCTGCTCTTCTCACACTAACATACTCGTTCCTGGTTCTCTGGTATCTCTCTCTACTTACTGGTGTTCTTTTATTACGGTATCCATGCCCTTTTGTTCATCTCCTTTGCTTTCATACATTCCCTATTAAACCACGGATTCTTACTTTGCTTCTCTGTGTTTTCCTGTCGGGCTGAGACAAACCTGTTTACAGCCTCCTGACATTTTTGGGTGACATAGTCCATCATGTCTTGTACGGACTTGGTTCCGAGTTCTGTGTCCCAATGTATATCCCATAGGAATTTATTCATCTCCTCATAGTTTCCCTTTCGGTATGCCAGCCCTTTGGTTCCCAGTTCTTTTTTGGGGGTGATAATTCCTAGCTCAACCAGGTACTCAAAGCTCAATACACTATGATCACTCATACCCAATGGGGCTTCTAACTTAACTTCCCTTATATCCGACTCATTTAAGGTAAATATCAGATCAAGCAAGGCTGGTTCATCCCCTCCTCTCATTCTTGTCGGTCCCTTGACGTGTTTACTTGGAAAGTTTCTTGTTGCCACATCCAGCAACTTATCTCTCCATGTGTTTGAGCCTCCATGTGGGTCTCTGTTCCCCCAATCTATCTTCCCATGGTTGAAGTCTCCCATGATTAGTAGTCTGGATCCGTTCCTCCACAGAAGCTGCTCTTGTGCGTGTGTGTATTCACTTAGTTGTATTCACTTAGTTGTATTTTACGGGGGTTGAGCTTTGCTCTTTCAGCCCGCCTCTCAACTGTCAATCAACTGTTTTTACTAACTACACTAACTACTTTTTTTTTTTTTTTTTTCCACACCACACACACACACACACACACACCCCAGGAAGCAGCCCGTGACAGCTGACTAACTCCCAGGTACCTATTTACTGCTAGGTAACAGGGGCATTCAGGGTGAAAGAAACTTTGCCCATTTGTTTCTGCCGGGTGCGGGAATCGAACCCGCGCCACAGAATTACAAGTCCTGCGCGATACCCACCAGGCTACCTGGCCCCCCTACCTGGTGTGTGTGTGTGTGTGTGTGTGTGTGTGTGTGTGTGTGTGTGTGTGTGTGTGTGTGTGTGTGGTGTGTGTGTGTGTGTGTGTGTGTGTGTGTGTACTCACCTAGTTGTACTCACCTAGTTGTGCTTGCGGGGGTTGAGCTCTGGCTCTTTGGTCCCGCCTCTCAACCGTCAATCAACAGGTGTACAGTTTCCTGAGCCTAATGGGCTCTATCATATCTACACTTGAAACTGTGTATGGAGTCAGCCTCCACCACATCGCTTCCTAATGCATTCCATTTGTCAACCACTCTGACACTAAAAAAGTTCTTTCTAATATCTCTGTGGCTCATTTGGGCACTCAGTTTCCACCTGTGTCCCCTAGTGCGTGTGCCCCTTGTGTTAAACAGCCTATCTTTATCAACCCTGTCGATTCCCCTGAGAATCTTGAATGTGGTGATCATGTCCCCCCTAACTCTTCCCCTGTGTGTGTGTGTGTGTGTGTGTGTGTACACCTAATTGTACTCACCTCATTGTGTCTGCAGGATCGAGCATTGACTCTTGGATCCAGCCTTTCGAGCATCGGTTGTTTACAGCAATGACTATGGTCCTATTTTCCTATCATACCTAGTTTTAAAATTATGAATAGTATTTGCTTCCACAACTTGTTCCTTAAGTGCATTCCATTTTCCCACTACTCTCACGCTAAAAGAAAACTTCCTAACATCCCAGTGGCTCATCTGAGTTTCCAGCTTCCACCCATGTCCCCTCGTTCTGTTACTATTCCGTGTGAACATTTCGTCTGTGTTCACTCTGTCAATCCCCCTGAGTATTTTAAACGTTCCTATCATGTCCCTCCTCTCCCTTCTTCTTTCTAGTGTCGTAAGGCACAGTTCCCTCAGGCGCTCTTCATACCCCATCCCTCATAACTCTGGGACGAGTCTTGATGCAAACCTCTGAACCTTTTCCAGTTTCCTTATATGCTTCTTCAGATGGGGACTCCATAATGAGTCGACATACTCTAAAACTGGTCTCATGTAGACTGTGTAAAGCGCCCTAAATGCCTCCTTACTTAGGTTTCTGAATGATGTTCTAAGTTTTGCCAGTGTAGAGTACGCTACTGTCGTTATCCTATTTATATGTGCTTCAGGAGATAGATTAGGTGTTACGTCCACGCCCAGCTCTCTTTCTCGAATCGTCACAGGTAGGCACTTCCCCTTCATTGTGTACTGTCCCTTTGGTCTCCTATCTCCTAATCCCATTTCCATAACTTTACATTTGCTCGTGTTGAACTCCAGTAGCCATTTCTCTGACCATCTCTGCAACCTGTTCAAGTCCTCTTGGAGGATCCTGCAATCCTCATCTGCCACAACTCTTCTCAGTAACTTTGCGTCATCTGCGAACATCGACATGCAGGACTCTACTCCTGTAAACATGTCGTTAACATATACTAGAAATAGAATTGGTCCCAGCACCGATCCTTGAGGTACTCCACTCGTTACTGTTCGCCACTCCGATTTCTCGCCCCTTATCGTAACTCTTTGGCTCCTTCCTGTTAGATAGTTCCTTATCCATGCTAGGACCTTTCCTTCCACCCCCACCTGCCTCTCGAGTTTGAACAGCAGTCTTATGTGCAGAACTGTATCAAAGGCTTTTTGGCAGTCCAGAAATATGCAGTCTTCCCAAACATCTCTGTCCTGTCCTGTCTTATCCTCGTTATTTTATCATAGGATCCCAAAAGGTTTATTAGACACGCTTTCCCTTTCCAGAACCCATGTTGATGTTGGTTCACAAACCTAACGTTCTCCAGGTGTGTAACCAGTCGTAGTCTAATTGTTCTTTCCAGTATTTTACAGGGGATGCTCATCAGTGATACAGGTCAAAAGTTAAGTGCCTCCTCCCTATCGTCTTTCTTGAAGATCGGTATGACCTTTGCCTTCTTCCAGCAACTGGGCAATTCTCCCGACATAAGTAACTCATTAAAGATCATTGCCAGAGGCACACTGAGGGCCTGCGCTGCTTCTTTTAGTATCCATGGTGATACTTTGTCTGGTCCAACTGATTTAGTTACATCCAATGTTGTCAACTGTTTCATTACCTCCCCTATAGTCACCTCTATATCTGATAGTCTTTCATCTAGGGCAATCCCTTCTAACAATGGGAGCTGCTCAGGCTCAGTAGTGAATACTCCATGGAAACTGGCATTCAGTGCTTCGCAGATTTCCTTGTCACTTTCAGTATATGCCCCCTCTGTTTTCCTTAGTCTTGTCACTTGGTCGTTCACTGACATTTTTCTTCTTATATGGCTGTGTAGTAACTTAGGTTGCTTTTTCGCTTTGATCGCAATATCGTTCTCATAGTCCCTTTCTGATGTTCGTCTTATGTTAATGTAATCTTTCCTAGCACTGTTGCATCTGTGTGTGTGTGTGTGTGTGTGTGTGTGTGTGTGTGTTTGTGTGTGTGTGTGTGTGTGTGTGTGTGTGTGTGTGTGTGGTGTGTGTGGTGTGTGTGTGTGTGTGTGTGTGTGTGTGTGTGTGGTGTGTGTGTGTGTGTGTGTGTGTGTGTGTGTGTGTGTGTTGTGGTGTGTGTGTGTGTGTGTGTGTATTTCTGTGTGTTTGGTGTGTGTGTGTTTTAGGGGTATGTTAGGTGTGTTATGTTAGGTGTGTGTGTTAGTAGGGGAATTAGGACTAAAGCTATGTGCAACCAGGTGGACAGGTGCACAGGTGGTTTTCTTAATTACAGGTGTAGCATGCGGTGCTAGTCTGAGCGCATGGGATGAGGACGCATACGGTTGGAATGTGTGGGAAAGAGGTTGAAAGTGCATGTTTATAGAGCATAGATTTGTTTCCCGTGCGTGAGTTGTAGGAGTAGGAGGTCAGATGTTCAGGTGGTTCGCACGGGATGGTATCCCATATGCACAGGTTGCATCCTGGGAGTGTTGTAAGCATGTGCAGAGGTGTTTAGGTGATGTGTGTGTGTGAAGAATGCTTAGAGAGAGACTGAAAGCATGCTTATAGAGAGTGTAAGCATGGGTAGAGGGAAACTAAGCATGTGCCAGGTGGTGTGTGCATGTTGAGTCTCGACTCACGGTATCCCATAATGCACACACGGGATCCCAAAACGTGTGCTAGGTTTCCTCCCCCAGGAATGACCATGTACCGTTATCACTATCGTCTAACAGTGAAGATGATGATGATCAACTTCAAGTAGGAGAGGGGTCACACTCCCTGGCTCGAGGAGGTAGGCTTACACCTCTGCAGATATTACACCACAGCAGCAGATATGGATGAAGTAGGGATGACCGTGTATCATTATCACTATAGTCTGACAGCGAAGATGATGATGATGATCAGCTTTCAGCAGGAGAGGAGTCACACTCCCTGGCTTGATTAGCGGGGGCTACACCAAACAGGAACAGCAGCAGCAGCAGTATTCGTGGAGGAAGAGTGGACGACCTTGCATCGTCATCAGCTGCCAACAGTCAGGGAAGCGAGGTTGACCTTGAATTGTTATCATCTGTCAACAGTGAAGAAAGCGAGGGGGACCTTGCATCGTTAATGAGTGATGGTGAATATGATGAACAGCAACCCCGCTCACCTGCTCGAGGAGGAGGAGGACCTTCACCCTCACCACCACCACCACCACAACCAGCACTACCACATGCTGCTCCACACACTCACCATGCGCACGAGTAATACAACCACAAGTCTTAGACAGAATTGAAAATTATTATGAAGCATACATTCGGTTTTCATTTTCAATACTTGAGAACGTTAATACCTCCCCTTGTGTGTAATTTAAGAACGTTCAGACGATTTTTTCTTAACCAGGAATGCGCAATTTAAATATGTGTGAACATGAGGAGGAGTACGTGCTGGACCCAATCATTAACGATGGTTTTCCGATTCATGGTGAGGCTCTGAGAATCAAGCAAGAGCAGTTAGACATGCTTGTAGATTTCTGGGCCGGTGAATTAGATGAAAAAGTATCTAAGAACGTAAAAGACCAGAAGGGATCTAATGTGCTTGTTGAATGTTTAACAGATTTTTACATCAACTGCTGTCAAATTGGACACTCCATGCAGTTAGGTGCTCGTGTGGAGTATCCTGAAGGGTTACGTGGGAAAAACTTGTTTTCAATTAAAATGGTGAAGCTAATATCTGTCTTATGCAGTGTCATGCAGCATATAAATGTATGGCTAGGGGGTATGCATCTAGATAATATTCACGCTTGATCGGTGAATGCTAGTTGGTGTTTAAGACATATTAATTGGCCAGCAGATGCTAAATTTCCCCCCCCCCACCCCAGTAACATTTGAGGCTATTGTTAAAGTAGAACAAATTTAAAAAGTTAGAATGTTTCCAGTTTAATTCTGGAATGAATTTCCAGAATTCTGGAAACAATTTTTCATTTTGTTTTCATTGGAAATTCATTTTCTGGAATGAATTTTCATCTCATTCCAGTTTAATCACTGGAATGAGATGAAAATACCAGACATTACTACATTGCATTAGCTAGGAAAGGAAGAGGTAAACATAAAGAAATTGTACCAGTGCTAATGTTGAAAGGTCAACATCTGATGTTGATTAAAGATTTTACCCAGTATGTATGTAATATGCGCAGTAATCCAGATCTCACCTCTGCGTTCCCACATCTATTGCCATTGTTATTTAATATCACCCACTTGCACATATGCAAGCTCACGAGGAGTTGTGTAAAGTTCATCAAACCTTAAAATTTGATTCCAAAGAGAGGAAAATTACTTTCCATAACTACAGACGAGGATATGGACCTAGTCATATGTGTTTTTATGATTTTGAATGCATGCTAGATAGATCAAACCTTAAAGGTATGATCGAGTCCCATCACAATGCAGTAGCTTATGCTTACATTTTCACTGACAGACAGATGAACATTGTCGAGACGAATACCTATTTAGGTAAAGATTCGGTCAATCACTTTGTGACCATGCTAGAAGCATCATGAGTTAGAAGCCACAGGGGGTCAAGTATCCTACGAACTAGATATGTCCCCACATCAACAAGCGTTATTTGAGACAAAAACGGTCTGTGAACTGTGTGATGAACCCCCTTAACGGGAACGATGTAATCAAAGTCAGACATCACAATCGCATAAGAAAATTACATAATTATATAGCAGCTTACTGAGATATATGTAATTTACAGTGTATAAATTCCTACAAGTTTCTCTACATATTCCCTCACAGTGCATCATTTGATTTAGGGGTGATTCTAAGCGAGATGAAGGAGCAACCTAAGGTCTTGAGATCTTGAGGTTATCTTGAGATGATTTTGGGTCTTTAGTATCCCCGCGGCCCAGTCCTCGACAAGGCCTCCATCCCCAGGAAGCAGCCCGTGACAGCTGACTAACACCCAGGTACCTATTTTACTGCTAGGTAACAGGGGCATAGGGTGAAAGAAACTCTGCCCATTGTTTCCCGCCGGCGCCCGGGATCGAACCCTGGACCACAGGATCACAACTCCAGCGTCCTGTCCGCTCGGCCGACCGGCTCCCCTCCGGTGATAGAAATGGAAATGGATATGTAAACAGATGGAATGGAAAGATGGAATTAGATAAAAAATGACTAGGGATGGATTTAAGTTTATGAGAGTTGACGAGAACAACTTACGATTTTTAGATAGTTTAGCCCTTCTCAACGGTTCACTAGCAAGAATAGCTAAAGATAACATTGTTAGTGGGAAACCTACCACCTTAAAATTAGCCATGCTACAGGGTGAAAATAAAGCTGCCATCCCTGAACTGTTAAAGGGAAAACACGCTTTGAACTATGATTACTTATCATCCATAAGTGTACTAGACAAATCACGTCTTCCTTCAAGTGATACGTTTTACACACAAAAAAAGCTATTCATATTATGTATGAGCTATTTTTTTTTTAATTTTAGACAAAACTAATGTAGATATATAACCAAACCTAACCAACCATACCTAACTTAACCTAACCTATCTTAACCTAGCCTAAACTAACATAACTATATACACAATTTATGTTCTAAATATAATATAATAATAATAATTAAAATAAATAAATAAATACGAAGCAATTTATTGAAAATAAAGAAAATCACTCGGCCTATTAGGCAAATCGGGCCTTGCATAGTAGGCCGAGAAGTGCATTCTGGCTACTAAGTACATTCGTTTTAACTCAAATTTAATCAAATTAACGCATACATTATGAAATGGATAGCTTTATCATCTCATAAGAATAAAAAATGAAAAATATATAAATTCAGGAAAACTTGTCTTATTAGGCAAATTTGCCTTGCATAGTAGGCCGAGTACTGCGTTCTGGCTACTAGGTACAACATATATATATATATATTGTGACGATAATCTCTTTCAAGAGAGATTGAGCCTGCTCTTCCCTTCAATCGTCACGTTTAATGCTACATTCAAGATACGTTCAGCAGTAGCAAAACGTTTGTCAAGGCAGCCACACGCACCTGCACCCCTCCCCCCCCACACTCCTCACCGGCTCAGCGCGACACTTCAACGAGCTAACGACCAGTCTTCACTTGCCTGCATTTCGATTGGTTGGTCAAGATCGCACCACTCCTGCCTCGCACCACGCACGCCATCTAGCCAAGCTGACGTCTAGGTCGCACCAGCAGATTTTCCTCAGAATATTCTCGTGCTCGAAGCTGTGAACACCTAACTGATATACATTGTGTATCAAGTAGAGGTTCTTAGCTTGCGCTAATATTCTCAGCACCATTTATTAATCTTTGCATTCTTGTTAACGTAACCAGACACTTAATCATTTTTGTTATACGTTTTTTCACTTGTTGTTTTTGCACTATTCAAAGCCAAGGGATTGTCTTTATTTAAATTTGTTTTCTAGAGTAATTAAATTTCATTGTTTATACTTTATGTTTTGTGTGTCTTCCCTTACCTTACCACAAACAGGCAACCAGTTTTTCTTTTTTTTTGTGTTATATGTGACCTGGCTTTGACACCTGCCATTGGAGGACTGCCGAACATCCATACTCCACTACTTTACCGTCACATATATTTGGGGGCCTGTCCTAGGAGCTTCACTCAGGTACTGGTAATTTGTGGTAAGCGTACTGGGCTTTAATACCCTTGCTTTTCACTATTTTCAATAATCAATTTTATTATTCATATGGTGCTGTGTGTATTGTGCATTCCGGGAGTAGCATATGGTGAGTGTGAGACAACTTTGGATTACGTGGTGACTGTAGGCCTCAGTCATACTCTTAATTGGTCGTCTCTCCCTCCGTGTTATTACCCGTGTTTACCACCTTTTGTCCCTAGGATATTTCTCATATTTTCGGCAGGTCATCATATTGGTAACCTGGTACTGTGGTCTGTCTTCGGGTCAAAAGCACCTAATTTCTGCAATCCGACTCTAGGAGGACAAAGAGGGCCATAGTTCCTCTAGCACGGACTTTTTGACGAGTTGGGACCTCGGCAATAGTTCTCGTCACCAGTTGACACTCGCACCCCTACCCGTCGGTCAGAAACGATGATATTTACTTAGGTAGGGAATTAGCTTTCTTTTTTCAGAGCACAAAGTTGCTAATTCTGTAAGTATCATATTTCATTTCAGTGGGAAAAACTTGCTTTATGTCCTATAGAGACTCGGCAAGGTATGCCTACATTCTTGGACTACCTAATTCACTCTTGGAACAATTAAATGTTTCATTTGTTTTAGAAACTCAGTTTCAACTAATTAGTCGGATTTTCTTGCCCTTATTCTGCACAGTGAGTACCGGGTACAAGATTTCCTGCGATCTTGATTTATTAATCATTTACCATCTTGAATTAACATTAATTGTTAACAATTCTACAGGATAGGTACCAGTTGCCACGTTGTCCTGTTTCTGACATTCACCATATCACCACAGTATATTCGTTTTACATTTATTTGCTAAATTTTCACAATGTTTCGTCTCCAAGCTTTCCGTACAGATCCAGCAGGTGAAATGGAAAACTCAAGTCGTGCCAAGAGGACCGAATTACAAACTCTTGCACATGAGTATCACCTAGATGTTCCCCATGGAGCCAACAAGAATGAGATATATAATCTACTATTAGATCACTTTTTAGATGAAGGGATAATAGACTCTGACACTCACGAACATTACACTATTGCAGACAAACATGATTTGGCCACTATAAAACTCAAACTCGAACTTGCCAAGATCGAGCGGGAGCAACAAAAGAAAGCAGCTGCAATCAGGGAGCGTGAGGCTGCCATAAGGAAGGAAGAACAGGAGAGAGAAGCCGACCTCAAGGAACGTGAGGCAGCCCTGGCAAAGGAAGCTCTCCACCTCAAGGAACGCGAGGCCGCCCTGAGGAAAGAAGAAAGGATAGAGAGGCCGCATTACGCAAGGAACAACAGGAAAGAGAGATGGCCCTCAAACAACGTGACCTGGAGTTACAACGTGAGCACAGTAAATGGCTAGCTGATAGTGCACTCGAATATCGTCGACAAGAACTAGAGATGGAAACTACCCACCAAGCTCAACGCCAACAAGCTGCAGCTAGTCTTCCTCCAAGTTTCAATGTCTCCCATGCAAGTAAGTTAATGCCACCGTTCGTAGAGTCAGAGATTGACGTGTTTTTTACAACCTTTGAGACCCTTGCTAATCAACTTAGCTGGCCTGCCGACCAATGGGCTACCCTTCTCAGAGTACATCTTACAGGTAGAGCAGCAGTCACACTCAGTACTTTGGCGTCTGAGAATGACTACCAGACCCTGAAGCAAGCAGTGTTGGACGCCTACCTTCTCTCCACCGAAAGCTACCGACGAAAATTCCGTGATTACATGAAAGCAAGTACCACCACCTTTTTAGAATTTGCCAACACCAAACGGAGATATTTTATGAAATGGCTGGAAGCAGCACATGTCTCTACTTTTGCAGAACTCGTCAACCTCATGCTAGTTGAAGAATTCTTGAGGCGTGTACCTCCTCCTGTCCGTTTATATTTAGCAGATAAAGAAGAGACCGACCTAGTGAAATGTGCGAAGTCGGCTGACACTTACAGCCTCATCCACCGGCTGACACCAGAACCACCTACCAGTAAGAAGTCTTGGTACAGTTACGAGAAAGTGAGTGCAGACCAAGCTACCTCGCAACTGTACTGTAAGTATTGTAGACTCTATGGACATACCATAGAAAAATGTGGTAAGTCTCAATACAAAGGTAATACTGAATCCACCAAACCCAAACAGACTCCTCCTAAGTCCGGTAAGCCTGTAATGAATGTTGGTGTTCATGTTAATGATCTTTCTCTCTTCAGTAAACATCTGTAGGGACTTTACTTTGAGGGACTTTAAACTTAAGATCTTGAGGGACACAGCGGCTCTTCAATCAATACTATTGAAATCAGCTGTGCCCAATGTCGCCTACACCGGAGAAACTGTCTTCATCACTGACCTCACTGCTACTACTCCTTATCCTCTCGCCAGAGTCCACCTGGATTGTCCCTTCGTGACCGGTGAAGTCCAAGTCGCCGTCAGGGAAAAGCCTTTTCCCATGCCTGGAGTGCAACTTCTCCTGGGCAACGACTTGGCAGAAGACCTGCAACCGACCAACCTGATCGTCAAGGACAAACCCCAGGTGTGTACCTCTATTATGGATAATCCGATTTTTGAGCATGTTCCAGCAAAGGTTCAAGAGAGTGATGAAGTTTCTCCTCCGGTTTTGGTGACCACCCGTGCACAAGCTGCACGACCGCAACCAGCTGACTCTACTACTACCGCTGTCCCTCAAGACCCTTTGAAACTACCCCCAAATCTCACCGCCTTGGAGTTCCGTAAGTTACAGAGGGAAGATCTTACCTTGACACCATTATTCTTTCAGGCTGAGACTCAATCTGACAGTATCCCTGGGTTCTTCCTAGAGAACGAGTTGCTCTACCGCAGATACAGACCCAGTAAACTGAAGGAGGAGGACGATTGGGCCAACGTCGAACAACTAGTGATTCCTACCAGCCTGCGGCCCACTATTCTACACCTGGCCCACGGAGCACTGTCACACTACGGTTTTAACAAGACCTACCATGGGATTCGACAAGACTACTACTGGCCAGGTATGGTTAATGATGTCAAACAACATGTAAAACGATGTCACGTATGTCAGATGGCAGGTAAACCGAACGTCTCTATCCCCAGAGCACCACTGACACCCATCCAGGTGCCTGCGGAACCTTTCCACAGACTTATTATTGACTGTGTTGGTCCTTTACCTCGGACCAGTTCCGGCAACGCCTATATACTAACCATCCTGTGTCCTACCACCAGATTCCCCATAGCAGTTCCAGTAAAGAACATTACGGCTGCTACTGTGGTGAAAAATTTGCTGAAGATCTTCACCCAGTATGGATTTCCAAGGGAGATTCAGAGTGACTGTGGCACCAACTTCACCAGTGATCTCTTCAAACGGACACTGGAAGAGTTCAACATCACACAGGTACTGTCCAGCCCCTATCATCCTGCTTCACAGGGTTCTCTTGAGCGTAGTCATCAGACTATCAAAGCACTCCTAAAAAAGTTTTGCAATGAGACCTCTAAGGATTGGGATAAGCAACTTGATCTCATCATGTGTATTTTCAGAAGTCTTCCCAATGAGTCACTAGGAGTATCTCCTTATGAGATGCTCTACGGACGTAAGTGCCGTACTCCTCTAAAGGCTTTCAAAGATTCTCTACGTGATGCCACCGTCAGTGAACATCAGAATGTGCCCCAGTTTCTTCAAAACCTACAACACATTCTTGAGAGGGTGCATTCCTTTGCTAAGACCAACCTATTGAAAGCCCAAGAGAGGATGAAGACTCATTACGACCAGCACAGCAAAGTAAGGAAATTTAAACAGGGAGACTTCGTGCTAGCTTATTTCCTATCCCAGGTTCTCCCTTGCAAAACAGGTTTTCAGGACCCTACCGTGTCAAGGAGTGCAGAAACAACTACAACTACGTTCTCGAAACTCCCGATAGGCGGCGGAAGACCCAGTTGTGCCACGTCAACCTACTGAAGCTATATCATGGTACTCCTCCCACTGTGCTAATTAACTACTCAACCTTTACAGGTCCATACAGCCACAGTGAGACCTTCCCTGCTTCTCCTCCCGAAAGCACTGACACTGAGGCAGCGCTTTCCAACTCGGAAATCCTAACTGATATCCATAATTACTTTCAGGACAATAATAGTGCACCTCTCATCAAAATCATCAGAGAACATCAGGAGTTGTTTCGAGATGATCCACAAGAGTGTACTGTGACTCGGCACGACATCCAACTGCTCCCTGACACCCGGCCGATTCGCCAACCATTCTACCGAATCAGCCCTAGCAAGAAGGAAGTCATGCGTGCTGAGGTACAGTACCTCCTGGACCATGGACTGGCTACCCCTTGTGAGTCCCCCTGGGCCTCACCATGTATCTTGGTGCCAAACCCCAAGGTAAGGTCCGGTTATGTACTGACTACCGAAAATTAAATAGTGTGACTATCAAGGATGCGTACCCATTACCTAGGATTGATGACATCCTTGACGCCATTGGTAATGCCCGCTACCTGTCCCAAGTGGACTTGCTCAAGGGGTATTACCAGGTGTGCTTAACGGAGCGAGCCAAAGAAATATCAAAGACTTTTCAGATATGAACGCCTTCCCTTTGGACTATGCAATGCCCCGGCCACCTTTCAGAGAGCTGTCAACCGCGTCATCCAGGGCTTGGATAACACCTACGCCTATTTGGATGATATCGTTGTAGCATCCAACACCTGGAGCGAACATCTGCTCCAGCTGCAACGATTGTTCGCCAAGCTCCTGACAGCCGGCCTCACCATCAACCTGGGCAAGTCCACCTTTGCCAAAGGTAAAGTGCGTTATCTGGGTCATGTAATAGGGAGTGGCAGCCTTGCTCCATTAAATATCCACACTCAAGCCATCAAACATTATCCACAGCCTACCACCAGGAAGCAGCTCCTGCGCTTCCTTGGTCTTGCTTCTTATTACCGTAGGTTTGTGAGGAACTTTAGTACGGTAGCGACACCATTAATCACCTTAACCAGTCCCAAGCAACGGTATAATTGGACCATGCAGCAAACCGTTGCTTTTGAACAACTCAAATTCCTGCTCTGTTCTAATCCTATTCTCGCCTCGCCAGATATCACGAAGCCTTTCATCCTCCATGTCGACGCCAGTGGTACCGGCATCGGGGGTGTCCTAATGCAGCAACGAGGCGAGGAGGTTCTACCTGTCAGCTACTACAGCTACAAGTTGAAGCCTCACCAGAAAAACTACAGCACTATAGAGAAGGAACTCCTCTCCATCGTCCTGAATTTGCAGCACTTTGCACCATACCTGCAAGGTGCTCGGTCTACCACCATCTACTCGGACCACAATCCTCTACGCTTCTTACATCAAGCCCAATTCAATAACCAACGTCTGCTACGATGGGCTTTATATCTACAAGACTTCAATCTGAAGATCTGTTACATCAAGGGGTCTGACAACATCATAGCCGACGCCCTCTCCAGAGTTCATGAGGTAGAGGCAGCTCCACCTACCACTCTACCTCCCGAAAACGTGACTTCTTCCGTAACCGCAGGCTTCGGGGGAGAGTTGTGACGATAATCTCTTTCAAGAGAGATTGAGCCTGCTCTTCCCTTCAATCGTCACGTTTAATGCTACATTCAAGATACGTTCAGCAGTAGCAAAACGTTTGTCAAGGCAGCCACACGCACCTGCATACCCCACCTGCACCCCCCCCCACACTCCTCACCAGCTCAGCGCGACACTTCAACGAGCTAACGACCAGTCTTCACTTGCCTGCATTTCGATTGGTTGGTCAAGATCGCACCACTCCTGCCTCGCACCACGCACGCCATCTAGCCAAGCTGACGTCTAGGTCGCACCAGCAGATTTTCCTCAGAATATTCTCGTGCTCGAAGCTGTGAACACCTAACTGATATACATTGTGTATCAAGTAGAGGTTCTTAGCTTGCGCTAATATTCTCAGCACCACTTATTAATCTTTGCATTCTTGTTAACGTAACCAGTCACTTAATCATTTTTGTTATACGTTTTTTCACTTGTTTTTTTGCACTATTCAATGCCAGGGATTGTCTTTATTTAAATTTGTTTTCTAGAGTAATTAAATTTCATTGTTTATACTTTGTGTTGTGTGTCTTCCCTTACCTTACCACAAACAGGCAAGCAGTCTTTCTTTTTTTGTGGTATATGTGACCTGGCATTGACACCTGCCATGGAGGACTGCCGAACATCCATATCACTACTTTACGTCACAATATATAATATATATATATATATATTATTATTATATATATATATATATTATATATATATAGTATATATTGGTAGCAGTCTTCCTGTAGACATATGTTATTAAATATGACCGAAAAAGTAAGATTAATAATTCTAACACGAATTTTCTCAATTTCCTTATGTTTGTTTTTACTGATGACGGTAAATGAAAAATCAATTCTCAAAATTCATTCTTTATTTCTAGTCTGACGCGACACTTGAGCGCGTTTCGTAAAACTTATTACATTTTCAAAGACTTTAGTTACACACACACACAGAACACTATAACTGAACAGAGTTTAACAGTTTTTCTTTTATACCGCTGTTTGGGTGAGGTGACATGTTACAATGGTTGGGGTGAGGTGAGAACAAACACAGAACACGAAACAAT
>WNGS01158745.1:18312441-18325207 GCA_020271785.1 Procambarus virginalis
ACTCTCTCAAATACTTTTATTATGTGGACGTTAGTGCAACTGGTCTATAATTCTTTGCCAATGCTTTGCTACCACCCTTGTGTAAAGGGGCAATGTCTGCTGCTTTAAACGCATCTGGGATCTCCCCTGTGTCCAAGCTCTTCCTCCACACTATACTGAGTGCCTGTGCTACTGGCACTTTGCATTTCTTTATAAATATTGAATTCCAAGAGTCTGGACCCAGGGCTGAGTGCATGGGCATATTGTCAATTTCTCTTTCAAAATCTGCCACGCTCGTGTTCATATCAATTATATTTACAGGTGTTTGAGTATCATTCATAAAGAAATTATCCGAATCTTCCACTTTCATGCTGAGCATCGGAGTGCTAAACATGTCCTCATACTGCTTTTTTAGGATTTCACTAATTTCTTTGTCATCCTCAGTGTATGAACCTTCACTAATACGAATAGGTCCAATACTGGCAGTGGTTTTCGCTTTTAGTTTGGCATATGTGAATAATATTTTGGGTTTTTCTTTATTTCTTGAATTGCTTTCTGTTCTAATTGCCTTTCTTCAGTCTGATAGGAATGCTTCAGTCTTTGTTCGATTTCTTCAATCTCCCTGTTTAAATTATTTCTTCTATACTGTGTGTGTGTGTCTCTTGATTTTGGTAGGGACGCGAGTCTTATTTTCCTCGGCGTCACCACTTTTATACGAAAGGAACCATCGGACATGCGTCCGAGGATGGAGAGTTGTGTCTGCTTAAGCATTTCCGTTAATTTCTTCCTCCTTTTGTAAAATCGTCTGCGTTCTCTTTCTACATTCGACCACTTTCTGGCTTTCCTCAAAGGAACATGTTTCAGACAGACTTCATATGCTTCAGAAGTCAGTTTTTCTGTTCCTTGTGTAGGATTTTTATTTCTTAGAACATTTTCCCATTGAATGTATGTAAGTTCCCTGTTTACTTTCTCCCAGTCTATCCTTTTATTATAAAAATTGAATTTATTGAATAGCCCTTCTCGCTTGTTGTTTCTCTTCGGCCTACTACCGTTATTAATGTTAGTTTGCACTTCAATGAGCTTGTGGTCCGAGTACGTAGTGTCTGAGACAATAGTGTCTCTGATTAGCTCCTTATTGTTCGTGAATATCAGGTCCAGCGTGTTTTCGTTCCTAGTTGGTTCTGTAATCTGCTGACTGAGCGAGAATTTGTCACAGAATCTCAGTAGTTCTCTGACCAGTGGTTGGTTATTTCCAGGTTGACTTCCTGCTATAATGTTATTGTTTACTATTCTCCATTTTAACTGGGTAGATTGAAGTCTCCAAGGAAGATGATATTTGGTACTCGGTTTGCTAGGTTATCAAGGATATTCTCTATTTTGTGGATCTGTTCAGTGAATTGTCCTTCTACATATAGCACTTGTCCCTCTACATGGAGTACTTGTCCTTCTACACAGAGTACTTGTCCGTCTACATGGAGTACTTGTCCTTCTACACAGAGTACTTGTCCCTCTACATAGAGCACTTGTCCCTCTACATGGAGTACTTGTCCTTCTACACAGAGTACTTGTCCCTCTACATAGAGTACTTGTCCCTACCACTAGTCACTACATGGTTACCACCTGTCCCTACATGGCTACCACTTGTCCCTTCATGGATAACACTTGTTTCTACATAGATATCACTTGTCCCTACATGGCTACCACTTGTCCCGACATTGTTACCACTGGTCCCTACATGGTTACCACTAGTTACTACATGGGCTACCATATGTCACTAAATATCTACCACTTGTTACTACATGACTACCACTGATCACTACATGATCACCACTAGTCACTACATGGCTACCACTAGTCACTACATGGCTACCACTAGTCACTACATGGCTACCACTAGTCACTACATGGCTACCACTAGTCACTACATGGCTACCACTAGTCACTACATGGCTACCACTAGTCACTACATGGCTACCACTAGTCACTACATGGCTACCACTAGTCACTACATGGCTACCACTAGTCACTACATGGCTACCACTAGTCACTACATGGCTACCACTAGTCACTACGTGGCTACCACTAGTCACTACATGGCTACCACTAGTCACTACATGGCTACCACAAGTCACTACATGGCTACCACTAGTCACTACATGGCTACCACTAGTCACTACATGGCTACCACTAGTCACTACATGGCTACCACTAGTCACTACATGGCTACCACTAGTCACTACATGGCTACCACTAGTCACTACATGGCTACCACTAGTCACTACATGGCTACCACTAGTCACTACATGGCTACCACTAGTCACTATAAGGCTACCACTAGTCACTACATGGCTAAAACTTGTCCCTAAATGGCTTAAACTTGTCCCTAAATGGCTGCAACTTGTCCCTACATGGAAGAAGTTGCAATAACATACTAGTCACTACATGTCCCTACATGTCCCGTTGTTACTAAATGGTTACCACTTGTCCCACGATGCCTACAATTGTCACTTCCTGGCAACCACTAGTCACTACGTAGATACCTCTAGTCATTTCATGGCTAACACTTGTTACTACATGGCTACCACTAGTCACAACATGGCTCCCACTAGTCACTACATAGCTACCACTAGTTACTACATATCTACAACTTGTCTCTACATGGCTTCCACTTGTCCCTACATTGTCACTACTTCTCACTTCATGGCTACCACTTGTCACTACATGGCTACCACTTGTCACTACATGGCTACCACTTGTCACTACATGGCTACCACTTGTCACTACATGGCTACCACTTGTCACTACATGGCTACCACTTGTCACTACATGGCTACCACTTGTCACTACTTGGCTACCACTTGTCCCAACATTTTTACCACTTGTCCCTACATGGTTACCACTAGTCACTACATGGCTACCACTTGTCACATCATTGCTACCACTTGTCACTACATGGGTACCACTTGTCACTACATGGCTACCACTTGTCACTACTTGGCTACCACTTGTCCCAACATTGGTACCACTTGTCCCTACATGGTTACCACTAGTCACTACATGGCTACCACTTGTCACTACATGGCTACCACTAGTCACTACATGGCTACCACTTGTCACCTCATTGCTACCACTTGTCACTACATGGGTACCACTTGTCACTACATGGGTACCACTTGTCACTACATGGCTACCACTAGTCACTACATGGCTACCACTAGTCACTACATGGGTACCACTTGTCACTACATGGCTACCACTAAGCACTACATGGCTACCACTAGTCACTACATGGCTACCACTAGTCACTACATGGCTACCACTAGTCACTACATGGCTACCACTAGTCACTACATGGCTACCACTTGTCACCTCATTGCTACCACTTGTCACTACATGGGTACCACTTGTCACTACATGGCTACCACTAGTCACTACATGGCTACCACTAGTCACTACATGGGTACCACTAGTCACTACATGGGTACCACTTGTCACTACATGGGTACCACTTGTCACTACATGGGTACCACTTGTCACTACATGGGTACCACTTGTCACTTCATGGGTACCACTAGTCACTACATGGGTACCACTTGTCACTACATGGGTACCACTTGTCACTACATGGGTACCACTTGTCACTACATGGGTACCACTTGTCACTACATGGGTACCACTAGTCACTACATGGGTACCACTAGTCACTACATGGGTACCACTTGTCACTACATGGCTACCACTAGTCACTACATGGCTACCACTAGTCACTACATGGCTACCACTAGTCACTACATGGCTACCACTTGTCACTACATGGCTACCACTTGTCACCTCATGGCTACCACTTGTCACTACATGGGTACCACTTGTCACTACATGGCTACCACTAGTCACTACATGGCTACCACTAGTCACTACATGGGTACCACTAGTCACTACATGGGTACCACTTGTCACTACATGGGTACCACTTGTCACTACATGGGTACCACTTGTCACTACATGGGTACCACTTGTCACTTCATGGGTACCACTAGTCACTACATGGGTACCACTTGTCACTACATGGGTACCACTTGTCACTACATGGGTACCACTTGTCACTACATGGGTACCACTTGTCACTACATGGGTACCACTTGTCACTACATGGGTACCACTTGTCACTACATGGCTACCACTAGTCCTTAAATAGCTACAATTTGAACAAAAATCTTCATTTGATACATCACGCTATTGTGATTTCTGTGTGTAATGTAGTGTTGTGTATTATAGAGTAATTTAGTGTAGTTAACACTTGTCACTGTTACGTACCCCTATTGGATACGTATATAAATATTCAATAATTACTATTTCCATGCATCATTACTTGTATGTGCTTATATATTATATCATTAATTGTATGTGTTTATATACTGTATCATTACTTGTATGCTTATATCAGTACTTGTATGTTCTTGTATGTTTATATGATTACTTTTATGTGCTGATATGTTATATTGTGGTAATGATCAGTGGGTGGACCAAACCGTGGGAAACCGTTACTTTATTTTTTTTGGTCGTCAGCTTCTCGTGAGAAAGTTATATTTTGTACTGATCACTTAGTGGCAAGACTGTGGGAAACTGTTATTATTTGTCCACCTAGACGGCAATATTTGTGGATATTATTTCCTGCCATGTTGGGCAGTTACCATAAAATTATTTTTTATATAATTACATAACTATTATATTATTAACTACATTATTCATGTTTATGCATGTAAATCTGATCATTCCTTAACTTAGTTAAGTAATTCCAATTATATGGCTCCATGTAAGTAAGATTTATATTAATTAAAAACTGTCACTTAAAATGTTGTGCAGAAGTGACATCGGCTCCTGCCGTGAGAACATTATTCAGTAACTGTTTGGACACAGGAAGGATCACATCTAGGAGTAAAGTCTGTAACATCATATCTATTATGTTCTGTTGTAATATGTTAGTCTGTGGAGACATAATTTTATTTTGATTTACATGTGATTACCCATCTGTTGATTAACATATAATATTGATAATTAACTGAATTATATTTATAATATATATTTATTTTTATTTGAGTGATTACTTAGTCCTAAGGGGGTGATTAATTTTATTTTTTTTTTTTGTTTTGAGATATATACAAGAGTTGTTACATTCTTGTACAGCCACTAGTACGCGTAGCGTTTCGGGCAAGTCCCTGGAATACGATCCCCGCCGCGAAGAATCGTTTTTTCATCCAAGTACACATTTTACTGTTGCGTTAAACAGAGGCTACAGTTAAGGAATTGCGCCCAGTAAATCCTCCCCGGCCAGGATACGAACCCATGACATAGCGCTCGCGGAACGCCAGGCGAGTGTCTTACCACTACACCACGGAGACTGTTAATTCTTGCCTGTACAAACCATGGGATTATACTGGTGACCCACCTTGAGATTGCAGCATCGGTAACTGTCCCTAGACTACAATATTTTGTTGCTGTTCGGGTTACGAGCATTAATGAACGGTTTGTAACAGTCACTACATAGTTACCACTTGTCACAACATGGCTACCTCTCGTCACTACATGGCTACCATTTGTCACTACATGGCTACCACTAGTCACAACAGGGCTACCACTTTCACTACGATAGTACCACTTGTCCCTACATGGTTACAATTAGTCACTGCATGGCTACCACTTGTCACTAGATTGTTACCATAAGTCACTACATGGCTACCACTTGTTATTACATAACTACCACTTGTCACTACATGCCTACCAATTGTCACTACATGGCTACCACTAGTCACGACATGGTTACCACTTGTCGCTACATGGCTACCTCTAGTCAATACATCTCTAGCACTAGTCACTTCATGGCTACCAATTGCAACTATATTGCTACCACTTGTGACTACATGGCTATCAGTAGTACTTAAATAGCTACCACTTGAACAAATTTGTTCATATGATAAATCATGCTATTGATATTTGTGTGTGTAATGTAGGGTAGTGTAGCTACCACTTGTCACTACATAGTTGTCACTTGTCACAACATGGCTACCACTTGTCACTACATGGTTACCACTTGTCACTACATAGTTGTCACTTGTCACAACATGGCTACCACTTGTCACTACATGGTTACCACTTGTCACTACATAGTTGTCACTTGTCACAACATGGCTACCACTTGTCACTACATGGCTACCACTTATCACTACATGGTTACCACTTCTCTCCATGGCTACCACTTGTCCCTACATGGCTCCCAATTGTCCCTACACGGCTTCCACTTGTCCCTACATGGCTTCCACTTTTCACTATATGGCTACCACTTGTCACTACAAGGCTACCACTAGTCGCTACATGGGTATCACTAGTCACTACATGGCTACACTTGTCACTACATGGCTACGACTTTTCACTACATGGCTACGGCTTTTCACTAATTGCTACACTAGTCACTGCATGGCTACAACTTGTCCCTACATGGTTACCACTTGTCACTACATAGCTACCACATGTCCTTACATGGCTACTACTCAGCCCTACATGACTACATATGTCCCTACATGGCTACCACTTGTCACTACGTAGTTACTACATGTCTCTACATGGCTATAACTTGTCACTACATGACTACCACTTATCACTACATAGCTGCCACTAGTCCCTACATAGCTACCACTTGTCACTACATAGCTACCACTTGTCACTACATAGCTACCACTTGTCACTACATGGCTACCACTTGTCACTACATAGCTACCACTTGTCACTACATAGCTACCACTTGTCACTACATGGCTACCACTTGTCACTACATAGCTACCACTTGTCACTACATAGCTACCACTTGTCACTACATGGCTACCACTTGTCACTACATAGCTACCACTTGTCACTACATAGCTACCACTTGTCACTACATAGCTACCACTTGTCACTACATAGCTACCACTTGTCACTATATAGCTACCACTTGTCACTACATGGCTACCACTTGTTACTACATAGCTACCACTTGTCACTACATAGCTACCACTTGTCACTACATAGCTACCACTTGTCACTACATAGCTACCACTTGTCACTACATGGCTACAACTTGTCATTACATTGCTACCACATGTTTGCTGCAAGGACGCAGCAAACAAATTTGTCCCAGTCCAAAAGGAAAACAGAGAAATGAAAATGAGAAACCCATGTTTTAATCAGAGATGTAGACTAGCTAAGCTGCAAAGTAAAAGGGCATGGAGAAACTATAGGAAAAACAGGACACAGGAGAGCAGAGAANAAAAAATTTGAAAAATATATAAATTCAGGAAAAACCTGGCCTATTAGGCAAATCGGGCCTTGCATAGTAGGCCAATTACGACGTTGTCTGGCTACTAGGTGCAACATATACATATATATAAATGGAGAGGGGGGAACGGACACGTGGTGAGCAAGGTCCTATATTTCAACCAATTTCAAATCAAAGACTTTTTACTCTTAACACTACACTAATGATACACCTGATACACTGTGTTTGATACATTTGACTTAAATCTTGCTTGTTATTCGTTTGGGTGAGGTGCCCCCTTTTTACGATACACTCATGAGAATGGAAGTAGTACTGCAGAGGGCCTATTTTGCCCATACGGTGCCTTGAAGTGGTAGAATTTTGATATGTATGGACTCGCTGATGCGACTGCCTGCTATCGCTGTACAAATCGATGATTTCTATGTTGTTTGTTAAGATTTCTCTGGTAATGGTCCGGTTGTGAGAGAGATTATGTGTTCCTTGATGGGCCCTGTTGTTATGCATTGTTAGTCGCCTGGAAAGAGACGTGTTGTCTTGCCTCTATCCTCTCCTCACTATCTTAATAGTGAGGAGAGTATACTTGTGTTAAGATTGATAGATTGATAATAATAATAATAAAAATAATAATAATAATAATAACAATAATAATAGTAATAATCTATAATAATAAAATAATAATTAGTAATAACAACTGTGATTCTCTGTGAATATGCAATAATAACATAAAAGTGCACGTTTCATTTTAAAACACCCAAAAACTCATATTTTTTTTTCTTCTACAGACTTGTTTACTATGCAAGCTAGATGATGATGAGGTTCGGTCGTCTGATCAACATTCAAGTGGACTAATTAAGAAAAAATGAAAAGAAGCAACCTCATTATTACTGTAAAATTGTATTCATTGTGACTTATCTGTTTAATAAAAGAATAAATTTATATAAATAAGAATACTTTCCCTAAGTATAGTTGTGTTTGAAGAGAAATACAGGAAGTGAGTTTAAACAAATAACAGGTAACGGATGAGTGCCAGGTGTGGAGGGAGGGGGGGGAAGGACCGGAAGTTCTATGGTCAGAGGTGGGGTGGCGACCAAAATATGCCAGTAGCCACACAACCATTGAATTGAACGGTCATGGTGTCTAATATCCTTCTGTGTGACACTTGTGGTGTGAGAAGGCCCCCCCCTCCATCCAACATTACCCTTGTGGTGCTGGTGGTGAGCAGTAAAGAATGGAACCTGAAGAAGGCGCTATGCAGACACCCCTACATGATATGTGGTGGATTGTGTGGGTTTTAAAGGATCAGAATGTGTGTGTGGTGTATGTGTGTGTGTGAGAGAGTGTGGTCGCCCTCTGCGAGGCTAGACTGGCTATAACAGTCGAGAAAAATGACTCGACCGATGTGTTAAGCGTTTTCGGAAAAACACAGAGGGAATATCGCTTTCGTCTACTGGAAGCACTTCGCGACCATAAATCTCTCTCCCACCTGGAGGAGGGGGAGGATGCTACACTATCCACATCTGCTGTGTGTGTGTATATCATCTACTTCCCAATTTAATCTCCTACACACATTCCCAAATAATTATCCTATCACTCTTTAGTATAATTTTTTTTTCGCTCACTTTTCCTCTAGGTGCCGCGAACAACGTGCATGCTGGGGAGGAAGCTACGGTAAACCATCTGTACACCTGTTCATCTCAGTGCGCACCGGATGCGTTCATGAACACCCATTACGTGCCCCTCTTCCCCACACATGCTGGGCAGGAAACCACCCACACGTTCTGGGATCCTGTGTGTGCATTTTGGGATCCTGTGTGGGCGCTTTGGGATACCGTGCTTCGAGACGTAACATGCACGCTCCACCTGCCCCATGCTTTCTCTCTACCCATGTTTACACTCTCTCTAAGCATGCTTACAACCTGTCGGTACGGTATACCATCCCGTGCGAACCACCTGGACACCTGACCTTCTACTCAAACATCTCACTCACGGGATACAAATCTATGCTCTATAAACATGAACTTTCAGCCATTTGCTCACACATTTCAACCGCACAGGAACCCATCCCACACGCTCAGACTAGAACCACGTGCTACACCTGTAATTAAAGGAAGTAGCACTCTTAATTTTCTCGAATTAATTTTTCACTTGCTCTTCTCTCTCTCTCTCTCTCTCTCTCTTTCTCTCTCTCTCTCTCGTCTCTGTCTCCTCTCTCCACTCTCATCTCTCTCTCCAATCCCTGTCTCTCTGTCTCTCTTTCCTCTCTCCCTGGCTTTTTCTGTCTCGTCTCTCTGTCTCTATCTTTCTAAAGGCAATGGAGATAATTATACCTAATAATTCCCATAATTAATAAGTAAAATTAACGTTTTAAAAACCTTTGCTCCGAAATTGTATACCATATCATTTAAAACATGTTTAATTAAAAGGTTATGACCTAGCGTTTTATACTCGTTTTTACAAATTCTCAAAACACGTTTATAAAATGTAACTAAAACCGTGACTAAAACAATGAAATGTCGTTTTAAAACTTTTTGAGAAAATGTTTGGTGGGACAGTACTCACCTCTACCCAATACAGCACTCACTTCCACCCAGTACAGTACCCACCTGGGGAGCCGGTCGGCCGAGCGGACAGCACGCTGGACTTGTGATCCTGTGGTCCTGGGTTCGATCCCAGGCGCCGGCGAGGAACAATGGGCAAAGTTTATTTCACCCTATGCCTCTGTTACCTAGCAGTAAAATAGGTACCTGGGTGTTAGTCAGCTGTCATAGGCTGCTTCATGGGGGTGGAGGCCTGGTCGAGGACCGGGCCGCAGGGACACTAAAAAAAAAAAGTCCCGAAATCATCTCAAGATAACCTCAAGATAACCCCCACCAATTACAGTATTCACCCTACACAAAGTACAGTACTCACCTCCACCCAGTACAGTACTCACCTCCACCCAGCACAGTACTCACCTCCACCCAGTACAGTACTCACCTCCACCCAGTACAGTACTCACCTCCACCCAGCACAGTACTCACCTCCACCCAGTACAGTACTCACCTCCACCCAGTACAGTACTTACCTCCACCCAGTACAGTACTTACCTCCACCCAGTACAGTAATCACCTCCACCCAACACAGTACTTACCTCCACCCAGTACAGTACTCACCTCCACCCAGCACAGTACTCACCTTCACCCAGTACAGTACTCACCTTCACCCAGTACAGTACTCACCTCCACCCAGTACAGTACTCACCTCCACCCAGTACAGTACTTACCTCCACCCAGTACAGTAATCACCTCCACCCAACACAGTACTTACCTCCACCCAGTACAGTACTCACCTCCACCCAGCACAGTACTCACTTCACCCAGTACAGTACTCACCTTCACCCAGTACAGTACTCACCTCCACCCAGTACAGTACTCACCTTCACCCAGTACAGTACTCACCTTCACCCAGTACAGTACTCACCTCCACCCAGTACAGTACTCACCTTCACCCAGTACAGTACTCACCTTCACCCAGTACAGTACTTACCTCCACCCAGTACAGTACTCACCTCCACCAAGTACAGTACTCATCTCCACTAAGCACAATTCCATCCGGCCAAGTATGGTACTCACTTTCACAATGTATTGTACTTAACTCCCCCACGTACAGTACTCACCTCCCACAGGTCTCACCCTACTAATTAGGTCAGGTCACACCCCACCATATACAGCACTCTCCTTCACCAGGTCACACCCCACCATATACAGTACTCTTCTCCACCAGGTCACACCCCATCAAGTACAGTACTCTCCTCCACCAGGTCACACCCATCAAGTACAGTACTCTCCTCCACCAGATCACACCCCATCAAGTACAGTACTCTCCTCCACCAGATCACACCCCATCAAGTACAGTACTCTCTTCCACCAGGTCACACCCCATCAAGTACAGCACTCTCCTCCACCAGGTCACACCCCATCAAGTACAGTACTCTTCTCCACCGGGTCACACCCCATCAAGTACAGTACTCTCCTCCACCAGGTCACACTCTACCACGTACAGTATTTACCTCCACCAGGTCACACCCTAATAAGTAAAGTACTCTCTTCCACCAGGTCTCATCCCAACAAGTGCAGAACTCTCCTCCACTAGGTCACACAAAACCAATTACATTACCCTCCTCCAACAGTCCACCACGTACAGTTCTCTCCTCCAAGTGGTCACACTACACCAAGTACAGTACTCGCCTCCACCAGGTCACAACCATCACCTCAACCAGGTCACACCTCACTATATTCAATCCTCCACCAAGTGCAGTTTAGTATTTTCCTATACCAAGTTAAGTACAGTACTCACCATCAACAGATACAGTACAATACTCACCTCAACCAAGGTAAGTTCTCAACTTCACTGCGTACAATACTCACCTACACCAAGTACAGGTCACATCCTACAAAGTCCGATATTCATATCCACTATTTGCATTACAGTACTCACCTCCATCAAGTACAGTACAGAACTCCCCTCAACCAACTACAGGTCACACCCTACCAAACTGAGTACTCACCTTCACTACGTCACACAGGTTAAAGAGTAGTACTCACCTCTACTAAGTACACTGCTCACCTACACTAAGTCATACTCCACAAAGTACAGTACTCTCCCCTACCGTGTCACACCTCACCATACAGTACTCTCCCCTGCCGTGTCACACCTCACCATACAGTACTCTCCCTGCCGTGTCACACCTCACCATACAGTACTCTCCCCTACCGTGTCACACCTCACCATACAGTACTCTCCCCTACCGTGTCACACCTCACCATACAGTACTCTCCCCTACCGTGTCACACCTCACCATACAGTACTCTCCCCTGCCGTGTCACACCTCACCATACAGTACTCTCCCCTGCCGTGTCACACCTCACCATACAGTACTCTCCCCTACCGTGTCACACCTCACCATACAGTACTCTCCCCTACCGTGTCACACCTCACCATACAGTACTCTCCTCCAAAAATAGAGGACTCACCTCCACCAAGTACAGTACACACCTCCATAAAGTACAGTACTCACCTGCACCAAGTACAGTACACACCCCACCAAGTACAGTACTCACCTCCACCAAGTACAGTACTCACCTCCACCAAGTACAGTACTCACCCCACCAAGTACAGTACACACCTTCACCAAGTACAGTACTCACCTCCACCAAGTGCAGTACTCACCTCCACCAAGTACAGTACTCACCTCCACCAAGTACAGTACTCACCTCCACCAAGTACAGTACTCACCTCCACCAAGTACAGTACACACCCCCACCAAGTACAGTACTCACCTCCACCAAGTACAGTACACACCCCCCACCAAGTACAGTACACCCCTCCCCCAAGTATAGTACTCACCTCCACCAAGTATAGTACTCACCTCCACCAAGTACAGTACTCACCTCCACCAAGTACAGTACACACTGTCGCGGTCGTGGTGGATTGATGGTG
>WNGS01158745.1:18326207-18363063 GCA_020271785.1 Procambarus virginalis
GGCTACAGGGATAAGAGCATCGTTGGACGTAGAATCACTGTTCACCAACGTACCTGTGGATGAAACAATCAGGATGATAGTGGACCGAGTGTATCGAGACCCGGCCTGTACTCCCCTGACTTGACACCAGAAAATATCCTGAGAAAACTACTCCAAGCTTGCTACTAAGGAGGACCCTCTTGAGCCCGGATGGGCACATGTATAAGCAAGTAGATGGGGTCGCTATGGGTTCTCCCCTAGGCGTCCTGTTTGCAACCTTCTACATGGGGTATATGAGGAAAAAGTCTTAGTCGACTTGAACTTGAAACCGGCCATATACTGCAGGTATGTTGACGACATTTTTACACAGGTACCCTGATGTCAGACATCTGCAGGAGCTGAAAGAAGCGTTTGAGCAGAATTCTGTTACGTTTCACTTACGAGATGGAGAAGGATGGGAAGCTGCCCTTCTAGATGGAAGCTGTCAACAGTCATGGAAAGGAGCGGAGGTTTACACACTGCAGTCTACTAAGGAAACAAACATAGGAATGTGCCTAAATGCAACAGGACTGCCAGATAGGTACAAGAGGAGTGTTGTTAACGCTTATGTCGACCGTGCTCTCAGCCACAGCTCAGAATGGAAGCAAGTCGACGAAGAACTCTGTAGAGTAAGGCAGGTCCTAGTCAACAACGGCTTCTCCAATGGTTTCATTGAAGACATCATAAGAAGGAAAGTGAAACGCCATGCAACCTCTGAAGATACAACTAACACAACACCTATACCCCCTATTAGACTATTTTACAGGAACTTCTTCTCCACAGCTCATAAAACGGAGGAAAGGGTCCTGAAAGATATTGTTAATAGAAACGTTATCCCTACAGACAAAAATCAGAAGATACAATTGACGATTTACTATAAAACCAAGAAAACTGCCAACCTACTCATGAGAAACTCTCCAGACACAAAGCAGAACGCTTTGAAAGAGACCAATGTCGTCTATGCCTTCAAATGCCCACTTGGGGACTGTAAGCCCCAAAGAACTCAATATATAGGCAAGACAACAACATCTCTTTCCAGGCGATTAACGATGCATAAGCAACAGGGCTCTATCAAGGAACATATAATCTCTTCCCACAACCAAACCATCACCAGAGAAATCTTAACAAACAACACAGAAATCATTGATAGATACAGCGACAACAGGCGGCTTGACATCTGCGAGGCACTACACATCAAGAAGTCAACACCAGCAATCAACAGCCAATTAACGCACAACTATATTCTACCCACTTCAAGACTCCGCTCCAATATAGAAACATCAAGAAATACGGGCCAATAGGCCTTCTGCAGTTACAGATCTATTCTTCCCTTTAGCTTATACCCATTGTTTCGTGTTCTGTGTTTGTTCTCACCTCACCCCAAACCATTGTAACATGTCACCTCACCCAAATGCAGGTATAAAAAGAAAAGCTGTTTAAACTCTGTTCAGTTATAGTTGTTCTGTGTGTGTGTAACTAAAGTCTTTGAAAATGTAATAAGTTTTACGAAACGCGCTCAAGTGTCGCGTCAGACTAAGAAATAAAGAATGAATTTTGGAGAATTGATTTTTCATTTACCGTCATCAGTAAAAACAAACATAAGGAAAATTGAGAAAATTCGTGTTAGAATTATTAATCTTACTTTTTCGGTCATATTTAATAACATATGTCTACAGGAAAGACTGCTACCAAAATATACTAATATTAAAACGCACGACCCAGCAGCAAGGAATCAAGCCTTCACGATAAAATATCGCCAAGATCTGATTCGTAATCAGATACACAAGGCAGAAAATGATATCAAAGACAATAAAACGCAACTACTTCAGGCCACAAACGAATGGAGAAACAGCAACATCGACGAAAGTCTCCGCACCCGCATCGAACAACACCTCGACATCCTCACAGACCGACATCACCTCAGCACGGAAACAAGGATTATCAAGAAGCTAACAACACTATATGGAGGACCCATGGCAATTCCACGACCAAGAGACGGCTTCCTGAACCTTGCAGGTATCAACCTCACTGAGGACCAAGTCACTCTCCTAAATCTGGGTATAAACTGTCACGTTATGTCCAGACCAAGTGCGTTGGCCCGGAAAGTGGAGTTGGAGATCCTGTTGGACGACATATTTGACCTCGAAGCACAAAAGAAGGTCACCACCAAAGACACCTTACAAGCTGAACTTATTGCAGAAGGAGGAAAGAATCGAGGCAACTACAGAAGTACCATACTGACCCCCGAGCTCAAAGCGGCAGCCAAGAGCCTTCGTGAGAACAAGGAGATAGTTGTCAGGAGAGGCGACAAGTCGCCAATATACGTCATCCTTAAGAAAGACGAATATCTGGCGAAAATGAACCACATACTCTCTGACCAAACTAAATTCCAAAGGGTAACGAAGGACACTACAGCCGAATTGAAAACAAAGGTCAACAAGTTGATTGAAACTGTGAATGCCAAGAAATCCGGACTCCACCTGCCAAAGATTATTGGAGAATATAAACCTGGATATGCGTATGGAAACGTCAAGACGCATAAGCCTGGAAACCCACTTCGGCCAATTATCAGCCAGATACCCACACCCACGTACAGACTGGCGAAACGACTCAACGGCTTACTGACTCCTTATGTCCCGTGCAACTTCAGCCTGAAATCCCCGAAGGAATTTGTTGACTTACTGCGGGGAACACGGGCTACAGGGATAAGAGCATCGTTGGACGTAGAATCACTGTTCACCAACGTACCTGTGGATGAAACAATCGGGATGATAGTGGACCGAGTGTATCGAGACCCGGCCTGTACTCCCCTTGACATGCCAGAAAATATCCTGAGGAAACTACTCCAAGCTTGTACTAAGGAGGCACCCTTCTTGAGCCCGGATGGGCACATGTATAAGCAAGTAGATGGGGTCGCTATGGGTTCTCCCCTAGGCGTCCTGTTTGCAAACTTCTACATGGGTACTATTGAGGAAAAAGTCTTAGTCGACTTGAACTTGAAACCGGCCATATACTGCAGGTATGTTGACGACATTTTTACACAGGTACCTGATGTCAGACATCTGCAGGAGCTGAAAGAAGCGTTTGAGCAGAATTCTGTGTTACGTTTCACTTACGAGATGGAGAAGGATGGGAAGCTGCCCTTTCTAGATGTAACAGTCATGGAAAGGAGCGGAGGTTTCCACACTGCAGTCTACACTAAGGAAACAAACATAGGAATGTGCCTAAATGCCAACAGTGACTGCCCAGATAGGTACAAGAGGAGTGTTGTTAACGCTTATGTCGACCGTGCTCTCAGCCACAGCTCAGAATGGAAGCAAGTCGACGAAGAACTCTGTAGAGTAAGGCAGGTCCTAGTCAACAACGGCTTCTCCAATGGTTTCATTGAAGACATCATAAGAAGGAAAGTGAAACGCCATGCAACCTCTGAAGATACAACTAACACAACACCTATACCCCCTATTAGACTATTTTACAGGAACTTCTTCTCCACAGCTCATAAAACGGAGGAAAGGGTCCTGAAAGATATTGTTAATAGAAACGTTATCCCTACAGACAAAAATCAGAAGATACAATTGACGATTTACTATAAAACCAAGAAAACTGCCAACCTACTCATGAGAAACTCTCCAGACACAAAGCAGAACGCTTTGAAAGAGACCAATGTCGTCTATGCCTTCAAATGCCCACTTGGGGACTGTAAGCCCCAAAGAACTCAATATATAGGCAAGACAACAACATCTCTTTCCAGGCGATTAACGATGCATAAGCAACAGGGCTCTATCAAGGAACATATAATCTCTTCCCACAACCAAACCATCACCAGAGAAATCTTAACAAACAACACAGAAATCATTGATAGATACAGCGACAACAGGCGGCTTGACATCTGCGAGGCACTACACATCAAGAAGTCAACACCAGCAATCAACAGCCAATTAACGCACAACTATATTCTACCCACTTCAAGACTCCGCTCCAATATAGAAACATCAAGAAATACGGGCCAATAGGCCTTCTGCAGTTACAGATCTATTCTTCCCTTTAGCTTATACCCATTGTTTCGTGTTCTGTGTTTGTTCTCACCTCACCCCAAACCATTGTAACATGTCACCTCACCCAAATGCAGGTATAAAAAAAAACTGTTTAAACTCTGTTCAGTTATAGTTGTTCTGTGTGTGTGTAACTAAAGTCTTTGAAAATGTAATAAGTTTTACGAAACGCGCTCAAGTGTCGCGTCAGACTAAGAAATAAAGAATGAATTTTGGAGAATTGATTTTTCATTTACCGTCATCAGTAAAAACAAACATAAGGAAAATTGAGAAAATTCGTGTTAGAATTATTAATCTTACTTTTTCGGTCATATTTAATAACATATATATATATATATATATATATATATATATATATATATATATATATATATATATATATATATATATATATATATATATATATATATATATATATATATATATATAAAAAGACCGAAAGTAGATATATCTAACACGAATTTACAATTCCTATGTTCTTTTATGGTAGGTAAATAAAAATCAATCTCCAAAATCATTTTTATCTGTCTGACGCGACATTGAGACCGAAAACTTATTACATTTTCAAAGACTTTGTTTATACCAATTTTCCGTTTTTTGAACTTTTTTCGTAAAACTTATTACATTTTCAAAGACTTTAGTTTATCCACACAACTTATACCTGAACAGCATTGGCTCTATACCTGCATTTGGGTGAGGTGATGTAATACAATAGTGGGGTGAAAATGGGTATAGATTTGCAGAAGTTGGGTACAAATAGAACTGCAGAAGGCCTATTGGCCCATATTTCTTGATGTTTCTATATTGGAGCGGAGTCTTGAAGTGGGTAGAATATAGTTGTGCGTTAATTGGCTGTTGATTGCTGGTGTTGACTTCTTGATGTGTAGTGCCTCGCAGATGTCAAGCCGCCTGCTGTCGCTGTATCTATCAATGATTTCTGTGTTGTTTGCTAAGATTTCTCTGGTGATGGTTTGGTTGTGGGAAGAGAATATATGTTCCTTAATGGAGCCCTGTTGCTTATGCATCGTTAAACGCCTGGAAAGAGATGTTGTTGTCTTGCCTATATACTGGCCAAAAAAACGGCCAGCCTACTCATGAGAAACTCTCCAGACACGGAGCAGAACGCTCTAAAAGAGACAAACGTCGTCTATGCCTTCAAATGCCCTCTTGGGGACTGTAAGCCTCAAAAAACTCAGTATATAGGCAAGACAACAACATCTCTTTCCGTAAGACTTGGGGGCCTCGGCAAGACAAGAAGCCTCTCTTCCCGTAAGACTTGGGGGCCTCGGAGTTCGAACAGCAACTCAAATCGCTGTTCCAGCCTTCCTGTCTTCCTTATCAGCATCCGACGACCTTGTGAAGGAAATTCTACCTGCCCACTTACATCAGCTGGCAGGTGTACATGATCCCAATTTTACATGCTGTGCCACAGAGTGGGCCTCTCGTGCAGGCCCATCACCTCAACCACCATCCCCAAAAGCCCACAAGCAATCCAGCTGGGATGGCCCCATTGTAGACCAAGTTGCTGCAGAGTGCCTGGGTGCTGCAACAACACAACACGACATTGCTCGCCTCACAGCAGTAGCAGCCCCACATGCAGGGGATTTCCTGTTAGCAACCCCAATGTCGGCAACTGGCGCACGTCTCACACCACACGCCCTCCAAATTGCTGTGGCCCTCCGCCTTGCTGCCCCAATCCACACCAGATATAGGTGTATTTGCGGCGAGGTGGTGGCTGACAGGTACGGCCACCATGGCCTACTCTGCTAAAGCACAGGAGGATGGCACTCGAGGCACAGTGAAGTTAACGGCATCATCAAGAGGAGCCTCACCACAGCTGGATGCCCAGCTGAAAGAGAGCCCCGTTACCTAACGCCCCGTAACTCTGATGCTCTTATTGGTCGCCTGGATGGTATCACAGTGAACCCCTGGAAGAATGGCAAGCAGTTGGTATGGGACTACACGTGCGTATCAACCCTGGCTAACACCTACATTGACCTCAGTGTTGCACAACCAGGTGGCGCTGCCACCCACAGGGAAGCAGCCAAATCCCGTAAGTTTTTTTTTTTTTTTTTTTTTTTTGAGATATATACAAGAGTTATTACATTCTTGTACAGCCACTAGTACGCGTAGCGTTTCGGGCAAGTCCCTGGAATACGATCCCCGCCGCGAAGAATCGTTTTTTCATCCAAGTACACATTTTACTGTTGCGTTAAACAGAGGCTACAGTTAAGGATTTGCGCCCAGTAAATCCTCCCGGCCAGGATACGAACCCCATGACATAGCGCTCGCGGAACGACAGGCGAGTGTCTTACCACTACACCACGGAGACTTAATAGAGTATAGAGAACTGGATCACCACTACAATTTTGTCCCCATTGCTTCTGAGACACTCGGCGCCTGGGGTAAAAGTGCTGCCAGTTTTTTGAACGAACTGGGTTCTAGGCTCATTGAAACAACAAGGGACCCTAGAGCTGCCAGTTTTCTTTTCCAGCGCCTCAGCGTGGCGATACAGAGGGGAAATGCGCACTGCATCCAGGGTTCCTGCCCGCCATCTGAGGAGCTGGAGGAACTTGACAACCTATGATAACCATCTTTGTAACCTATATGTAACTCCTTTTTTGTAACAAAGTTCAAATAAAGCAAATATATATGTGTACATACAAAAGAATGGGGGTGGTAGGAGAAGAAAATATTAGTGTTCAGTGAGAAACCACAAGGTCTCCTCTGAATACGTTTTATTTTCTTCTCCGAGGCTATGGGTCCCCACATTGGCACCAGAGGTGGTACCCTCACAAACTTTATATATATATATATATATATATATATATATATATATATATATATATATATATATATATATATATATATATATATATATATGTATGTCGTACCTAGTAGCCAGAACACACTTATTGGCCTACTATGCAAGGCTCGATTTGCTTAAATAGGCCGAGTGATTTTCTTTATTTTCAATAATTTTTTTCAAAATAGTTTATTTGAATTATTATTATTTTATATTAAGACCAGAATTTATTAACTTAGTTGTGTTAGTTTAGGTTAGGTTAAGATAGGTTAGGTTAGGGTAGGTAGGGTTGGTTAGGTTCGGTCATATATCTACATTAGTTTTAACTCAAATTTAAACAAATTAACTTATACATAATGAAATGGACAGATTTATCATTCCATAAGAAAAAATTTTGAAAAATATATAAATTCAGGAAAACCTGGCCTATTAGGCAAATCGGGCCTTGCATAGTAGGCCAATTACGACGTTCTGGCTACTAGGTGCAACATATACATATATATAAATGGAGAGGGGGAACGGACACGTGGTGAGCAAGGTCCTATATTTCAACCAATTTCAAATCAAAGACTTTTTTACTCTTAACACTACACTAATGATACACCTGATACACTGTGTATGATACATTTGACTTAAATCTTGCTTGTTATTCGTTTTGGGTGAGGTGCCCCCTTTTTACGATACACTCATGAGAATGGAAGTAACTGCAGAGGGCCTATTTTGCCCATACGGTGCCTTGAAGTGGTAGACATTTTGATGTGTATGGACTCGCTGATGTCGACCTGCCTGCTATCGCTGTACAAATCGATGATTTCTATGTTGTTTGTTAAGATTTCTCTGGTAATGGTCCGGTTGTGAGAAGAGATTATGTGTTCCTTGATGGAGCCCTGTTGTTTATGCATTGTTAGTCGCCTGGAAAGAGACGTTGTTGTCTTGCCTCTATCCTCTCCTCACTATCTTAATAGTGAGGAGAGTAATACTTGTGTTAAGATTGATAGATTGATAATAATAATAATAAAAATAATAATAATAATAATAATAACAATAATAATAGTAATAATCATAATAATAATAATAATAATTAGTAATAACAACTGTGATTCTCTGTGAATATGCAATAATAACATAAAAGTGCACGTTTCATTTTAAAACACCCAAAAACTCATATTTTTTTCCTTCTACAGACTTGTTTACTATGCAAGCTAGATGATGAGGTTTCGGTCGTCTGATCAACATTCAAGTGGACTAATTAAGAAAAATGAAAAAGAAGCAACCTCATTATTACTGTAAAATTGTATTCATTGTGACTTATCTGTTTAATAAAAGAATAAATTTATATAAATAAGAATACTTTCCCTAAGTATAGTTGTGTTTGAAGAGAAATACAGGAAGTGAGTTTAAACAAATAACAGGTAACGGATGAGTGCCAGGTGATGGAGGGAGGGGGAAGGACCGGAAGTTCTATGGTCAGAGGTGGGGTGGCGACCAAAATATGCCAGTAGCCACACAACCATTGAATTGAACGGTCATGGTGTCTAATATCCTTCTGTGTGACACTTGTGGTGTGAGAAGCCCCCCCCCCTCCATCCAACATTACCCTTGTGGTGCTGGTGGTGAGCAGTAAAGAATTGAACCTGAAGAAGGCGCTATGCAGACACCCTCTACATGATATGTGGTGGATTGTGTGGGTTTTAAAGGATCAGAATGTGTGTGTGTGTATGTGTGTGTGTGAGAGAGTGTGGTCACCCTCTGCGAGGCTAGACTGGCTATAAGAGTCGAGAAAAATGACTACCGATGTGTTAAGCGTTTTCGGAAAAACACAGAGGGAATATCGCTTTCGTCTACTGGAAGCACTTCGCGACCATAAATCTCTCTCCCACCTGGAGGATCCACATCTGCTGTGTGTGTGTGAGTATATCATCTACTTCCCAATTTAATCTCCTACACACATTCCCAAACAATTATCCTATCACTCTTTAGTATAATTTTTTTTTCGCTCACTTTTCCTCTAGGTGCCGCGAACAACGTGCATGCTGGGGAGGAAGCTACGGTAAACCATCTGTACACCTGTTCATCTCAGTGCGCACCGGATGCGTTCATGAACACCCATTACGTGCCCCTCTTCCCCACACATGCTGGGCAGGAAACCACCCACACGTTCTGGGATCCTGTGTGTGCATTTTGGGATCCTGTGTGGGCGCTTTGGGATACCGTGCTTCGAGACGTAACATGCACGCTCCACCTGCCCCATGCTTTCTCTCTACCCATGTTTACACTCTCTCTAAGCATGCTTACAACCTGTCGGTACGGTATACCATCCCGTGCGAACCACCTGGGCACCTGACCTTCTACTCAAACATCTCACTCACGGGATACAAATCTATGCTCTATAAACATGAACTTTCAGCCATTTGCTCACACATTTCAACCGCACAGGAACCCATCCCACACGCTCAGACTAGAACCACGTGCTACACCTGTAATTACAGGAAGTAGCACTCTTAATTTTCTCGAATTAATTTTTCACTTGCTCTTCTCTCTCTCTCTCTCTCTCTCTCTCTCTTTCTCTCTCTCTCTCTCGTCTCTGTCTCCTCTCTCCACTCTCATCTCTCTCTCCAATCCCTGTCTCTCTGTCTCTCTTTCCTCTCTCCCTGGCTTTTTCTGTCTCGTCTCTCTGTCTCTATCTCTCTAAAGGCAATGGAGATAATTATACCTAATAATCCCATAATTAATAAGTAAAATTAACGTTTTAAAAACCTTTGCTCCGAAATTGTATACCATATCATTTAAAACATGTTTAATTAAAAGGTTATGACCTAACGTTTTATACTCGTTTTTACAAATTCTCAAAACACGTTTATAAAATGTAACTAAAACCGTGACTAAAACAATGAAATGTCGTTTTAAAACTTTTTGAGAAAATGTTTGGTGGGACAGTACTCACCTCTACCCAATACAGAACTCACTTCCACCCAGTACAGTACCCACCTGGGGAGCCGGTCGGCCGAGCGGACAGCACGCTGGACTTGTGATCCTGTGGTCCTGGGTTCGATCCCAGGCGCCGGCGAGGAACAATGGGCAAAGTTTATTTCACCCTATGCCCCTGTTACCTAGCAGTAAAATAGGTACCTGGGTGTTAGTCAGCTGTCACGGGCTGCTTCCTGGGGGTGGAGGCCTGGTCGAGGACCGGGCCGCAGGGACACTAAAAAAAAAAGTCCCGAAATCATCTCAAGATAACCTCAAGATAACCCCCACCAATTACAGTATTCACCCTACACAAAGTACAGTACTCACCTTTACCCAGTACAGTAATCATCTCCACCCAGTAGAGTACTCACCTCCACCCAGTACAGTACTCACCTCCACCCAGTACAGTACTCACCTCCACCCAGTACAGTACTCACCTCCACCCAGTACAGTACTCACCTCCACCCAGTACAGTACTCACCTCCACCCAGCACAGTACTTACCTCCACCCAGCACAGTACTCACCTCCACCCAGTACAGTACTCACCTCCACCAGTACAGTACTTACCTCCACCCAGTACAGTACTTACCTCCACCCAGTACAGTACTCACCTCCACCCAGCACAGTACTCACCTTCACCCAGTACAGTACTCACCTCCACCCAGTACAGTACTTACCTCCACCCAGTACAGTACTTACCTCCACCCAGTACAGTACTCACCTCCACCCAGTACAGTACTTACCTCCACCCAGTACAGTACTCACCTCCACCCAGTACAGTACTCACCTCCACCCAGTACAGTACTCACCTTCACCCAGTACAGTACTCACCTTCACCCAGTACAGTACTCACCTCCACCAAGTACAGTACTCATCTCCACTAGGCACAATTCCATTCCGGCCTAGTATGGTACTCACTTTCACAATGTATTGTACTTAACTCCCCCACGTACAGTACTCACCTCCCACAGGTCTCACCCTACTAATTAGGTCAGGTCACACTCCACCATATACAGCACTCTCCTTCACCAGGTCACACCCCACCATATACAACACTCTCCTTCACCAGGTCACACCCCCCATATACAGCACTCTCCTTCACCAGGTCACACCCCACCATATACATCACTCTCCTTCACCAGGTCACACCCCACCATATACATCACTCTCCTTCACCAGGTCACACCCCACCATATACAACACTCTCCTTCACCAGGTCACACCCCCCATATACAACACTCTCCTTCACCAGGTCACACCCCACCATATACATCACTCTCCTTCACCAGGTCACACCCCACCATATACAGCACTCTCCTTCACCAGGTCACACCCCACCATATACATCACTCTCCTTCACCAGGTCACACTCCACCATATACAGCACTCTCCTTCACCAGGTCACACCCCACCATATACAACACTCTCCTTCACCAGGTCACACCCCACCATATACAACACTCTCCTTCACCAGGTCACACCCCACCATATACAACACTCTCCTCCACCAGGTCACACCCCACCATATACAGCACTCTCCTTCACCAGGTCACACTCCACCATATACAGCACTCTCCTTCACCAGGTCACACCCCACCATATACAACACTCTCCTTCACCAGGTCACACCCCACCATATACAACACTCTCCTTCACCAGGTCACACCCCACCATATACAACACTCTCCTCCACCAGGTCACACCCCACCATATACAGCACTCTCCTCCACCAGGTCACACCCCACCATATACAGCACTCTCCTTCACCAGGTCACACCCCACCATATACAACACTCTCCTTCACCAGGTCACACCCCACCATATACAGCACTCTCCTTCACCAGGTCACACCCCACCATATACAACACTCTCCTCCACCAGGTCACACCCCACCATATACAGCACTCTCCTTCACCAGGTCACACCCCACCATATACAGCACTCTCCTTCACCAGGTCACACCCCACCATATACAGCACTCTCCTTCACCAGGTCACACCCCACCATATACAGCACTCTCCTCCACCAGGTCACACCCCACCATATACAGCACTCTCCTCCACCAGGTCACACCCCACGAAGTACAGTACTCTCCTCCACCAGGTCACACCCCAGCAAGTACAGTACTCTCCTCCACCAGATCACACCCCATCAAGTACAGTACTCTTCTCCACCAGGTCACACCCCATCAAGTACAGTACTCTCCTCCACCAGGTCACACCCCATCAAGTACAGTACTCTCCTCCACCAGATCACACCCCATCAAGTACAGTACTCTCTTCCACCAGGTCACACCCCATCAAGTACAGCACTCTCCTCCACCAGGTCACACCCCATCAAGTAAAGTACTTTTCTCCACCAGGTCACACCCCATCAAGTACAGTACTCTCCTCCACCAGGTCACACTCTACCACGTACAGTATTTACCTCCACCAGGTCACACCCTAATAACTAAAGTACTCTCTTCCACCAGGTCTCATCCCAACAAGTGCAGAACTCTCCTCCACTAGGTCACACAAAACCAATTACATTACCCTCCTCCAACAGTCCACCACGTACAGTTCTCTCCTCCAAGTGGTCACACTACACCAAGTACAGTACTCGCCTCCACCAGGTCACAACCATCACCTCAATCAGGTCACACCTCACTATATTCAATCCTCCACCAAGTGCAGTTTAGTATTTTCCTATACCAAGTTAAGTACAGTACTCACCACCAACAGATACAGTACAATACTCACCTCAACCAAGGTAAGTTCTCAACTTCACTGCGTACAATACTCACCTACACCAAGTACAGGTCACATCCTACAAAGTCCGATATTCATATCCACTATTTGCATTACAGTACTCACCTCCATCAAGTACAGTACAGAACTCCCCTCAACCAACTACAGGTCACACCCTACCAAACTGAGTACTCACCTTCACTACGTCACACAGGTTAAAGAGTAGTACTCACCTCTACTAAGTACACTGCTCACCTACACTAAGTCATACTCCACAAAGTACAGTACTCTCCCCTACCGTGTCACACCTCACCATACAGTACTCTCCCCTGCCGTGTCACACCTCACCATACAGTACTCTCCCCTACCGTGTCACACCTCACCATACAGTACTCTCCCCTGCCGTGTCACACCTCACCATACAGTACTCTCCCCTACCGTGTCACACCTCACCATACAGTACTCTCCCCTGCCGTGTCACACCTCACCATACAGTACTCTCCCCTACCGTGTCACACCTCACCATACAGTACTCTCCCCTACCGTGTCACACCTCACCATACAGTACTCTCCCCTACCGTGTCACACCTCACCATACAGTACTCTCCCCTACCGTGTCACACCTCACCATACAGTACTCACCTCCACCAAGTACAGTACACACCTCCACCAAGTACAGTACTCACCTCCATAAAGTACAGTACTCACCTGCACCAAGTACAGTACTCACCTCCACCAAGTACAGTACTCACCTCCACCAAGTACAGTACTCACCTCCATAAAGTACAGTACACACCTCCACCAAGTACAGTACTCACCTCCACCAAGTACAGTACTCACCTCCACCAAGTACAGTACACACCTCCACCAAGTACAGTACTCACCTCCACCAAGTACAGTACTCACCTCCACCAAGTACAGTACTCACCTCCACCAAGTACAGTACACACCTCCACCAAGTACAGTACTCACCTCCACCAAGTACAGTACACACCTCCACCAAGTACAGTACTCACCTCCACCAAGTACAGTACTCACCTCCACCAAGTACAGTACACACCTCCACGAAGTACAGTACACACCTCCACCAAGTACAGTACACACCCCCACCAAGTACAGTACACCCCTCCCCCAAGTATAGTACTCACCTCCACCAAGTACAGTACACCCCTCCCCCAAGTATAGTACTCACCTCCACCAAGTACAGTACACACCTCCACCAAGTACAGTACTCACCTCCACCAAGTACAGTACACACTGTCGCGGTCGTGGTGGATTGATGGTGTTACTGCTGATGGAACACCAAACCCACAACTCGACAAATGCTTCTATTTCACTAGGAGATCACACTAGGCACTTCTGGCTCTTGGAGAGGGGCTCAACGTCACATGTTTAGGGGATGCGGCTCAAACACGCAGCCTCGTTGTCACGTGCATACACACCCACTCGAGCCACTGTGACTCCCCACTCTCTTCTTATGGGATATGATCTCCTCAATCCCCTTTGACTCACTAGATTTCCGTCTTACCCTGTCCACAGCAGTGGTTCCTGCTTCTCTCTCTCTCACTCTCGTTCTGTATTATTTCCTGGGAAGCCTCACTAGGACAAGGGCAAACGCCAGCAAATTTGAATACATTTACTGGACGAAGCACATACACAATACGCACACATATAATAATAATAATGAATCCTATACTCTACACTATTACATTCAGGTTGCACTCCAACACCATCAGAACTCTTATCATCAACTTGTTAGGTGGTATCCTATCTCTTGGTATTACCTAATATTATCAACCTCCTCAAGTAGATTAAGTCTTACAATATAATGTTGCACTACCAGCAAGAGAATGTACACATATATATACCTATAAACATGTACAAGGCAAATCAGCATATGAATGCAATAACATACATATATGTATCAGTATAATTGATCCGTGCCACTCAACGAATCAATCGATCATTCTATCAGTCTTAGAATACATATATATATCTGTAGGTACTCCTGCCTACGTCTGTAACTCAAAACTTCAGTATAAACACTTTGTGGTACAAAAATGGCAAATGCTCACTCTCCTCTCACTGCGTCTTGCACACTAATGACAAACACTCTATCGCCTCCCTACAAGTGATCATTTAGAACTAGTTCACTGCCCTGATCTTCAGGTTCATCCAGGCTTAACCACCAGGATCCTCTGCAGCTCCTCCAGGCTGCTACCATGAAGTTTCCTTGAACAATTATGGTGCTTCTCTACTCCCACTAGGGTCCTCCACAGCTCTCCTGGCTGCTGCACCATAAAGTTTCCTCGAACAACTGTGGTGCTTCACCACCTCTACAGAAGCACGTGACACTCCTCATCACTGCTTCTCCTCACAGCTCAAGGTCCTCTCCTCCACTGCCTTGGAGTCTCATCAACTACTCCCTCTGTGCTGGCTTCGAAGTCCTCAAACACTTCTTCCCCAAAGACAAACCTGTAACCCATTTGCACTCCAATAAAATGTTTCCCCTTTAACACATAAACAAAATTAATCAAACAATATCTTTGCCTCCAACCTCTATCTGTCTTCTACATATAGTGAGAGTGGACTCCCCCGTTGGGGCGGGTCCATGTTCCACCTCGCCCAGGCGGTCCTCCACACTCTGTGAGGGTCCTCCGCCGCCAGGCCCTCAGTCGCCCGTCAGCGCCCAGAGGAGATGGATGTCACTCCGCCCTCCTCCCACTCTACTCTCTTATTTCAGGATTTCTGCCTTACCAAAACATGTTTAACTTAACAATAAACATGCTACTGTCGCTGGGCACACGACCAATTACAACTAATCACTATGAACTGGTTTAAACTGTGCTTACCACAGATTATTTGGTGGAGGGCGCACCTCTCTCTGACAGCGAGTGACCAGGGCGTTTCCACAGTCCATGAATATGTCTCTGGGCGGCTTAATACTCTCTCCTCGCCGTCCAGGACTTGAGATCGCAACGTCTCCAGCTCGATTCCACAGCTGGAACGTCTGCACCTTCTCTTCTCTTGGAGATAATATCGCTAGGGGTCTCCTTCTGACTGGAGTTCAACGAAGCGCGTCTTCCCCCTACGATGTCTGGCCTCAAGTGAGGTCATCGCCCTCCCGAAGTAAGCCTCACGCCTCCAGCAACTTGTCCACATCTCCTAACCAATCATTTATCTGTTTTCTTGTTCATTGCCCATAATCTCAAACTGTTATCTAAATCTAACAAACTACCTTGCATCTGTGTTATCACATCCAACTTTCCTGGACCTTCTAGTTAGGTCAGGCTTGCTAAATAACTCTCAAGGGGGAGACTCGTTTCTCCTGCAGGCTGAGATCATAACAACACCTCCCCCAAGCACAGTACTCATCTCCACCAAGTACAGTACACACCTCCCCCAAGTACAGTACTCATCTCCATCCAGTACAGTACTCACCTCCATAAATTACAGTACTCACCTCCATAAAGTACAGTACTCACCTGCACCAAGTACAGTACTCACCTCAATCCAGTACAGTACTCACCTGCACCACGTACAGTACTCACCTCCACCAAGTACAGTACTCACCTCCACCACGTACAGTACTCATCTCCACTAAATTAAACATCACAAAGTACAATTCTCACCTCCACTAAGTCACACCCCACCAAGTACAGTACTCAACAAGTACAGTACAGCACTCAGTAATCAAGTACAGTACTTCTCTTCACTAAGTCACACACCACTAAGTACAGTACTCACCACCACCAAGTACAGTACTCACCTCTACCAGGTCATACACCTCCAAGTAGAGTATTCACCTCCACCAAGTACAATACTCACCTTTACTAAGTAGAGTACTCACCTCCTCCAAGTACAGTTCTCAATTCTACTAAGTCACACCTCACCAAGTAGAGTATTCCTCTCCACCAAGTACAGTCCTCACCTCTACTTAGTCACACCCACCCAAGTACAGTACTCACCTCCACTACGTCACACCCCACCAAGTTAAGGCCGCGGCATCCCCGTACAATCTCCAGTGCTTGTATGGTTGTCAGTCCTCCTATTTCGGGGGAACCTGAACGGAACATTCAATCACTCTGTGTTTGTGACGATAACAGTACTTGTTATAAAGATACATGATTGATCAAATTAGAAATTTTAGTCCTTGTTATTCCTTAAATTGAGCTGCACGTCACTGGTAAGTCTTGAGAGCATAGGAAGATACAAAATTATCAATAAATTGCGATGTTAATTTATTTAAAAAGATTCGTTCTAGTTTTACATAATATAATCATCATAAAGTTAACTTTAGTGGATGATCATGAGAATAGCAAATATAAGAAAGCAACATTCTACAATTATCAATAATTTTTAGAGAGTTAAATACTTATAAATGTTTAATGATAATATTCTTGAACTTAATTAATGTCTTACAACACTTAAAGTCTTGTGGAAAATGTTCCATATTTTTAACACCTTAATCAAATGATTTATAGAGAAGGTCAGGGTTTATTTTAGCAATAACATACGAAACATATATATTAACCTTAATCGTGAGGGCATTATAATTATTGAGCACTTCATAAGCTTTACAACTTCACAACCCAAGGTCATTATTGTTATAAACAACCTCGTATTGCTTATGAGCTTATTAATTTCAATAACCGTATACAAAGCTCCCGTACTTGAGGACTCAGGGCGCGTTAAAGAGGTTTTCGTTTGTGCTATGAACCTTCCAATCTACGTTTATGATGGTTCAGACTCCACTTTAAAGATTTTATCGGGTCTACTCTATCTGTATGGGTGCACTTGTCCATACATGTCTGCCACTTGTCTCTTGAATTTATGTTGCAAAAGAAATCTAGACTACCTAGCCTTCCTAAGCCTAATAGACGCTATATGAGGATTAATATAGTAAATATATGTGCTACACTAGGCCTAGGAATAATATAAAGTTAGTATTTAGCTTTATTTCTTTCGGAGGGTTGGTTAATGTACATGACTTACACTAGTCCGTTCATGGTTGAACGTGTCCCTTCATGGAGTACTTGTCTCCCCAAGCCGTGCCCGAGGCCAGACTTGACATGTGAGAGTTTGGTCCACCAGGTTGTTTCTTGGAGCGGCCCGCAGGCCCACATACCCACCACAGTCCGGTTGGTCCGGCACTCCTTGAAGGAAACAATCTAGTTTCCTTTTGAAGATGTTCACGGTTGTTCCTGTAATATTTCTGATGCTCGCTGGTAGGACGTTGAACAACCGTGGACCTCTGATGTTCATACAGTGTTCTCTGATTGTGCCCATGGCACTTCTGCTCTTCACTGGTTCTATTCTGCATTTTCTTCCATGTCGTTCACTCCAGTACGTTGTTATTTTACTGTGCAGATTTGTGACCTGTCCCTCCAGTATTTTCCATGTGTATCTCTCGTCTATTTGAGAGATATTTGGTATCTCTCTCGTCTCCTTTCTAGTGAGTACATTTGGAGAGGTTTGAGACGATCCCCATAATTTAGGTACTTTATCTCGTCTATGTGTGCCGTATATGTTCTCGGTATTCCCTCAATTTCAGCAATCTCTCCTGCTCTGAAGGGGGAAGTGAGTACTGAGCAGTACTCAAGACGGGACAACACAAGTGATTTGAAGAGTACAACCAATGTGATGGGATCTCTGGACTTGAAGGTTCTCGTAATCCATCCTATCATTTTTCTGGCTGAAGCAATACTTGCTTGGTTATGCTCCCTAAACGTTAGGTCGTCGGACATCATTATTCCCAAAACCTTGACATGCTGTTTTCCTACTATGGGCAGAATCGATTGTGTTTTTTACCCTGTATTATGTTTAAGATCCTCATTTTTGCCGTAACTGAGTACCTGGAATTTATCACCGTTAAACATCATGTTATTTTCTGCTGCCCAATCGAAAACTTTGTTAATATCTGTTTGTAGTTTACCAATGTCTTCAGCAGAGGTAATTTTCATGCTGATTTTTGTATCATCTGCAAAGGATGACACGAAGCTGTGACTTGTGTTTTTGTCTATGTCTGATATGAGAATAAGGAACATTAGTGGTGCAAGGACTGTACCTTGAGGTACAGAGCTTTTAACTGCGCTCGGACTCTGATACTTGATTGACTGTTACTCTTTGTGTTCTGTTCGACAGGAAATTGAGTATCCAGCGTCCTATTTTACCAGTTATACCCATTGACCTCATTTTGTGTGCAATCACTCCATGGTCACATTTGTCGAATGCCTTTGCAAAATCTGTGTATACGACATCTGCATTTATGTTTTTCCTCTAATGCCTCAGTGATTTTGTCATAGTGGTCAAGTAGTTGTGAGAGGCATGATCTTCCTGCTCTAAATCCATGTTGGCCTGGATTGTGGAGGTCATTGGTTTCCATGAATCTAGTGACCTGACTCCTGATCACTCTCTCAAATACTTTTATTATGTGGGACGTTAGTGCAACTGGTCTATAATTCTTTGCCAATGCTTTGCTACCACCCTTGTGTAAAGGGGCAATGTCTGCTGCTTTAAACGCATCTGGGATCTCCCCTGTGTCCAAGCTCTTCCTCCACACTATACTGAGTGCCTGTGCTACTGGCACTTTGCATTTCTTTATAAATATTGAATTCCAAGAGTCTGGACCCAGGGCTGAGTGCATGGGCATATTGTCAATTTCTCTTTCAAAATCTGCCACGCTCGTGTTCATATCAATTATATTTACAGGTGTTTGAGTATCATTCATAAAGAAATTATCCGAATCTTCCACTTTCATGCTGAGCATCGGAGTGCTAAACATGTCCTCATACTGCTTTTTTAGGATTTCACTAATTTCTTTGTCATCCTCAGTGTATGAACCTTCACTAATACGAATAGGTCCAATACTGGCAGTGGTTTTCGCTTTTGATTTGGCATATGTGAAGAAATATTTTGGGTTTTTCTTTATTTCTTGAATTGCTTTCTGTTCTAGTTGCCTTTCTTCAGTCTGATAGGAATGCTTCAGTCTTTGTTCGATTTCTTCAATCTCCCTGTTTAAATTATTTCTTCTATACTGTGTGTGTGTGTCTCTTGATTTTGGTAGGGACGCGAGTCTTATTTTCCTCGGCGTCACCACTTTTATATGAAAGGAACCATCGGACATGCGTCCGAGGATGGAGAGTTGTGTCTGCTTAAGCATTTCCGTTAATTTCTTCCTCCTTTTGTAAAGTCGTCTGCGTTCTCTTTCTACATTCGACCACTTTCTGGCTTTCCTCAAAGGAACATGTTTCAGACAGACTTCATATGCTTCAGAAGTCAGTTTTTCTGTTCCTTGTGTAGGATTTTTATTTCTTAGAACATTTTCCCATTGAATGTATGTAAGTTCCCTGTTTACTTTCTCCTAGTCTATCCTTTTATTATAAAAATTGAATTTATTGAATAGCCCTTCTCGCTTGTTGTTTCTCTTGGGCCTACTACCGTTATTAATGTTAGTTTGCACTTCAATGAGCTTGTGGTCCGAGTACGTAGTGTCTGAGACAATAGTGTCTCTGATTAGCTCCTTATTGTTCGTGAATATCAGGTCCAGCGTGTTTTCGTTCCTAGTTGGTTCTGTAATCTGCTGACTGAGCGAGAATTTGTCACAGAATCTCAGTAGTTCTCTGACCAGTGGATGGTTATTTCCAGGTTGACTTCCTGCTATAATGTTATTGTTTACTATTCTCCATTTTAAACTGGGTAGATTGAAGTCTCCAAGGAAGATGATATTTGGTACTCGGTTTGCTAGGTTATCAAGGATATTCTCTATTTTGTGGATCTGTTCAGTGAATTGTCCTTCTACATATAGCACTTGTCCCTCTACATGGAGTACTTGTCCTTCTACACAGAGTACTTGTCCGTCTACATGGAGTACTTGTCCTTCTACACAGAGTACTTGTCCCTCTACATAGAGCACTTGTCCCTCTACATGGAGTACTTGTCCTTCTACACAGAGTACTTGTCCCTCTACATAGAGTACTTGTCCCTACCACTAGTCACTACATGGTTACCACCTGTCCCTACATGGCTACCACTTGTCCCTTCATGGATAACACTTGTTTCTACATAGATATCACTTGTTACTACATGGCTACCACTTGTCCCGACATTGTTACCACTGGTCCCTACATGGTTACCACTAGTTACTACATGGGCTACCATATGTCACTAAATATCTACCACTTGTTACTACATGACTACCACTGATCACTACATGATCACCACTAGTCACTACATGGCTACCACTAGTCACTACATGGCTACCACTAGTCACTACATGGCTACCACTAGTCACTACATGGCTACCACTAGTCACTACATGGCTACCACTAGTCACTACATGGCTACCACTAGTCACTACATGGCTACCACTAGTCACTACATGGCTACCACTAGTCACTACATGGCTACCACAAGTCACTACATGGCTACCACTAGTCACTACATGGCTACCACTAGTCACTACATGGCTACCACTAGTCACTACATGGCTACCACTAGTCACTACATGGCTACCACTAGTCACTACATGGCTACCACTAGTCACTACATGGCTACCACTAGTCACTACATGGCTACCACTAGTCACTATAAGGCTACCACTAGTCACTACATGGCTAAAACTTGTCCCTAAATGGCTTAAACTTGTCCCTAAATGGCTGCAACTTGTCCCTACATGGAAGAAGTTGCAATAACATACTAGTCACTACATGTCCCTACATGTCCCGTTGTTACTAAATGGTTACCACTTGTCCCACCATGCCTACAATTGTCACTTCCTGGCAACCACTAGTCACTACGTAGATACCTCTAGTCATTTCATGGCTAACACTTGTTACTACATGGCTACCACTAGTCACAACATGGCTCCCACTAGTCACTACATGGCTACCACTAGTTACTACATTTCTACAACTTGTCTCTACATGGCTTCCACTTGTCCCTACATGGTCACTACTTCTCACTTCATGGCTACCACTTGTCACTACATGGCTACCACTTGTCACTACATGGCTACCACTTGTCACTACATGGCTACCACTTGTCACTACATGGCTACCACTTGTCACTACATGGCTACCACTTGTCACTACTTGGCTACCACTTGTCCCAACATTGGTACCACTTGTCCCTACATGGTTACCACTAGTCACTACATGGCTACCACTTGTCACTACATGGCTACCACTAGTCACTACATGGCTACCACTTGTCACCTCATTGCTACCACTTGTCACTACATGGGTACCACTTGTCACTACATGGCTACCACTAGTCACTACATGGCTACCACTAGTCACTACATGGGTACCACTTGTCACTACATGGCTACCACTAGGCACTACATGGCTACCACTAGTCACTACATGGCTACCACTAGTCACTACATGGCTACCACTAGTCACTACATGGCTACCACTAGTCACTACATGGCTACCACTAGTCACTACATGGGTACCACTTGTCACTACATGGCTACCACTAGTCACTACATGGCTACCACTAGTCACTACATGGGTACCACTAGTCACTACATGGGTACCACTTGTCACTACATGGGTACCACTTGTCACTACATGGGTACCACTTGTCACTACATGGGTACCACTTGTCACTACATGGCTACCACTTGTCACTACATGGGTACCACTTGTCACTACATGGGTACCACTTGTCACTACATGGGTACCACTTGTCACTTCATGGGTACCACTAGTCACTACATGGGTACCACTTGTCACTACATGGGTACCACTTGTCACTACATGGGTACCACTTGTCACTACATGGGTACCACTTGTCACTACATGGCTACCACTTGTCACTACATGGCTACCACTAGTCCTTAAATAGCTACAATTTGAACAAAAATCTTCATTTGATACATCACGCTATTGTGATTTCTGTGTGTAATGTAGTGTTGTGTATTATAGAGTAATTTAGTGTAGTTAACACTTGTCACTGTTACGTACCCCTATTGGATACGTATATAAATATTCAATAATTACTATTTCCATGCATCATTACTTGTATGTGCTTATATATTATATCATTAATTGTATGTGTTTATATACTGTATCATTACTTGTATGCTTATATCAGTACTTGTATGTTCTTGTATGTTTATATGATTACTTTTATGTGCTGATATGTTATATTGTGGTAATGATCAGTGGGTGGACCAAACCGTGGGAAACCGTTACTTTATTTTTTTTGGTCGTCAGCTTCTCGTGAGAAAGTTATATTTTGTACTGATCACTTAGTGGCAAGACTGTGGGAAACTGTTATTATTTGTCCACCTAGACGGCAATATTTGTGGGATATTATTTCCTGCCATGTTGGGCAGTTACCATAAAATTATTTTTTTATATAATTACATATCTATTATATTATTAACTACATTATTCATGTTTATGCATGTAAATCTGATCATTCCTTAACTTAGTTAAGTAATTCCAATTATATGGCTCCATGTAAGTAAGATTTATATTAATTAAAAACTGTCACTTAAAATGTTGTGCAGAAGTGACATCGGCTCCTGCCGTGAGAACATTATTCAGTAACTGTTTGGACACAGGAAGGATCACATCTAGGAGTAAAGTCTGTAACATCATATCTATTATGTTCTGTTGTAATATGTTCGTCGTAATATGTTAGTCTGTGGAGACATAATTTTATTTTGATTTACATGTGATTACCCATCTGTTGATTAACATATAATATTGATAATTAACTGAATTATATTTATAATATATATTTATTTTTATTTGAGTGATTACTTAGTCCTAAGGGGGTGATTAATTTTTTTTTTTTTTTTTTGAGATATATACAAGAGTTGTTACATTCTTGTACAGCCACTAGTACGCGTAGCGTTTCGGGCAAGTCCCTGGAATACGATCCCCGCCGCGAAGAATCGTTTTTTCATCCAAGTACACATTTTACTGTTGCGTTAAACAGAGGCTACAGTTAAGGAATTGCGCCCAGTAAATCCTCCCCGGCCAGGATACGAACCCATGACATAGCGCTCGCGGAACGCCAGGCGAGTGTCTTACCACTACACCACGGAGACTGTTAATTCTTGCCTGTACAAACCATGGGATTATACTGGTGACCCACCTTGAGATTGCAGCATCGGTAACTGTCCCTAGACTACAATATTTTGTTGCTGTTCGGGTCACGAGCATTAATGAACGGTTTGTAACAGTCACTACATAGTTACCACTTGTCACAACATGGCTACCTCTCGTCACTACATGGCTACCATTTGTCACTACATGGCTACCACTAGTCACAACAGGGCTACCACTTTCACTACGATAGTATCACTTGTCCCTACATGGTTACAATTAGTCACTGCATGGCTACCACTTGTCACTAGATTGTTACCATAAGTCACTACATGGCTACCACTTGTTATTACATAACTACCACTTGTCACTACATGCCTACCAATTGTCACTACATGGCTACCACTAGTCACGACATGGTTACCACTTGTCGCTACATGGCTACCTCTAGTCAATACATCTCTAGCACTAGTCACTTCATGGCTACCAATTGCAACTATATTGCTACCACTTGTGACTACATGGCTATCAGTAGTACTTAAATAGCTACCACTTGAACAAATTTGTTCATATGATAAATCATGCTATTGATATTTGTGTGTGTAATGTAGGGTAGTGTAGCTACCACTTGTCACTACATAGTTGTCACTTGTCACAACATGGCTACCACTTGTCACTACATGGTTACCACTTGTCACTACATAGTTGTCACTTGTCACAACATGGCTACCACTTGTCACTACATGGTTACCACTTGTCACTACATAGTTGTCACTTGTCACAACATGGCTACCACTTGTCACTACATGGCTACCACTTATCACTACATGGTTACCACTTGTCTCTCCATGGCTACCACTTGTCCCTACATGGCTCCCAATTGTCCCTACACGGCTTCCACTTGTCCCTACATGGCTTCCACTTTTCACTATATGGCTACCACTTGTCACTACAAGGCTACCACTAGTCGCTACATGGGTATCACTAGTCACTACATGGCTACGACTTTTCACTACATGGCTACGGCTTTTCACTATATTGCTACCACTAGTCACTGCATGGCTACAACTTGTCCCTACATGGTTACCACTTGTCACTACATAGCTACCACATGTCCTTACATGGCTACTACTCAGCCCTACATGACTAACATATGTCCCTACATGGCTATCACTTGTCCCTACATGGCTACCACATGTCCCTACATGGCTACCACTTGTCACTACGTAGTTACTACATGTCTCTACATGGCTATAACTTGTCACTACATGACTACCACTTATCACTACATAGCTGCCACTAGTCCCTACATAGCTACCACTTGTCACTACATAGCTACCACTTGTCACTACATAGCTACCACTTGTCACTACATGGCTACCACTTGTCACTACATAGCTACCACTTGTCACTACATAGCTACCACTTGTCACTACATGGCTACCACTTGTCACTACATAGCTACCACTTGTCACTACATAGCTACCACTTGTCACTACATGGCTACCACTTGTCACTACATAGCTACCACTTGTCACTACATAGCTAACACTTGTCACTACATAGCTACCACTTGTCACTATATAGCTACCACTTGTCACTATATAGCTACCACTTGTCACTACATGGCTACCACTTGTCACTACATAGCTACCACTTGTCACTACATAGCTACCACTTGTCACTACATGGCTACAACTTGTCATTACATTGCTACCACATGTTTGCTGCAAGGACGCAGCAAACAAATTTGTCCCAGTCCAAAAGGAAAACAGAGAAATGAAAATTAGAAACCCATGTTTTAATCAGAGATGTAGACTAGCTGAGCTGCAAAGTAAAAGGGCATGGAGAAACTATAGGAAAAACAGGACACAGGAGAGCAGAGAAAGATACCAGAATGCCAGGAATGAATATGTCAGGATGAGAAGAGAGGCGGAAAGACAATACGAAAACGACATCGCAAGCAAGGCAAAGACTCAGCCTAAATTGCTGCATAGCCACATCAGGAGAAAAACAACAGTAAAGGAACAGGTTATGAAATTAAGGATAGGGGCAGAAGGATTCACTACAAACGACAAGGAAGTATGTGAGGAACTGAATAAGAAATTCCAAGTGGTCTTCACCCTAGAACATGGAGAAATCCCAGAGTTAAGAAAGGGGATAGCTAAACAGGAACCACTGGAAGAGTTTGAGATTACAAGCAGGGAAGTAAGAAAGTGTTTACTAGAGTTGGATGTGACAAAGGCTATAGGCCCAGATGGAATCTCCCCATGAGTTCTAAAGGAAGGAGCAAAAGAACTGTGCCTACCACTCTCCATAGTGTATAACAAATCACTGGCAACAGGGGAACTGCCAGATAATTGGAAAGCAGCTAACGTAGTTCCGATATACAAGAAAGGGGATAGACAGGAGGCATTGAACTACAGGCCAGTGTCCCTAACCTGCATACCATGCAAGCTGATGGAGAAGATTGTGCGAAAAAAACTAGTGGAGCATCTGGAGCGAAGGAACTTTGTAACACAGCATCAACATGGGTTCAGGGATGGCAGGTCCTGCCTCACAGGGTTACTTGAATTCTACGACCAGGCAACAAAAATAAGGCAAGAAAGAGAAGGGTGGGCAGACTGCATATTTTTGGATTGTCAGAAAGCCTTTGATACCGTGCCACACAAGAGGCTAGTGCGAAAGTTGGAGATGCAGGCTGGAATGAAAGGGAAGGTACTCCGGTGGATAGAGGAGTACCTAAGCAACAGGAGACAACGAATCTGTGTGAAGGGTGAAGTCTCAGATTGGCGAGACGTTACAAGTGGAGTCCCGCAGGGGTCAGTCCTTGGACCTATAATGTTTCTGGTATACGTAAATGATCTCCCAGAGGGTATATATTCGTTCCTCTCAATGTTTGCCGACGATGCAAAAATTATGAGGAGGATTAAAACAGAGGATGATAGTAGGAGGCTACAAGATGACCTAGATAGACTGAGTGAATGGTCCAACAAATGGCTGTTGAAGTTCAACCCAAGTAAATGCAAAGTAATGAAACTAGGCAGTGGAAAAAGGAGGCCAGACACAGGATACAGAATAGATGATGAAGTACTTAATGAAACAGACAGAGAGAAAGATCTAGGAGTTGATATCACACCAAACCTGTCTCCTGAAGCCCACATAAAGAGAATAACGTCTGCGGCATATGCGAGGCTGGCTAACATCAGAACGGCGTTCAGGAACCTGTGTAAGGAATCATTCAGAATCTTGTACACCACATATGTAAGACCAATCCTGGAGTACGCGGCCCCAGCATGGAGCCCGTACCTTGTCAAGCACAAGACGAAGCTGGAAAAAGTCCAAAGGTATGCTACTAGACTAGTCCCAGAACAAAGAGGCATGAGTTATGAGGAAAGGCTGCGGGAAATGCAACTTACGACACTGGAAGACAGAAGAGTAAGGGGGGACATGATCACAACCTACAAAATCCGCAGGGGAATTGACCGGGTAAACAAGGATGAACTATTCAACACTGGAGGGGCGCGAACAAGGGGACACAGGTGGAAGCTGAGTACCCAAATGAGCCACAGAGACATTAGAAAGAACTTTTTCAGTGTCAGAGTAGTTAACGGATGGAATGCTTTAGGAAGTGATGTGGTGGAGGCTGACTCCATACACAGTTTCAAATGTAGATATGATAGAGCCCAGTAGGCTCAGGAATCTGTACACCAGTTGATTGACAGTTGAGAGGCGGGACCAAAGAGCCAAAGCTCAACCCCCGCAAGCACAATTAGGTGAGTACAATTTGGTGAGTACATGTCCCTACATAGCTACCACATGTCCCTTCACTTGTACGTACGTGGTTGTACCAAATTCTACTATGTACTTGCATTTTATGTCAATGTGTGGATGAAAGTCCAAATAGTTACAAAAGTAACTTTGTGGCTGGCTGCCACAACATGGCTGCCACATCATGGCTGCCACAACATGGCTGCCACAACATGGCTGCCACATCATGGCTGCCACAACATGGCTGCCACATCATGGCTGCCACAACATGGCTGCCACATCATGGCTGCCACATCATGGCTGCCACAACATGGCTGCCACTTATCCCTTCATGGGTCTACCTGTCCCTACATGGCTGCACGTGTCCCTACATTTCTGTACGTATCCCTATATGGCTGCTATTTGTTCCTACATTGCCGTACGGATCCCTACATTCCTCTGACGTTTACCTTCATAGATGTACTTCTCCGTATATGGCTACGTGTAGAGGCTCCTTATATGCCACGTGCCCCTACATAGCCGTGCGTGTCTCTACATGGCTGTAATTGTCCCTTCTTTGCTGTACGTGTCCCTACATTGCGGTGTGTTTCTACATAGCTGAGATTTGTTTCTACATAATTGTTCTTGTCATTTCATCACTATCACATGTCACTACATTGATATACTTTTCCGTACATTGCTGGCACTTGTCCCTACATGGCTATAATTGTCTTTACATCGCTGTCCATCAGTCTACAAGTCTTTAATTTTCCTTAAATGTCCAATGTTTTAGTGTTTTAACGTTATAAGTGGCACTTTTCTGTTATTGCTTCACAATTCAGTGTGAATTCGTTTTTATGCTGGGCTAAAGGTTCTTTCAAGCTCTAAAGGGTTATAAAGGGCACAATAATATATTACTGGCCAACCAGGAAGTTTGGTGTGCTTTAAGATCTATTATGCTCTTGGAGGTTATTAAAGCCGCCCCCATAGTTTACTGACCAAAGATCAAGTTTTGTGTTAGTTTTCGAATATGAACTTATGAGGGGGTTTTAAAGGCCCCAGAATAGCGTATTGAGCACCACCAATGTTGACGTTTTGCTTAAGGTCCATCAACCTCTGGAGGGTTATTATTTCACCAGAATGTAGAGGTACACGCCATTGTGAAAATATGGCTTACGATTTTGTATTTAATTACTTTTCTCTGTTACTGAGTGTGTGTAACTCACCTGTACCAGGGCAGAACCCTGGGTCGATGGCGTCGATGTCAAAGGAGAGATAGACCGGACCCTTTCCCATCTGCTGCCTCACCTCCTCCATCAGTGGGGCGAGGGACTTGTACCAGCACTCCTCGGCGCTCACCACACGGAACCCCTGTGTTCACCACACACACCATTACTACACCACACGGAACCCCTGTGTTCACCACACACCATTACTACACCACACGGAACCCCTGTGTTCACCACACACACCATTACTACACCACACGGAACCCCTGTGATCACCACACATCATTACTACACCACACAGAACCCCTGTGTTCACCACACACCATTACTACACCACACAGAACCCCTGTGTTCACCACACACCATTACTACACCACACAGAACCCCTGTGATCACCACACACCATTACTACACCACACAGAACCCCTGTGTTCACCACACACCATTACTACACCACACAGAACCCCTGTGTTCACCACACATCATTACTACACCACACAGAACCCCTGTGTTCACCACACACCATTACTACACCACACGGAACCCCTGTGTTCACCACACACCATTACTACACCACACAGAACCCCTGTGTTCACCACACACACCATTACTACACCACACGGAACCCCTGTGATCACCACACATCATTACTACACCACACAGAACCCCTGTGTTCACCACACATCATTACTACACCACACAGAACCCCTGTGATCGCCACACACCATTACTACACCACACGGAACCCCTGTGTTCACCACACACCATTACTACACCACACGGAACCCCTGTGTTCACCACACACCATTACTACACCACACAGAACCCCTGTGTTCACCACACACCATTACTACACCACACAGAACCCCTGTGTTCACCACACACCATTACTACACCACACAGAACCCCTGTGTTCACCACACACCGTTACTGCACCAGAATAGGGGTACTGGTGGCAGAGTGAACAGCACGCTGGAACGTAATCCTGTGGCCTGTGGTTCGATTCCCGGCGCCGGCGAGAAACTATGAGCAGAGTATCTTTCACCCTAATGCCACTGTTTCCTAGCAGTAAATACGTACCTGGGAGTTAGACAGCTGTTACGGGCTGCTTCCTGGGTGTGTGTACTTACCTAGTTGTGCTTGCGGGGGTTGAGCTCTGGCTCTTTGGTCCCACCTCTCAACCGTCAGTCAACTGATGTAAAGATCATATCTCTATTTGAAACTGTGTATGAATTCAGCCTCCACCACATCACTGTCTAATGCATTCCACCTGATAACTACTCTGACACTGAAATAGTTCTTTCTGGTGTCTCTGGGGCTCATTTGGGTACTCAGTCTCCACCTGTGTCCCCCTTGTTCGAGTACTACCCCTGTTAAACAGATTATCCTTTTCTACCCGGTCAATTCTTCGGAGAATTTTGTAGGTAGTGATCATGTCTCCCCTTACTTCTCTGTCTTCCAGTGTCGTGAGGTGCATTTCGCGCAGCCTTTCCTCGTAACTCATGGCTCTTAGTTCTGGTATGCCTAGTGACATACCTCTGAACTTTTTCCAGCTTTGTCTTGTGCTTGACAAGGTACGGTCTCAATGCTGGGGCCGCATACTCCAGGAATGGTCTTACATATGCGATTTACAAGGTTCTGAATAAGTCCTTACACAGGTTACTGAAGGCAGTTCTGATGTTAGCTAGCTTCGCATATGCCGCAGATGTAATTCTTTTTATGTGCGCTTCAGGAGACAGGTTTGGTGTGATATCAACTCCTAGATCTTTCTCTCTGTCCGTTTCATGATGTACTTCATCTCTTATTCTGTATCCTGTGTCTGGCCTCCTGTTTTCGCCGCATAGTTTCATTACCTTGCATTTACTCGGGTTGAACTTTAGCAGCCATTTGTTGGACTATTCATTTAGTCTGTCTAGGTCATCTTGCAACATCCTATTACCTTCCTCTGTTTAAATCCTCATAATTTTTGCATCGTCAGCAAACAATTAGAGGAACGATTCGATACCCTCTGGGAGATCATTCATATATATCAGAAACAGAATTGGTCCAAGGACTGATCCCTGTGGGACTCCACTGGTGACGCCTCGCCAATCTGAGACGTCACCCCTCACAGAGACTCGCTGTCTTCTGTTGCTTAGGTGCTCCCTTATCTAATGGGAGCTCCCTTATTTAATGGGAGTACCTTCCCTTTCACTCCTGCCTGCATCTCCAATTTTTTTAACTAGCCTTTTGTGTGGTACTGTATCAAAGGCTTTCTGGCAATCCAAAAATATGCAGTCTGCCCACCCCTCTCTTTCTTGCCTGATTTTTGTTGCGTGGTCATAGAATTCAATTAATCCTGTGAGGCAGGACTTGCCATGTACCCATGTTGATGCTGTGTTACAAAGTTTCTTCGCTCCAGATGTTCCACTAGCTTTTTTTGCACAATCGTCTCCTTCAGCTTACATGGCATGCAAGTTAGAGACACTGGCCTGTAGTTCAGTGCCTTCTGTCATACCCCTTCTTGTATATTGGGACTATATTAGCCGTCTTCCAAATTTTTGGCAGTTCCCCTATTACCAGTGATTTGTTATACACTATTGAGAGTGGCAAGCACAGTGCTTCTGCTCCTTCCTTTAGTATCCAATGGGAGATTCCATCTGGGGCCTATAGCCATTGTCACATCCAACTCTAGCAAAAGCTTCCTTACATCCCCACTGGTAATCTCCAACTCTTGCTAACTGTTCTAACTCTTCTAATCTCTAACTCTTGCTTGCCAACTGGTTCATTGCTATTTATTCCCATCTTTTTTCTCTGGAACTTCTCCTTGCTCTAATGTGAAGACCTGGAATTTCTTATTCATACTCGTACACTTCCTTGTCGTTTGTTGTGAGTCTGTCGGCCCCTACCCTCAATTTCATTACCTGTTCCTTTACGGTTCTTCTTCTCCTGATGAGGCTGTGCACCAATTTAGGTCTTTGCTTTGCTTCCGATGTCGTTTTCGTATTGCCCTTCTTCCTCTCTTCTGCCTCAACCAACCATATTCATGCCTGGCACTCTGGTGTCTTTCGCTGCTCTCAAGTGTCCTGTTATTTCTATAGTTTCTCCACGCCCTTATACTTTTCTGCTTAGCTAGCCTACACCTCTGATTAAACCATGGGTTTCTCATCTTCCTTTTATTGTTTTCCTTATGGACCGGGACAAACTTGTCTGCTGCCTCCTTACACTTCTGGGTGATGTAGACCATTATGTCTTTGGCCGTCTTTCCACTAAGCTCCGATTCCCATGTTATATCTGTTAGGAATTTTTTTTTATCTCCTCATAGTTTCCTTTACGGAATGCCAGCCTTCTGTTTTCAGTTACTCTCCTCGAGTTCATCAACCCTTCTTCAACCAGATACGCAAATGTCAGTACACTGTGGTCCCTCATTCCTACTCGGTTCTCGAAACCTATTTCCCTTATGTCGGAGTCGTTCAGAACGAATATTAGGTTAAGTCTCGCTGGTTCATCGTTACCCCTCATTCTCGTGGGTTTCCTAACATGCTGGTTTAAGAAGTTTCTTGTCACCACATCCAATAGTTTGGCTCTCCATGTATCCTCATCTCCATGTGGTTCCATGTTTTCCCAATCTATCCTTCCGTGATTGAAGTCCAGTATGATGAGCAGATGGAATCAATTTCTACAGGCATCAGGGGTGGCTCTCTCAATTATAGTGTTAACTGCCATGTTGTTGTTGTTTATGTTTGTGTGTGTATGTGTGTGTGTGTGTGTGTACTCACCTAGTTGTACTCACCTAGTTGTGCTTGCGGGGGTTGAGCTCTGGATCTTTGGTCCCGCCGCTCAACCGTCAATCAACAGGTGTACAGGTTCCTGAACCTATTGGGCTCTATCATATCTACACTTGAAACTGTGTATGGAGTCAGCCTCCACCACATGACAACCTAATGCATTCCATTTTTCAACCACTCTGACACTAAAAAAGTTCTTTCTAATATCTCTGTGGCTCATTTAGGCACTCAGTTTCCACCTGTGTCCCCTAGTGCGTGTGCCCCTTGTGTTAAATAGCCTGTCTTTATCAACCCTGTCGATCCCCTTGAGAATCTTGAATGTGGTGATCATGTCCCCCCTAACTCTTCTGTCTTCCAACGAAGTGAGGTTTAATTCCCGTAGTCTCTCCTCGTAGCTCATACCTCTCAGCTCGGGTACTAGTCTGGTGGCAAACCTTTGAACCTTTTCCAGTTTAGTCTTATGCTTGACTAGATATGGACTCCACGCTGGAGCCGCATACTCCAAGATTGGTCTGACATATGTGGTATATAATGTTCTGAAAGATTCCTTACACAAGTTTCTAAAGGCCGTTCTTATGTTAGCCAACCTGGCATATGCTGCTGATGTTATCCTCTTGATATGAGCTTCAGGAGACAGGTCTGGCGTGATATCAACCCCCAGGTCTTTCTCTCTCTCTCTGACTCTTGAAGTATTTCATCTTCCAAATGATACCTTGTATCTGGTCTCCTGCTTCCTGCCCCTATCTTCATTACATTACGTTTGCTTGGGTTAAACTCTAACAGCCATTTGTTCGATCATTCCTGCAGCTTGTCCAGGTCTTCTTGAAGCCTCAAGCTGTCCTCCTTTGTCTTAATCCTTCTCATAATTTTGGCGTCGTCAGCAAACATTGAGAGGAATGAGTCTATACCCTCTGGGAGATCATTTACGTATATCAGAAACAGGATAGGTCCAAGCACAGAGCACTGTGGGACTCCACTGGTGACTTCACGCCATTCTGAGGTCTCACCCCTCACTGTAACTCTCTGCTTCCTATTGCTTAGTTATTCCCTTATCCACTGGAGAGCCCTACCAGTTACTCCTGCCTGTTTCTCCAGCTTAAGCATCAACCGTTTATGGGGTACTGTGTCAAAGGCTTTCCGACAGTCCAAAAAATGCAGTCCACTAATCCTTCCCTTTCTTGCTTAATCTTTGTCACCTGATCGTAGAATTCTATCAAGCCTGTAAGGCAAGATTTACCCTCCCTGAACCCATGTTGATGGGTTGTCACGAAGTCTCTTCTCTCCAGATGTGTTACTAGGTTTTTTCTCACAATCTTCTCCATCACCTTGCATGGTATACAAGTTAAGGACACTGGCCTGTAGTTCAGTGTCTCTTGTCTGTCACCCTTTTTATATATTGGTACTACATTAGCAGTCTTCCATATTTCTGGTAGGTCCCCCGTTTCCAGTGACTTACTATACACTATGGAGAGTGGTAAGCAAAGTGCTCCTGCACACTCTTTCAATCCCCCATGGCGTGATTCAATCCGGCTCAACAGCTTTTCTCACATCCAGCTCCAATAGGTGCTTTTTGACCTCATCTCTTGTAATTTCGAACCTATCCAAGGTCACCTGGTTTGCTGCCACCTCTCCCAGCGCCGTGATATCTCCCTGTTCTATTGTAAAGACCTCCTGGAACCTTTTGTTGACTTCTTCACACACCTCTTTGTCATTCTCTGTGTACCTGTCCTCGCCCACCCTAAGTTTAATCACCTGTTCCTTCACTGTTGTCTTCCTCCTGATGTGACTGTGTAGTAGCTTTGGTTCAGTCTTGGCTTTATTAGCTATATCATTTTCATACCTTTTCTCAGCTGCTCTTCTCACACTGACATACTCGTTCCTGGTTCTCTGGTATCTCTCTCTACTTTCTGGTGTTCTGTTATTACGGAAGTTCCTCCATGCCCTTTTGTTCAGCTCCTTTGCTTTCATACATTCCCTATTAAACCACGGATTCTTCCTTTGCTTCTCTGTTTTTTCCTGTTGGGCTGGGACAAACCTGCTTACAGCCTCCTGACATTTTTGGGTGACATAGTCCATCATGTCTTGTACGGACTTGGTTCCGAGTTCTGTGTCCCAATGTATATCCCATAGGAATTTATTCATCTCCTCATAGTTTCCCTTTCGGTACGCCAGCCCTTTGGTTCCCAGTTCTTTTTTGGGGGTGATAATTCCTAGCTCAACCAGGTACTCAAAGCTCAATACACTATGATCACTCATTCCCAAGGGGGCTTCCAACTTAACTTCCCTTATATCCGACTCATTTAGGGTAAATAAAATCAGCAAGGCTGGTTCATCCCCTCCTCTCATTCTTGTCGGTCCCTTGACGTGTTGACTTAGAAAGTTTCTTGTTGCCACATCCAGCAGCTTAGCTCTCCATGTGTCTGGGCCTCCGTGTGGGTCTCTGTTCCCCCAATCTATCTTCCCATGGTTGAAGTCTCCCATGATTAGAAGTCTGGATCCGTTCCTGCTAGCCACAGAAGCTGCTCTCTCTATTATATTGATGGTGGCCATGTTGTTTCTATCATATTCCTGTCTGGGTCTTCTGTCATTCGGTGGGGGGTTATATATGACTACTATTATAATTTTCTGTCCTCCAGTTGCAATGGTGCCTGATATGTAGTCCCTGAAACCTTCACAGTTCTGAATTACCATCTCTTCGAAACTCCAACCTTCTCTTAGTAGCAAAGCACACCACCTCCTCCTCTCCTTTCTCTCTCTTTCCTCACTACATAGTAGCCCTGTGGAAACACTGCATTTGTTATGATTTTCGTTAGCTTTGTTTCTGTGAGTGCTATTATGTCTGGGTTTTCTTCTAGTGCCCACTCTCCAAGTTCACTAGTTTTATTTGTAATCCCATCTATGTTAGTGTACATCGCCTTGAAGCTCACTTTCTTCTGTTCATTTACATATCCCTTTCTTGGCGAGTATTCTACTGGTGTGGGAAGCTGTTCCGTGGGTGAGAGGATCTGTGAGGTGGTTTGCAGGGTCGCAGAGGGTTTTGGGGTGGGGGGTGGGGGTTTAAGGGAAGGGGGAACGGTAGGGTGTGGGTTAAGGAGATAGGGGACATGGAGGATACGGGGTGAGGGGGGGGGAGGATAGGGAGGGTATGGGATGAAGGGGGAATGGGGACTGGGTCTGCTCTGTTGACCTGGTAAATTTGTAATTGAAGATCTTGGATCTTCTCACTATCCGTTTTCCATGGGCTATATAATGGAGTATGATATCAGGGTCTATTTCTCTGTACAAGTTGCCTGCCGTCTTTCCAGATGCTCTTGCCGGAGTCCAGCATAGAAAATTGTGTTTGATTACTTGTTATGACTGGATGGTTATGTTGAAACTGGTGGGCTCACTTCCAACCTAGTGGATTGTTTGGGGTCGGTCTATAACCATTGCGCATCTGCGTTAGAAGTCCTCGCTGCACTTGTCTGTCTGAATGGTTCTGGGGTTTTGGTTTTGGTTAAAAGTAGTATGTGCATTATCCGGTCGTTCATGTCACTCGTATCCGAGACACCAGGCAATGTTGTGTTGGAATTTCTATGTGCTTCGAGATTTTATTTGATCCTCGGAGGGTCTTCGTTGGTTAACCCGTGTGGGTTGTTTCTTCTTGAGAAGAACATTGGATTGTGTCTTGGGCCTCTCTGAGGCTTGGGTGACTGGGTGCTTGAGTGTGCAACCATTTTGTGTGGGGTGGCGGGGAAGGCCAGTGAGACGAGCCATTGCGAGTCCCTGGTCCTGTGGGTACTTGTATGTTTTGTGATTTATGTGGGTCCTCTCCTGGGGTTCGCAATGGTGAGTGCCTGCTGGTGTTGTTTCATCTTCCTCTGGCTTGTTGGTGGTTGGTGGAGGTTGTTGTGGGTGCTGGCACTTGCTGGAAGTTAGTCACAGTTGGGGTAGTGCTTCTGCATTGCTGTCCAGCCAGGGCTTTCATGATGTTATTGAGGAGGAAGCTGGTCTGGGGTGCTAGGGGAATTCCATCAAGTGGGAGACAATTTATCTTGTACATTTCTTAAATTACAGATCTTGAATGAGCCTTGGGTTGCTGTTTATGTACAATGTAGCAAAGATCACTCACTGCTCAGGATCTTTGTGGGTAGGTCCCCGTTACCCTGTGAGTGTTCATGTTTGTGCTAGGACGTGTGTGGGGCTAGCGTGTGTGCTGGAGTATGCGATACCTATATTTGACCAAGTATTGGTGGTTGTTATACCTGGCATAAGTAGTATCTGGCCATGCTGTCCTTTTTTGCTACATGGCATCGGCCCTTTTTTGTTTCAGGATGTTCTTCCTAATGGGACATATTGATGCCAATGCGCGGTGGGGATCCCCACAGTTGAGACACTTGGGGTTTGACTTATTCGTGCAGTCTCTGTATGTGTGTCCCTTCCCAGCACATTCTGAACATACTTTGCCCGTTTGTGTGCACTCTGCTGCTGT
>WNGS01158745.1:18363088-18401883 GCA_020271785.1 Procambarus virginalis
AACTCACCTAGTTGTACTCACCTAGTTGTGTTGCGGGGGTTGAGCTCTGGCTCTTTGGTCCCGCCTCTCAACCGTCAATCAACAGGTGTACAGATTCCTGAGCCTATTGGGCTCTATCATATCTACACTTGAAACTGTGTATGGAGTCAGCCTCCACCACATCACTTCCTAATGCATTCCATTTGTCAACCACTCTGACACTAAAAAAGTTCTTTCTAATATCTCTGTGGCTCATTTGGGCACTCAGTTTCCACCTGTGTCCCCTTGTGCGTGTGCCCTTGTGTTAAATAGCCTGTCTTTATCTACCCTATCAATTCCCTTCAGAATCTTAAATGTGGTGATCATGTCCCCCCTAACTCTTCTGTCTTCCAGCGAAGTGAGGTTTAATTCCCGTAGTCTCTCCTCGTAGCTCATACCTCTCAGCTCGGGTACTAGTCTGGTGGCAAACCTTTGAACCTTTTCCAGTTTAGTCTTATCCTTGACTAGATATGGACTCCATGCTGGGGCTGCATACTCCAGGATTGGCCTGACATATGTGGTATACAAAGTTCTGAATGATTCTTTACACAAGTTTCTGAATGCCGTTCGTATGTTGGCCAGCCTGGCATATGCCGCTGATGTTATCCTCTTGATATGTGCTGCAGGAGACAGGTCTGGCGTGATATCAACCCCCAAGTCTTTTCTTTCTCTGACTCCTGAAGAATTTCCTCTCCCAGATGATACCTTGTATCTGGCCTCCTGCTCCCTACACCTATCTTCATTACATTACATTTGGTTGGGTTAAACTCTAACAACCATTTGTTCGACCATTCCTTCAGCTTGTCTAGGTCTTCTTGAAGCCTCAAACAGTCCTCTTCTGTTTTAATCCTTCTCATAATTTTGGCATCGTCCGCAAACATTGAGAGAAATGAATCGATACCCTCCGGGAGATCATTTACATATATCAGAAACAAGATAGGACCGAGTACAGAGCCCTGTGGGACTCCACTGGTGACTTCACGCCAATCGGAGGTCTCACCCCTCACCGTAACTCTCTGCTTCCTATTGCTTAGGTACTCCCTTATCCACTGGAGCACCTTACCAGCTACACCTGCCTGTCTCTCCAGCTTATGTACCAGCCTCTTATGCGGTACTGTGTCAAAGGCTTTCCGACAATCCAAGAAAATGCAGTCCGCCCAGCCCTCTCTTTCTTGCTTAATCTTTGTCACCTGATCGTAGAATTCTATCAAGCCTGTAAGGCAAGATTTACCCTCCCTGAACCCATGTTGGCGATTTGTCACGAAGTCCCTTCTCTCCAGATGTGTTACCAGGTTTTTTCTCACGATCTTCTCCATCACCTTGCATGGTATACAAGTCAAGGACACTGGCCTGTAGTTCAGTGCCTCTTGCCTGTCGCCCTTTTTGTATATTGGGACCACATTCGCCGTCTTCCATATTTCTGGTAGGTCTCCCGTCTCCAGTGACTTACTATACACTATGGAGAGTGGCAAGCAAAGTGCCTCTGCACACTCTTTCAGTATCCAAGGTGAGATCCCGTCTGGACCAACAGCCTTTCTAACATCCAGATCCAGCAGGTGTCTCTTGACCTCCTCTCTCGTAATTTCGAACTCTTCCAAGGCCGCCTGGTTTACCTCCCTTTCTCCTAGCACAGTGACCTCACCTTGTTCTATTGTGAAGACCTCCTGGAACCTCTTGTTGAGTTCTTCACACACCTCTTTGTCATTCTCTGTATACCTGTCCTCGCCTGTTCTAAGTTTCAATACCTGTTCTTTCACTGTTGTTTTCCTTCTGATGTGACTGTGGAGTAGCTTTGGTTCGGTCTTGGCTTTGTTTGCTATATCATTTTCAAAACTTTTCTCTGCTTCTCTTCTCACCCTGACGTACTCATTCCTGGTTCTCTGGTATCTCTCTCTGCTTTCTGGTGTTCTGTTATTCCGGAAGTTCCTCCACGCCCTTTTGTTCAGTTTCTTCGCTTCCATACATGCCCTATTATACCATGGATTCTTCTGTTGCTTCTCGGATTTTCCCTTTGGGCCGGGATGAACCTGTTTACTGCCTCCTGACACTTTTGGGTAACATAGTCCATCATACCCTGTACAGACTTATCTCTGAGGTCTGTGTCCCAAGGTATTTCACTTAGGAAACTTCTCATCTGTTCATAATTCCCTTGCGGTATGCCAGCCTTTTGATTCCTAGTTCTTTTTGGGGGAGATAATTCCTAGCTCTACCAGGTACTCAAAGTTCAATACACTGTGGTCACTCATTCCCAAGGGTGCTTCCATCTTAACTTCCCTTATATCCCACTCATTTAGGGTAAATATCAAATCAAGCATTGCTGGTTCATCTTCTCCTCTCATTCTTGTTGGATCCTTGACGTGCTGGCTTAGAAAGTTTCTTGTTGCCACGTCCAGCAGCTTAGCTCTCCATGTTTCTGGTCCTCCATGCGGGTCTCTGTTCTCCAATCTATCTTCCCATGGTTGAAGTCTCCCATAATTAGTAGTCCAGATCCATTCCTGCTAGCAACAGAAGCTGCTCTTTCTATTATGTTAATGGTGGCCATGTTGTTTCTATCATATTCCTGTCTAGGTCTTCTGTCATTTGGTGGTGGATTATATATGACTACGACTATAATTTTTTCCCTCCATTTGTTATGGTACCTGCTATGTAGTCACTGAAACCTTCACAGCCCTGAATAACCATCTCCTCAATATCCCAGCCTTTCTTACCAGTAGAGCTACACCACCACCACTCTTCCTTCCCTCTCTTTCCTCATAACATGTACTGTGTGTGTGGTGTGTGTGTGTGTGTGTGTGTGTGTGTGTGTGTGTGTGTGTGTGTGTGTGTGTGTGTGTGTGTGTGGTGTGTGTGTTATGTGTGCGTGTGTGTGTGTGTGTGTGTGTGTGGTGTGTGTGTGTGTGTGTGTGTGTTGTGTGTGTGTGTGTGGGTGTGTGGTGTGTGTGTGTGTGTGCGTGTGTGTGTGTGTACTTACCTATTTGTACTTATCTATTTGTGCTTGCAGGATCGAGCATTGACTCTTGGATCCCGCCTTTCCAGCTATCGGTTGTTTACAGCAATGACTCCTGTCCCATTTCCCTATCATACCTAGTCTTAAAAGTATGAATAGTATTTGCTCCCACAACCTGTTCCCCAAGTGCATTCCATTTTTCCACTACTCTCACGCTAAAAGAAAACTTCCTAACATCTCTGTGACTCATCTGAGTTTCCAGTTTCCACCCATGTCCCCTCGTTCTGTTATTATTACGTGTGAACATTTCATCTATTTCCACTTTGTCAATTCCCCTGAGTATTTTATATGTCCCTATCATATCTCCTCTCTCCCTTCTTTTCTCTAGAGTCGTAAGGTTCAGTTCCTTCAGTCGCTCTTCATATCCCTTTCCTCGTAACTCTGGGACAAGCCTCGTCGCAAACCTCTGAACCTTCTCCAGTTTCCTTATGTGTTTCTTCAGGTGGGGGCTCCATGATGGCGCAGCATACTCTAAGACGGGTCTCACGTATGCAGTGTAAAGCGCCCTAAAAGCCTCCTCATTTAGATTTCTGAATGAAGTTCTAATTTTCGCCAGTGTAGAGTACGCTGCTGTCGTTATCCTATTTATATGTGCCTCAGGAGTTAGATTAGGTGTCACATCCACTCCCAGATCTCTTTCTCGACTCGTTACAGGTAGGCTGTTCCCCTTCATTGTGTACTGTCCCTTTGGTCTCCTATCACCTGATCCCATTTCCATAACTTTACATTTACTGATGTTAAACTCCAGTAGCCATTTCCCTGACCATCTCTGCAACCTGTTTAAGTCCTCTTGGAGGATCCTACAATCCTCGTCTGTCACAACTCTTCTCATTAATTTTGCGTCATCCGCAAACATTGACATGTATGACTCCACTCCTGTAAACATGTCATTTACGTAAATTAGAAAGAGGATTGGTCCCAGCACCGATCCTTGAGGTACTCCACTTGTTACTGTTCTCCAGTCCGACTTCTCGCCCCTTACCATTAACCTCTGGCTCCTTCCTGTTAGGTAGTTCTTCACCCATTCTAGGGCCTTTCCGCTTACTCCTGCCTGCCTCTCAAGTTTGTATATTGCAGTCTCATGTGCGGTACTGTATCAAAGGCCTTTTGGCAGTCAAGAAATATGCAGTCTGCCCAGCCTTCTCTGTCCTGCCTTATCCTTGTTACTTTATCAAAGAATTCTAAAAGGTTTGTTAGGCATGATTTCCCTGTCCAGAAACCATGTTGGTGCTTGTTTACAAACCCAATGCTCTCCAGGTGCTCAACAAGTCTTAGCCTAATTATTCTTTCAAGTATTTTGCAGGGGATGCTTGTCAATGATACGGGTCTGTAGTTAAGTGCCTCCTCCCTGTCACCTTTCTTGAAAATCGGTACGACATTTGCCTCCTTCCAGCAACTGGGCAATTCTCCCGACATAAGTGACTCATTAAAGATCATTGCCAGAGGCACACTGAGAGCCTGCGCTGTGTGTGTGCGTGTGCGTGTGTGTGTGTGTGTATGTGTGTATGTGTATATGTGTGTGTGTATGCGTGTGTGTGTGTGTGTGAAAAAGAAAATTGTTAGTAACAGTTGATTGGTTGATTGATTGACATATTCATGCTGAGTTACAAGGTTCCGTCGCTCCAGATGTCCCACTAGCACTTTCACACAATCTTCTCCTTCAGTAGAAGAAGTTGAGACGCGAAAACAACAAGTTGAGACGCGGGCCGAAAGAGCAGAACTCAACCCCCGCAAGCACAATTAGGTGAATGCAACTAGGTGAATACAATGCCCAGGGCTCCCTACCATCAAAACATACACTTGGTACACTACCAGTATTCCCAGTACTCACTACCAGTGTACTAATGGTCCATTAACTGAATACCCATGGTCCACTACCAGCTTACCTATGGTCCACTACCAGTATACATATGGTCCACTACCAGTATACCTATGGTCCACTACCAGTATACATATGGTCCACTACCAGTATACCTATGGTCCACTACCAGCTTACCTATGGTCCAGAACCAGCTTACCTATGGTCCACTACCAGTATACATATGGTCCACTACCAGTATACCTATGGTCCACTACCAGCTTACCTATGGTCCACTACCAGTATACATATTGTCCACTACCAGTATACATACGGTCCACTACCAGCTTACCTATGGTCCACTACCAGTATACATACAGTCCACTACCAGTATACCTATGGTCCACTACCAGTATACCTATGGTCCACTACCAGTATACCTAGTCCACGACCAGTATAAATATGGTCCACTACCAGTATACCTATGGTCCACTACCAGTATACCTATGGTGCACTACCAGTATACCTATGATCCACTACCAGTATACCCATGGTCCACTACCAGTATACCTATGGTGCACTACCAGTATACCTATGGTGCACTACCAGTATACCTATGGTCCACTACCAGTATACCTATGATCCACTACCAGTATACCTATGATCCACTACCAGTATACCTATGGTCCACTACCAGTATACCTATCATGAGTTATCTTGAGGTGATTTCGGGGCTTTTAGTGTCCCCGCGGCCCGGTCCTCGACCTGGCCTCCACCCCCAGGAAGCAGCCCGTGACAGCTGACTAACACCCAGGTACCTATTTTACTGCTAGGTAACAGGGGCATAAGGTGAAAGAAACTCTGCCCATTGTTTCTCGCCGGCGCCTGGGATCGAACCCAGGACCACAGGATCACAAGTCCAGCGTGCTGTCCGCTCGGCCGACCGGCTCCCTATGGTCCACTACCAGTATACCTATGGTCCACTACCAGTATAAATATGGTGCACTACCAGTATACCTATGGTGCACTACCAGTATACCTATGGTGCACTACCAGTATACCTATGGTCCACTACCAGTATACCTATGGTCCACTACCAGTATACCTACGGTCCACTACCAGTGTACCTATGGTGCACTACCAGTATACCTATGGTGCACTACCAGTATACCTATGGTGCATTACCAGTATACCTATGATCCACTACCAGTATACCTATGATCCACTACCAGTATACCTATGGTGCACTACCAGTATTCCTATGGTGCACTACCAGTATACCTATGGTCCACTACCAGTATACCTATGGTGCACTACCAGTATACCTATGGTGCACTACCAGTATACCTATGGTCCACTACCAGTATACCTATGGTCCACTACCAGTATACCTATGGTCCACTACCAGTATACCTTTGATCCACTACCAGTATACCTATGGTCCACTACCAGTATACCCATGGTCCACTACCAGTATACCTATGGTCCACTACCAGCTTACCTATGGTCCACTACCAGTATACCTATGGTGCACTACCAGTATACCTATGGTGCACTACCAGTAAACCTATGGTCCACTACCAGTATACCCAAGGTCCACTACCAGTATACATATGGTCCACTACCAGTATACCTATGGTGCACTACCAGTATACCTATGGTCCACTACCAGTATACCTATGGTGCACTACCAGTATACCCATGGTCCACTACCAGTATACCTATGGTGCACTACCAGTATACATATGGTCCACTACCAGTATACCTATGGTGCACTACCAGTATGCCTATGGTGCACAACCAGTATACCTATGGTGCACTACCAGTATACCTATGGTCCACTACCAGTATACATATGGTCCACTACCAGTATACCTAGTCCACTACCAGTATACCTATGGTCCACTACCAGTATACCTAGTCCACTACCAGTATACCTATGGTGCACTACCAGAATACCTATGGTGCACTACCAGTATACCTATGGTCCACTACCAGTATACCTATGGTCCACTACCAGTATACCTGTGGTCCACTACCAGTATACCTATGGTCCACTACCAGTATACCTTTGGTCCACTACCAGTATACCTTTGATCCACTACCAGTATACCTATGGTCCACTACCAGTATACCCATGGTCCACTACCAGTATACCTATGGTCCACTACCAGCTTACCTATGGTCCACTACCAGTATACCTATGGTGCACTACCAGTATACCTATGATCCACTACCAGTATACCTATGATCCACTACCAGTATACCTATGGTCCACTACCAGTATACCTATGGTCCACTACCAGTATACCTTTGATCCACTACCAGTATACCTATGGTCCACTACCAGTATACCCATGGTCCACTACCAGTATACCTATGGTCCACTACCAGCTTACCTATGGTCCACTACCAGTATACCTATGGTGCACTACCAGTATACCTATGGTGCACTACCAGTAAACCTATGGTCCACTACCAGTATACCCATGGTCCACTACCAGTATACATATGGTCCACTACCAGTATACCTATGGTGCACTACCAGTATACCTATGGTCCACTACCAGTATACCTATGGTGCACTACCAGTATACCCATGGTCCACTACCAGTATACCTATGGTGCACTACCAGTATACATATGGTCCACTACCAGTATACCTATGGTGCACTACCAGTATGCCTATGGTGCACAACCAGTATACCTATGGTGCACTACCAGTATACCTATGGTCCACTACCAGTATACATATGGTCCACTACCAGTATACCTTGTCCACTACCAGTATACCTATGGTCCACTACCAGTATACCTAGTCCACTACCAGTATACCTATGGTGCACTACCAGTATACCTATGGTGCACTACCAGTATACCTATGGTCCACTACCAGTATACCTATGGTCCACTACCAGTATACCTATGGTCCACTACCAGTATACCTATGGTCCACTACCAGTATACCTATGGTCCACTACCAGTATACCTTTGATCCACTACCAGTATACCTATGGTCCACTACCAGTATACCCATGGTCCACTACCAGTATACCTATGGTCCACTACCAGCTTACCTATGGTCCACTACCAGTATACCTATGGTGCACTACCAGTATACCTATGGTGCACTACCAGTAAACCTATGGTCCACTACCAGTATACCCATGGTCCACTACCAGTATACCTATGGTCCACTACCAGTATACCTATGGTGCACTACCAGTATACCTATGGTCCACTACCAGTATACCCATGGTCCACTACCAGTATACCTATGGTGCACTACCAGTATACATATGGTCCACTACCAGTATACCTATGGTGCACTACCAGTATGCCTATGGTGCACAACCAGTATACCTATGGTGCACTACCAGTATACCTATGGTACACTACCGGTATACATATGGTCCACTACCAGTATACCTAGTCCACTACCAGTATACCTATGGTCCACTACCAGTATACCTAGTCCACTACCAGTATACCTATGGTGCACTACCAGTATACCTATGGTGCACTACCAGTATACCTATGGTCCACTACCAGTATACCTATGGTCCACTACCAGTATACCTATGGTCCACTACCAGTATGCCTATGGTCCACTACCAGTATACCTATGTCCACTACCAGTATACCTATGGTGCACTACCAGTATACCTATGGTCCACTACCAGTATACATATGGTCCACTACCAGTATACCTATGTCCACTACCAGTATACCTATGGTGCACTACCAGTATACCTATGTCCACTACCAGTATACATATGGTCCACTACCAGTATACTCAGGGCTCACTAGTACAATACCCAGGATTACTACCATCACAGCATGCCCATGGGCCACTACCAGTATACCCAGGGCTCAATACCTCCATATCCAGAACTCACTGCCATCACAGCATACCCATGGATCACTACCAGTATATCCAGGGCTGACTACTACAATACCCAGGGCTCACTACAATCACAGCATACCATGGGTCCATTACCAGTATACTCAGGGTTCATCGCCACTATTCCCATGGCTCACTAACATCATATCACAACTATGGTCCACTACCAGTATATTCCGGGTACACTTCCATCACAGCATACTCATGGTTCACTACCATTATAAAAATCGGTTCATTACCATCACAGCATTATCATGATCTCATCACCAGTATTCTCATGGCTCATCACCACAATACCCAAGGCTACCTACCATCACAGCATACCTATAGTCCACTACCAGTATACCCAGGTCTCACCGTCGCTATACCAAGAGTTCACTGCAGTCAAAGTTTTGTAATAGTCCAGTACCAGATTTCCCTGGGCTCACTACTACCATTTCAAGGGCTTACTAACCTCTCAGAATACCGATGGTTCACTTACTGTATACTCTTGACTTCCACCCCCATACGCAGGTCTCACTACTGTCACAGCATACCCATGATCCACAACCAATATTCCCACGGCTCATCACCATCATACCCAGGGTTCACTACCATCACAGCATGCCCATGGCTTCCACCACCATACCGAGGGTTTACTACCGTCACAGCATACCTATTGTCCACTACCAGAATTCCCAGGGCTCATTACCACTATACCTATGGGTCACTACTGTCACAACGTACCCATAGTCCAAAACCAGTACACCCAAGGCTCATCACAACTATTCCCACGGCTCATTATCATTACAGAATACCCATGGTCAACTTGCAGTATACTCAGGGCTTCCACCACCATACCCAGATTTCCTTGCCACCATACTCTGGGCTCACTACCATCATAGCATACCTATGATCCACTACCAGTATACCCAGAGCTCAATACCTCTATACCCAGAGCTCACTTCTATCACAGCCTACCCGTGATCCACTATCAGTTTACCCAGGGCTCACTACAACCGTACCCAAGGCTCACTACAACCATAACTATATGGTTTGCTACCATTACACCATACTTGTTTTCCACTACCAGTATTCATAGGGCTCGCTACCATCACAGCATACACTTGGTCCACTACCAGTATTCCTAGGGCTCACTACCACCATACCCTTTACTCACTAATATCAGAGCATACCCATGGTCCACTACAGTATAAAGAAAACTCACTACCATCACAGTATACCCATGGTCTACTACCAGTAATCCTAGGGCTCACTACCATCACAGCATACCCCATGGTCTCATCACAATTTTACCCCAGGGTTCATCAACACCGTACCCAGGGCTTCTTGCCATCAATGAATACCAGTATACCCAGGGCTCAATACCATTACAGCATACCCATGGTCCCCTACCAGTATTTCCAGGGCTCACTACAACTATATCTTTGACTCACTACCATCACACCTTGGTATACTATCGGTATACCAAGGGACCAATTCAACTTTACCCAGGTCTCACTACCAACACAGCATACCCTTGGTCAACTACCAATATACTCAGGGTTCAATACCACTATACTTGGGAATCACTTACATCACAGAATACCCTTGAACCACTACCAGTATACCCAGGGCTTATTATCACCATTCTCTGAAGCGACCATACGAGTCATAAATACTCATCCTCCGCCCAAGTAAAACAGAAACAAGCAACACTTAGTGGGTCAGCCAGAGGCTTAGGGCCCGCGCAGGAATATCCCTGCAAAAAAAAAATCACCATTCTCAGGGCTCATTACCATCACAGCATATCTATGGTTCAGTAATACTATACCCAGAGCTCAACACCTCCATACTCAGAGCTCACTACTATCACAGCATACTTATGGTCTACTACCTATATACCCCGAGCTCAATACCACCATTCCCAGAACTCAATACCATCATAGCCTACCCATAGTCCCCACTAGTATCCTCTGGGTTCACTACCATCATTACATACCTATGGTCCACTACCAGTATACCCAGGGCTCATTGCCACCATACCCAGGGTTCACTACCATCACAGCATACTAATGGTCCACTTCTAGTATACCCAGGGCTCATCACAAACATAACCAAGAATCATCACGTACCAAATTTTTGCCAATATTACAGTCGTTGTGGGTGAGTGAGGTGCCCCTGAGGCCAATCTGCACGACGCGTGAACAGTCTAGGAGTCCCTCATCATAGGCCCTCTTGAAGGGGGTACCGTGGCCAATCTTGCTGCCAAGCACCTCCTCCTGCAGGTCCGGGTGGGCGTCCACGTGCACCACGCCAACTGGACCATATTTCTCCTGGATACAAACATGTTAGGATACAAACATTACTCACTCTAACATAGATGAAATAAATAGCTCAACCCACACATATTTGACATGAATGTGGCGACGTTACGGCCCATCCTGGACCCCTTATCATTTCACAAGTAAGAGTCCTGGGGCAGCATTCATCAGGTATTTGTGCATCCACTCTGAAATACCAGGGTTTAACTCAGCCCTCCATGTGCAGTTTTCATGAAGTCTGAAATGGAAACTGGTTGAAATTCGGAATGTGTTGTCCGTAGAATGTTAACGCCACCCCTACTGTGTCCATCCACTTGGGGTGGACGGTAGAGCGACGGCCTTGCTTCATGCAGGCCGGCGTTCATTCTCCGACCCTCCTAGTGGTTGGGCACCTTTCCTTGCCTCCAAGTCCCATCCCAAATTTTTATCGTGACCCATTAACAGTGCTATATAGTCGTAATAGTAGTAGTAGTAGGCATCCTTCAGTCTCGGGAGACTATGGAGTTGCGCTCTGGTTGTCAATCCTGGTGCAGCGTCTGTTGTGACTGATAAGGCCAATCCGAGAGTGACAGTCCATCCCACACCGAGCACAAACCAAGTCCGATTCTGGTCTGTCTTCCTGGCTACCGGCTTTCCTTCTCTGTCTCTTTGCCTCCGATTCCTTGGCAAGTGACTCCTCGAACTTGGAGAGACCTCTTTGAACAGACTGTCTCCAGGCTGAACGGTCTGCAGCCAGTGTCTCCCATATAGCAAGATCGACGTCCATGGCTTTCAGGTCCCTCTTGCATACGTCTTTGTACCGTAGCTGGGGCTTGCCTGTTGGACGCTTTCCCTGCATCAGCTCTCCGTACAGAAGATCCTTGGGGATCCTGCCGTCGCCCATTCGCAGAACGTGCCCGAGCCAGCTCATTCGTCTCTATTTCAGCATTGTGTACATGCTGGTGATTCTTGCTCTCCCCAAGACGTTGTTGTTTGTCACCTTGTCCTGCCAGGTGATGTATGTCGAAGGCAGCGCATGTGGAAGGCATTCAGCTGTCTTTCCTGATGGGTGCGGAGTGTCCAAGACTCACTGCCATAAAGGAGAGTGCTCAGGACACAGGCTCTGTAAACCTGAATCTTAGTATACTCAGTCAGCCTATTGTTGGCATACACTCTCTTTGTCAGTCTGAACATGGTAGTAGATGCCTTACCGATGCGTTTGTTTAGCTCCGTATCAAGAGAGAGGGAGTCAGAGATTGTGGAGCCCAGATACACGAAGTCGTGAACGACTTCCAGTTTGGAATCGGAGATGCCGATGTCAGGTGGGGAGTCCACTCCTTGTCCCATGACTTGAGTTTTCTTCAGGCTGATGGTGAGTCCGAAAGCCTGAGAGGCCTCGCTGAAGCGGGTTATGAGCCGTTGGAGGTCTTCGGCTGAGTGGGCAGTGACTGCTGCGTCGTCGGCAGAAAGGAAGTCGCGCAGACACCTCAGCCGAACCTTCGTCTTGGCTCTCAGCCTGGCGAGGTTAAAGAGCTTTCCATCCGACCTGGTCCGAAGGTAAATGCCTTCCGTGACCGATACGAAGGCGTGCCGCAGCATTACTGCGAAGAAAATCCCGAATAGGGTTGGAGCCAGTACGCAGCCCTGCTTTACTCCACTTCGATGTCAAAGGCGTTTGATGTTAGTCCATTAAAGACCACGGTGCCCCTCATGTTCTCATGGAAAGATCTGATGATGCTGAGGAGCCTGGGTGGGCATCCGATCTTGGGGAGGATCTTGAACAGGCCATCCCTGCTGACGAGGTCGAAGGCCTTCGTCATATCTATGAAGGCTACGAAGAGTGGCTGCTTCTGTTCCCTGCATTTCTCCTGCAGTTGTCTGATGGAAAAGACCATGTCAATGGTGGACCTGTCAGCTCTGAATCCGCATTGTGATTCTGGATAGATTCTCTCTTCAAGTACTTGGAGCCTCTTCAATGTGACTCGAGCAAACAGCTTTCCGTCAGTACTGAGGAGGGAGATTCCACGGTAGTTGTTGCAGTCGCCCCTGTCACCTATATTCTTATACAGCGTGACGATGTTGGCATCCCTCATGTCCTGTGGCACCTCTCCTTCTTCCCAGCAGAAGCAGAGAATTTCATGCAGCTCCATGAGCAGGCTACCTCTGCAGCACTTCAAGGTCTCAGCAGGAATGCCATCTTTGCCAGGAGATTTACCAGAAGCAAGGGAGTCTAGGGCATCGCTGAGATCTTCGAGAATAGGTTCGCTGTCGAGCTCCATTAGCACAGGCAGACACTCAATGGCACTCAGGGCGTCTTCGGTGACCACATTGTCCCTGGCGTATAGCTCAGAGTAGTGCTCGACCCAGCGCTTCAGCTGCAGTGTCTGGTCCTGAATCACCTCGCCAGTGGCAGATTTCAGAGGGGCGGTCTTCCTCTTGATTGGGCCGAGGGCCTGCTTGATGCCGTTAAACAATTATACATTCCCCTTACATTGCCTGTATCCGCTGCAGTCTGTATCTGGGAGCAGAGCTGGAGCCAATAGTTGTTGGCACATCGCCTGGCGCTCTACTGTACTTTGTAGTGGACGGCCCGAAGGATCTGTAAGTTGCGCTGATTTGGCAGGCTTTGTAGGCTGCCAAGGCGTTTCTCTTCTCTTCGATGACAGGTATCATCTCTTCCGAGTGAGCTTCGAACCAGTCAGCCGACCTGCTGGTCTTCTTGCCAAAGGTGGAAATGGCAGCGATGAACACAGCGTCTCTGAAGTGCTCCCATCTTTTACAGGCAGTGACCCCAGCTGGGCCAGGGAGAGCTTCCTCGAGCACGCGTGCAAAATCTTTCACCTTGTCCTGGTTGCGGGTCTTGGTGGTGTCGATGCGAGGTCTGCCCGCTTTTTTCGAGTGATGAATCTTCTTTGGATGCATCTTGACCCTGCTATATACCAGGGAGTGGTCGGTATCACAGACAGCACTCTGGTAGCTACGCGTAATCTTGACGCTGGGTAGACTTGCACGCCTGTTATGAGTCAGGTCAAGCTGGTGCCAGTGCTTGGATAGTCGTAATAGATTGGCACTTTCCCCTAATAAATACCTTACCTTACTTGAGCTGTTCATCTGAGCATTTGTATTTGTTTTGTTTAGATACATGAGTTTCTACATTCTTGTAGAGTCATTAGCACGCATAGTTTCGGGCAGGTCCTTAGTTAACCCTATTGTTCCCCAGTATACGACCCGCCAAATCGTCTAACAACTAGGTACCCATTCACTGCTGGGTTGCCCTGACGGCTGAATGGACAGCGCTCGGTATTCGTAGTAACAAGGTTCTGGGTTCGATCCCCGGCAGAGGCGGATATAAATGGGCAGATCTTTCACCCCGATGCCCATGTTCACTAGCAGTAAATAGGTACCTGGGAGTTAGAAAACTGCTACGGGCTGCTTCCTGGGAATGTGTAACAAAAAGGAGGCCTGGTCAAGGACCGTGCACACGGGGACTCTAAGCCCCGACATCATCTCAAGATAACCTCAAGATAAGATACAGGATACGAACTCACACCAAAGCGCTCGCAAAGCGCCGGGCAAGTGCTTTTCCACTACGCCACAGGGACTTCATTAATTACTTTATATATAAATGGAAATATCTATCATTTCGAGGTCGGATAGGAGAGAGGGGGAGGATAGGGAGATGGAAGTGAGAAGGTAGAGTTGGGAGAAGGGGGACATGGGAGGGAAGAGGAAAGGGGAGGGGGGGAAGTTAAAGACAGGGTCAGGCTGGTCGACGACCGGGCCGCGGGGACGCTTAGCCCCGGAATTACCTCAAGGTAGGGGACATGGAGTGAGAGGAAAAGAAGAGAGGGAAAGTAAACAGGTGGGAGAGATGGACTATTCAGGGCAACGCTGGATACTCAACTAGTATGTGTATGTTTGTGTGTAGTGTATTATCAGGGGTTGTGGGGTTTTATAAACAGGATACTGAACTTAACTGATATTTTACTCACTGGCGAACAGAGACCCCAACCGCTCTCTTAAATAAAGACCGACTTCTCTCTCCTCTCTCTCTTCTCCTCTCTCTCTCTCTCTCTCTCTCTCTGCTCTCTCCTCTCTCTCTCTCTCTCTCTCTACTGCTCCTATCTCTCTCTCTATCTCTGCTGCTCTCTGTATCTCTCTCTCTCACTCTGTGCTCTCTCCTCTCTCTCCTGTCTCTATGCTCTCTCTGTCTCTCTTGTCTCTCTGTCTGTTCCTCTCTCTCTCTCTGCTACCTGTCTTCCTCTCTGCTCTCGCTCTCTCCTACCTCTCCTCTCCTCTGCTCTCCTCTCTCCTCGCTCCTCTCATACTCTCTCTCTCTCTCTCTCTCGTCTTCTCTTCTCTTCCTCTCTACTCCTCTCTCTCTCTCTCCTCCTCTCTCTGACTTCTCGGTCTCATCTCCTCCTCTCTCGCTGTCCCTCTTCTCTCTCTCTGTCCTTCTCCTCTCCCTCGACTCCTCTCATCACTGTCCTCTTCTCTCTGTCTCTCTCTGTCTCTCGTGCTCTGTAGCTCTCTCTCTCTCTCTCCTCCTCTCGGTCTCTTCTGTCTTCCTCATCTCTGTCTCTCTCTCCTCTCTCTCTCTCTCTCTCTCTCCTCTCTCCTCGTACTCTCTCTCTCTCCTTCCTCTCTCTCTCCTCTCTCCTCCTCTCCTGGTCCGCTTCTCTCTCTCTCTCTCTCTCCTCTCCTGCTCCCTCTCTCCTCTCTCGGTATTGCTCTCTCCTCTCTCTCTCTGCATCTCGTCTCTCCTCTCTCCTCGCCCTCCCTACTCTCCCTCCAGGAAGGCCTTACTAGGACAGAAAAAAAAATGAACTGTTGCCATCAGACAAAATCTTCCTTACATTAAAACATCCAAAGCAAAGATTAACACAACACTTGTTCCCCCTATTAGACAAACTTACAGGAACTTCTTTCCGGCGGCTCATAAACACCGGATGAAAGTGTCCTGAATGATATTGTTGATAGGAACTTCATACCTACAGACAAATCAGTAAAATACAATTTAACAATTTTACTATAACCCAAAAACGGGCCACCAAACTCATGAAAAACTCCCCCAGACACCGACAACGAATGCCTCTGAAGGAAACCAACGGTCATCTATGCCTTCGAATGCCCACTAAAGGGCATTATCATGGTTTCATAAGAGTTGTTCAATGTCAACCAGGTATTAGTGTGACTAGTTGTAAATGAAAAGAGCTGCAATTGTTCCAAGTTTCAGTACTGCGGCTTAAATAGAAAGGGACGATTTTTATTTTTTTTCAACGAATTTTACAACAATTGAAGTGTAAATAAACAAACTCACCTTTCAGATTTAGATCATTCTATGACACTTTCCGACACATTAGCTTATAATAAAGGATCCCTACTTAGGAAGTTTTCAAAACATTTTTAGTTTGCATAATACAAATAGTCAAAGATTCCCAGCCCAAAATTATGCAACATTGTGATGTTTATTGCTTTTATGAAAATCAATAAATGGGCATAGGAAAAAACGCCAACTTGTAATGTTAGCAACATAACCTTTACATATAAGGTGTAAGGTTTCATGTAAATTGAATAGAAATGAAAGAGTTATTGGTTGAACGTTTACTTTAAAAATAAATAAGAAAATAATAAGTCAAGGTGCTGCCAGTCTGTGGCTGAGGTTGACATCACCAAATTTTCTCCGCACTGGCACCCTACAGATGAGCTTTAGTGCAGTCAGGTGCATAGGTTTCATTGCGAATCGCTCGTAGAAACATTAAACAAATAAATATAAAATATATATATATTATATACTTATATATCATATAGTACTATATATTAGTATATATATATAAATATATATATTATAAGTATAGACTATATATTCTATATATATTTATAGTGATTATATATATATTTATTCATTATATATTATTATCCCAATGCTTTGATATAGTCTTATATAGAACGTTTGTTTGCACACAAGTGATTGGTGGAACAAACACGCCCACACCCAACTGACTTTGTTGTTAATCTCTCTAGTAAACAACTTGATAGTGATACGATGACTGCTCTTGGCTACGGTCTGAGTTTCTCCATATCGAATAGGATGTGAATTATGTAATATTGCCAAAGTTTTTTTGCACATTTCGGAGAAATCTAGAAGTGAGATTTCGAAGCTGGATGCGACTCAATATTGGCAAAGAATGGGTGGGTTACGTTTTCTTACTAAGGTTACTGTTGCAATTGTCCTGAGAGGTTTATGCGAGCGTTCAAAACCCTCAAAAAAGATAACTCTCTACATATCACTAAAGCTGATAAATCCAATGCTGTTGTCATCATGGACAAAGTAGACTACGTCCAAAAATGAACCAGTTATTGGAGGACAGAGACACTTACTTACCTGTTAATAGTGACCCTATTGAAAGAGTTTATTGCTCATTTCAACAAAACTCTTAAAACCGTACTCAAGAACGATAAAGAATTGATTCCTAAGTTTTTAAGTCGTTCCCCTTCTCTCCCATATCTATATGGGCTTATTAAACACACAAACCGAATAATCCTGCAAGACCTATTATTAGTTCTGTTGGTTCTGTGGCATATAGACTTTCCAAATGGCTGGTCCAAGTCTTGTCGCCAGTAGTAGGTTCCATTTCCAACTCACACATAACAAACAACTTGGACTTGGTTAACAAGTTGTCTAGTTTGAAATTAAATTATGATTTTAAACTTGTGAGTTTTGATGTAACGTCCCTGTTCACTAGGGTTCCTGTTGATGATCTGTTGTCATTCTTACGGGATCTACTCCCAAGGTATAATTTAACTTTGCCTACTAACACCATTATTGAACTTATAAATTGTGCATTAAGATAATTTTTCAGCTTTAATGATTCATTTATAAACAAACATTTGGGATGGCAATGGGTAATCCCCTCTCCCCGGTTTTGAGCAATCTGTACATGGAATGTTTTGAAACATATATCCTTCCCAGGATTTTACCCTCAAATTTGCTTTGGTATAGGTACGTCGACGATATTTTATGCCTGTGGCCGGTTAATCATGACGAAACTGATTTTCTCAATCAAATTAATTCGCTGGTTCCGTCAATTAAATTCACAATTGAGAACGAAGTGAATGGTGTTCTGCCTTTTTTAGACATCATGATTCATAGAATTGGTAGGAGTTTCAAATTCAATGTGTATAGGAAACCTACCAATGTGTGCTCGTATGTACATTTCTATTCAAATCATCATGTTCAGGTCAAGCGGGCAGTTTTTTTCTAGTATGTTTCTCAGAGCACTGAGAGTTTGCAGTCCGGAATTTTTCGATGAAGAAATAGCATATATATTTGAAATTGGGAAGAAGTTAAAATACCCAAAATCGATCTTGGATCTTGCGTTTGGTCAAGCTAAAAGGACTTTCTACAAACAGACTACTAAGTCTAAACCAGAACTGAAAAATTCGTTAGTATTACCATATTCTGAGAGTCTAGTAAATCTTGCCCCAGCCCTGAAGAACCTTAATATTAATCTAGTGTTCAAAAATGATAATACAGTTACGTCCATGTTAATTAAGAACTCGCCCTCGTCTGTAGCAGGTTGTGTGTATTCCATCCCTTGTAATGAGTGTGCATGTGTTTACATCGGCCAGACAGGTAAATCTCTTTCCTCACGTTTAAAACAACATTCATATGCTATTCGTACAGCCCAGCAATCCAGTGCATTGTATTTACATTCCAGTTTATGTAATCATTCTATCGACTTCACAGGGGCAAAATGTATTGTTAAAAGTAAGGATTTTGTCGAACGAAACGTGATCGAATCTGCTCTGATCAAACATTGTAATAACAGCCTTAATGTGAGCCCCGGTATGTACAAGTTGGATCCCTATTTAAGCCTCAATATAGCCCGTCAAAACAATATATCAATAATTTAACACGTATGGCACTTGGAGATATAATGGGAGCTGCCTCGTATGGCAGCTCCTATTAATATCTCCTATTAATATTCCTTTTAATAGCAGCAACTGCCTTCTGCAGTTACCTTCTTTCTTATAATTCCTTTCCTCCACTTATTTTTGGTGGTCAGGTGATCTGCCCAGGCGGATATAAAGGTCTGATCAGCAATGTTTTCTTATCTTCATTCTACTTTGCTCTGATGAAGGCGAATTAGCCGAAAACGCGTTAAGCATTTTCTATTTTTCACATGTGGTTTTTCTGCATATATATATATATATATATATATATATATATATATATATATATATATATATATATATATATATATATATATATATATATATATATATATATATATATTGTGACGGTGTTCCCCCCCTTCTAATTCTCCCACGCCTGCTGTAAGAGTCATGTCCACTATTCCCGAGCGTTCTCTACATTGCAGGCATCAATTGAACATATGTGGGAGAGAACAGTATTCTCGATGAGCCGAGAAATTTGTGAAATAGAACATTTTGGCCTGTGGGATAGGCCCTTTAGGGAGCCAATATGGCGCTGGCGAGTCTGTTCTCCCGCCAAAACTGTGTGACGTCAGTGGCGCCAGATTGGTCACCGTCAGCGACGTGGCACTGGGAGCCAATGAAAACCGACTTTGGAAAAGTGACGTCACATAGGCATGGGGGTCCAGCCGTGGTGGCGCCTTGGCGATATCAGTCTTTCACGACACGTCCGAGAGGCAGGACGCGCGATCGGTCGTCCTGTCAGAGTGACGGATTTACCGAACTCCGGTGGATGTAAGCGTCTCCAGTTGTTGGCGCGCACTCTGTGAGGTCTTCCTGCAACCCCGATGTGGCTCAGATAAGGAATTGACAGAATATTGAGCAACAAGTGCTCCGGAACAGGTGCGTCGCAAGAAGTGGGCCAGGTGTGACGTCCTTGGCAGTTCACCAGTATAAGAGACAGCTTAGTGGCCGGGCCAATCCACCGTGAGTGAACCGGTTGACTGCCTTGTCAACCAGGTTGAACGTGTGATCGACGATCCTGTCAAGTTTGACAGTAACCCTACCTTCGTGGAACCCTACGAGTCAACAGTTGGATGCAAGCACGTCGAGAAGTCTTCCCAAATACCTAGCGATATATCTAGACGACGAGGGAATTGACAGTGTTGTGAGCTTCAAGTGCTCTGAAGTCGGGTGCTGTGCGTGTGGAGCTTAAGCAGTATCGTCTGGGACGGCTGATAACTTCACAGTGACTTCGTAGTGGTGAGAGGCAGTTCCTCTGGGAGTACAGTGACAAGGACTAATTGGGAAACGTGCGACGACCGCCGAGACGTAGGCTGGCTGCCGTAGTTGGGAGGAAAGTTGACGGCCAGGAGACCGACTTCAACCCTGCGACGTACTGTAGAGGAAGAAGCACGGACCTGCAGTGTACAGAAGTGGCGAGACGCGACATCCTAAGGCGTGGGCTTGTGTTTCTGGATGGTGTACGAGGCGAGAGCCTGGACCAGGAGCTACAACCCAACTGTCATCCTAGGATAGGTGAAGTAGGTGTTTACAGTTACCCTCCCATTTCCCCTTTAGGTAGCTATATATTTTCTTGTCAGGATATTTTATATGTCGTGAGCAAGTCTCACCTGAGTCTAAGTCACAGAGAGCACAGTGTGTGGTGAGGCTACCCAGAGCGCTCACAGTATCAGTTTACATATATATCTATGTGTGGGTGTGTGCAAGCACCAGGATTCATCAAAGAATTTACTGTGACTATTATTAATTTCCTGTGATTATTATTATATATATTGGTAGTAAACCAGATATTGGTGTTAGGCTATGAGCCTAGAATTTATTGATATAAATGCCTGTGTATTGATCTCCAAGATTTATTGATATACATGCCTGTGTGTTGATCTCCATGATTTATTGATATAAATGCCTGTGTATTGATCTTCATGATTTATATATATATATATGCCTGTAATTTGATTACTGATTTATATATGACATGCCTGTGTACTGAATAATATCATATACGTGAAGTGATTGCCAGTGATATCTCTTTGAGAGAAAGTATAGATATAAAGAAAAGTTCAGTGATCAAGCGAGTGCATTCACAGTAAATATTATTAAGAATAGAGTAATCTTTTGGTACGGAGAAAAGTCACTGTGAGTGCATTGTGAATAAGATATTGATCGTGAGGCCAGTGAAATCATAAGTATGCCATGTGAATGTTGAATACAATGTTTTGCGAAAAGTTAAATAAACGGGGATCGTGATAGAATTAGAAAACAAGTACTAGTCAGTTCTCACGGTCGCGAGGGTCCCGGTCAGCTGACATCTGACAGGTGACGCGTGGCGCTGCCGGTGTTACCATATGGTGCGCTCCAGAATATTCTGCTATGGATTGAGCAGTTGTCAATATTGTTCCTGATACATTGATGCATATATATCTCTCGTTGTCTTTTAAGTAAAATACCAAAACTCTTTGGTGTTTGATATCATCCCCTCCATTTATCTTGTGACCGTGTAATGAAGTAAAACAGAGTGACCTGCCTGATACCATATTATTTGAAATTGCTCTTACCACAATTACCACAATTACACCTCACCACTGCAGTGTTACTGGACACCTAAAAACACCAGTTGGCGACCTTAAAGGCTGTGTAAGAGTTCTGTGTCGGGGCGGGCCACAGATTGAGGGAACGATCTGTGCCCCACTCATCTTGCAATTTAAGGCCGGTTGTGAGATCGACTGGGGTACTCTCCGGGGCGAGCAGTGGAGCCTAGAGGATCGAGGGAAGACCCGCAGAACGACGGTGAGTAAGGGTTATTGTCGGAGCAACCACCTGGAAAGGAGATCCAGTCTACCTTTGCTTTAACCCTTCACTAACGAGAACCGTGAAACCCCGACAAATATATATATATATATATATATATATATAATATATATATATATAATATATATATATATATATATATATATATATATATAATATATATATATATATATATATATAGATATATATATATATATATATATATATATATATATATATATTATATATATATATATATATTTAAATAATGTTCGTTAATTCAAAATCTTAAATCTCAGAAAGTACTTCACCGATTACTTTGAAATTTTGACACGTTTCATTCGAATACGTGCGTGTTTTTATATACCTACTATATAGATGTCACACATGTGGCAGGTAAAAACGTGCTATTTTAAAAAACACTGTTTTTCATGTGAGGGAAATCTCCGAATGTTCTTTACTGATTGCTTTGAAGTTTTGGCACACCTTTGCATTTGAATACGCACGTGTTTTACATATATACTATATTGATGTCTCACCTGTGATAGGTAAAAGCATGCTTTTTTGAAAAACGGTGTTTTTCAAAAACGCTGTTTTTTCCACGTCGGTGGAAAGGTGACGTATATGTGTATTAATTAATTATTGATCTTCGAGATAGTAATTAATTGCTTGAGGTAGTCAAGGGTGATTGCCGTTCTCTTAGCACTTTGGACATAGAAATTGTAGTAAACTATCGAAGGGGCGATAGTAACCGATAATGTAACTTGCTTTGGGATTAATCAGCTGTTCGCAGTACAGGGATCAATGTGGATTTCTCACTGAACGCTTGACGGGTAAAGTGTTTGCGTAATTCCGAGTTACTTATGACAGGTGTACAGTTTGATTTTTTCTGTGGGAGACAAGATTAGGTGAACATAAGTGTTACTTTAATATTAACGTAATCAAATAGACATTGATTGTTGATCGTCCGAGAGACGGGAGTCTTAACGTAAGAATTTAATTAAGGAGGATTGCTGGAGTTGCCAGTAACCCCATTAGTGATTGTAATGTCATTGATAGGCTACTTGTTTGATTGCATGCAACTGCTATTGCAGGGGAGGGTTGCAAGGAGCATAAAGTAACTGATAGGAGGTTGCAGGAGACTAGTCTCCTTACCTACCTTGTTGTTGTTGCATTAGTGATTACAGATTAGTATGTTTTGTTTTGCTTGAATGATTCCTATGTGATCACTCAGTATGTTCAAGTTAGTTCATTTATGCAGCACTCGTGGCTGGTGTCTAGCTGTCGTAAAGGTGTCACAGGAAGGATTTCGAGTAACGTCAATGATATTTCTTTCGTTGCTGTAGTAGTTAGTACTTTGTTGAATAAACTATGTTGTTATGGTGAACGCTGTCGTTCGTTACACCCCACACATTTTATTGATTTACATATGTTCTGCCATGTTGCCTGAAATTATTATTGCTGTTCATCTTAAGACTGCTTTTGAGATTTGGGCTGAATTCATAGCACCACACAACAAATAAAATTTTGTGAGAATGCTTGACCTACTCGTTAGATTCGCTCTGGCGATTTGCAAAGGTCGACGACCTAGTGGTAGGGATGTCATACTTTTGAGGTCTCGGCGTTTACTCGCGCCTAGTCTATTCTATGGTCTCTAGAGTGGGGAATGAGCTGCTTACTACACTTAGCTTGTTAGCTAAGCAAGTCCTTTAGCAGGAGATCCATCTTGGCTTTCAGTTTAATGTTGACAGATGTAATACTAGAATATCACGACGGAAAATAATACTCTCACGAGCGGTTTACCTAGATGGCTTGCAGGATAAGGTAGGAGTGTGTGGCAGTTTATCTTGATGGCGTTCATGATGGGATAGTAGAGTGTGGCAGTTTACCTTGATGGCCTGCAGGATAATGTAGGGGAGAATAGTGATTTACCTTGATGGCCTGCAGTATGGGGTAGGAGATGGTGTGGTCACCGCCCATGGTCAGAGGAATGCACCCAGTACTCATGAGATCCCGGTACTGGTCTCTGATGTTTCTGCAGGCCTCCGGTAAACTGTGGAGAGATTTCTGGTCAAACTGGTGTATATATATTGCTTGCAACTCATTCAAAGAGTTGCGTAGTTTTCTATCTAGACACTTTATCCAGACTAAATACTTTAGATTTCGAGAAGAAATAGTTGAACAATTTAGCAACTACGTTCACAGAACTAAACTCACTAGATTTGTCAACCATAAGTTAGAAAAGCTGATGAGGTTTTATGTAATTAGAGCCGCCTCTTACTCAAACGATCTATTAAGACTTATGAGGATTCCTTTATTCTTATGTTCTTATGTAAGCCCTCAATATTGTTTTGGTTTTAGAAACCACGCATGGATTATGCAACAACGTTTTTGGCACCGCAGTAAAGAAGGCATATATATATGATCATGAAAACACTCAGCGCAGGATAAATATTCAATTTATCCTGTTGAAGTTGAAAGTTGAAGTTGTAACAAGATAATAATAATAAGAGTATATATGTAAAAATAAAAACATGATTATATAGACATAAAAGGAAGGAAAGCATAGCAAGAAAGATGAATAAAAAATAGCAGTCGGACACACAACGAAACTACGGCGTTGCTAAACATTCGAGAAAGTTATCCATTATCTAACGGGTAATAGTTAGATAATGGTACCTGTTAGATAATGGTAATAGCAAGTTATTACCATTATCTATCAGATAATATCACCTTCTAACAGGTTGTAACCCTTGTCCAATAGGTTGCAACACCTTCTAACAGGTTGTACCAATTATGTAACAAGTTGTAAAACCTTCTTTCAAGTTATGACAATTATCTAACAAGTTGCAACAATTATCTAACAATCTGTAACACCTTTTAACAAGTTACACCAATTACCAAGTTGTAGCAACTTGTTGTAACAACTTGTAACAACTTTTTCTTGTTACAACTTTTTAATACATCATAAAAACTTGATAACAAGTTGTAATAACTTTGTAAGAAGTTTCAACAAGGAAACAATAGTGACCGTTACGTTGAGTGTTTGCAGGAAAGGACCATGAACCAAGAAGCTGCTTTGGGAAAATAACAAGTAGAGGAACGGGAAGCGTTAATTGTGAGTGTGTCAGCACTAATACAAGGTGAAGCACAGCACTTGATACAAGGTGAAGCACAGAACTAATACAAGGTGAAGCACAGAACTAATACAAGGTGAAGCACAGCACTAATACAAGGTGAAGCACAGCACTGATACAAGGTGAAGCACAGCACTGATACAAGGTGAAGCACAGCACTGATACAAGGTGAAGCACAGCACTGATACAAGGTGAAGCACAGCACTGATACAAGGTGAAGCACAGCACGAATACAAGGTGAAGCACAGCACTGATACAAGGTGAAGCACAGCACTGATACAAGGTGAAGCACAGAACTAATACAAGGTGAAGCACAGCACTAATACAAGGTGAAGCACAGCACTAATACAAGGTGAAGCACAGCACTGATACAAGGTGAAGCACAGCACTGATACAAGGTGAAGCACAGAACTAATACAAGGTGAAGCACAGCACTGATACAAGGTGAAGCACAGCACTGATACAAGGTGAAGCACAGCACTGATACAAGGTGAAGCACAGCACTGATACAAGGTGAAGCACAGCACTGATACAAGGTGAAGCACAGCACTAATACAAGGTGAAGCACAGCACGAATACAAGGTGAAGCACAGCACTGATACAAGGTGAAGCACAGCACTGATACAAGGTGAAGCACAGCACTGATACAAGGTGAAGCACAGCACTGATACAAGGTGAAGCACAGCACTAATACAAGGTGAAGCACAGCACTAATACAAGGTGAAGCACAGCACTGATACAAGGTGAAGCACAGCACTGATATAAGGTGAAGCACAGCACTGATACAAGGTGAAGCACAGCACTGATATAAGGTGAAGCACAGCACTGATACAAGGTGAAGCACGGCAATGATATAAGGTGAAGCACAGCACTGATACAAGGTGAAGCACAGCACTGATACAAGGTGAAGCACAGCACTGATATAAGGTGAAGCACAGCACTGATATAAGGTGAAGCACAGCACTGATACAAGGTGAAGCACGGCAATGATACAAGGTGAAGCACAGCACTGATACAAGGTGAAGCACAGCACTGATACAAGGTGAAGCACAGCACTGATACAAGGTGAAGCACAGCATTGATACAAGGTGAAGCACATCACTGATACAAGGTGAAGCACATCACTGATACAAGGTGAAGCACATCACTGATACAAGGTGAAGCACAGCACTGATACAAGGTGAAGCACATCACTGATACAAGGTGAAGCACAGCACTGATACAAGGTGAAGCACAGCACTGATACAAGGTGAAGCACGGCACTAATACAAGGTGAAGCACAGCACTGATACAAGGTGAAGCACATCACTGATATAAGGTTAAGCACAGCACTGATACAAGGTGAAGCACAGCACTGATACAAGGTGAAGCACAGCAATGATACAAGGTGAATCACAGCACTGATACATGGTGAAACACAACACTTGATACAAAGTAAGTTAGCACTGACCTAATACCACTTGAATCAGGGCACTAATACAAGGTGAATCACTCTGCTATTACAAGGTGAATCACAGTACTAATACAAAGTGAACCATAGCAAAATACAAGGTGAATCACAGCTGTAAATACAAGGTAAATCACAGCACACGCAATGTGAATCACAACAATAATTCAAGGTGAATCACATCAGTAATACAAGGTGAATCGCAGCACTGATACAAGATGAAGCACTTCACTTGATACTAAGTAAGTACAACACTAATACAAGGCGAATCACAACACTAATACAATATAAATATCAGCACTGATACAATATAAATCACAGCAGTGATTCAAAGGAGAATCACAGCACTAATACAACATAAATCTAAGTACTGATACAATATAAATCACAGCCCTAATACAAGGACAATCACAGCACTGATACATGTTGAATCAGAGCACTGATACAACGTAAATTATAACATATTTGATACAACGCAAATCAGAGCACTGATACAACGTAAATCATAACATTTGATACATAGTGAAATACAACATTTCATACACGGTGAATCACAACCCTTGATACATTGTGAATCACATGAGTTGATATATTATGAATCACGACATTTATCAACACCTGATACAAGGTGAATCACAATATTGTCCTCGCGGTGAAACACAACACTTGATACATGGTAAATCAAATCACTTGATTCATGGTGAATCACAACATATCAACAGTTGATATATGGTGAATCACAACATATATTATCAATACTTGATGCATAGTGAATAACAACACTAATTGACGATGAATCATACAAGGTGAATCACAGCACTAGTGCATGCAGAGTAAAAACACTTTATACAAGGTGATTCACAACACTTGACACAAAGTGAATCACAACACTGCTTCGAGATAAATCAATGCACTGATTCAAGGTGAATCTCAAAACTTGTTACAAGGTGAATCAAAGCACTGATATAATGTGAAACACAACACTTGTTGCAAGGTGAATCACAGCATTGATACAAGGTAAATCACAACACTTCATACAAGGAGAATTACAGCATTTCATTCAAGAAAAATTACAACACTGATACATATCACAACATTGATACACGGTGAATCACAATACTTGATACAAAGTGAAACACAAAACGTAATACAAAGTGAACCACAGCACTTGATACATGGTGAATCTCAAAATTTTATACAATGGGAGTCACAGCACTCGATTCAAAGAGAATCAAAATGCTTGATACAAGGTGAAACACAACACTTGATACAAGGTGAAACACAACACTTGATACAAGGTGAAACACAACACTTGATACAAGGTGAAACACAACACTTGATACACAGTGAATCACAACACTTGATTCAGGGTGAAACACAACACTTCATGCACGCTGAATTACAATACTAGATACATGATGAATCACAACACTTGATACAAGGTGAATCACAACACTTGATACAAGGTGAATCACAACACTTGATACAAGGTGAATCACAACACTTAATAAATGATGAATCCGTTACACATTATACAAGGTGAATCACATCACTTGGGACATTGTGAAACACAGCATTGATACATGGTGAGTCACAATAATTTAAACATTATGACTCGCAATATTTGATACAAAGTGAATCACAACACTTGTTTCATGGAGAATCACAACACTTCATACAAAATGAATCACAGCACTTGATACCAAGTGAATCGCATCACCTAATATGGTGAATCACTGCACTGATTCAAGGGAAATCACAACACTTCATGCAAGATGAATCGCAGCACTGATACAAGGTGAATACCAACACTTGATACAAGATAAATTACAGGACAGATACATGGTGAATCACAGCATTGATACAAGGAGCATCACAATTTACGATACAAGACGTATCGCAAAACTTGATATAAGGTGAAACACAACACTTGATACATGGTGATCCACAACACTTGATAAAAGGTGAATCACAATATTTGTTTCATGGAGAATCATAACACTTCATGCAAGATCGATCACAGCACTGATACAAGGTGAATTTCAGCACTGATACAAGGTAAATTACAGTACTGATACTAGGTGAATTAAAGCATTGATATTAGGTAAATTAAAGCATTAATACTAGCGAAATTACAACATTGATACAAGGTGAACCACAGTATTGATACAAGGTGAACCACAGTATTGATACAAGGTGAATCACGGTATCGATACAAGGTGAAGTACAGCATTGATACAAGGTGAATCTCAGCATTGATACTAGGTGAATCACAGTATTGATTCAAGGTAAATTACAGCATTGATACTAGGTAAACTACAGCATTGATACTAGGTAAATTACAGCATTAATACTTGGGGAATTACAGCATTGATACAGGGTGAAGCACAGTATTGATACAAGGTGAATCACGGTATCGATACAAGGTGAAGTACAGCATTGATACAAGGTGAATCTTAGCTCTGATACAAGGTGAATCACAACACTTGATACATGGTAAATCTCAACACTTGTTACAAGGTGAATCACAACACTTTATACAAGGTCAGGTAGGGGCCTGACAGCTGAGTGGACAGCGCTCGGGATTGGTAGTCCTAAGGTTCCGGTTTCGATCCCTGGTGGAGGCCAAAACAAACGACCAGCGTTTCTTTCACCCTGATGCGCCTGTTCACCTAGCAGTAAATAGGTACCTGGGAGTTAGACAGCTACTACGGGTTGCTTCCTGGGGATGTGTAACAAAAAGGAGGCCTGGTGACACTGAAAAAGTTCTTTCTAACGTCCCAGTGGCTCATTTGGGTTATCAGTTTCCACCTGTGTCGCCTTGTTCTCGTACCACCAGTGTTGAATAGTTTATCCTTGTCTACCCTGTCAATTCCTCTGAGGATTTTGTAGGTAGTGGTCATGTTTCCCTTCACTCTTCTGTCTTTCAGTGTCGTAAGGTGCAGTTGCCGTAGCCTTTCCTCGTAACTCATGCCTCTTAGTTCTGGGACTAGTCTAGTGGCATACCTCTGAACTTTCTCCAGTTCGTCTTGTGCTTGACAAGGAACGGGTTCCATGCTGGAGCCGCATACATCAGGATTGGTCTTACATATGTGGTATGCAAGAATGATTCCTTACACAGGTTCCTGAAGGCTGTTCTAATGTTAGCCACCCTCGCATATGCCGCAGACGTAATTCTTTTTTTGTGGGCTTCAGGAAACAGGTTTGGTGTGATATCAACTCCTAGATCTTTCTCTGCGTCCGTTTCTTCAAGTACTTCATCTCCTATTCTGTATCCTGTGTCCGACCTTCTGTTTCCACCGCCTTGTTTCATTACTTTGCATTTACTCGGGTTGAACTTTAGCAGTCATTTGTTGGACCATGCATTCAGTCTGTCTAGGTCATCTTGTAGCCTCCTACTATCATCCTCTGTTTCAATCTTCCTCATAATTTTTGCACCATCAGCAAACATTGAGAGAAACAAGTCTGTACGCTCTGGGAGATCATTTATATATATCAGAAAGGTATAGGTCCAAGGACTGACCCCTGCGGGACTCCACTTGTGACGTCTCACCAGTCTGAGACCTCACCCCTTACAGTGACTCGTTGTCTTCTGTTGCTTAGGTACTCCCTTATCCAATGGAGTACCTTCCCTTTCACTCCAGCCTGCATCTCCAGCTTTTTCACTAGCCTCTTGTGTGGGACTGAATCAACGGCTTTCAATCAAAGGCTTTCTGGTTGTGTCGTATGTCACAGCATGACACAACATGAGTCACAGCACATGACACAACATGAGTCACAGCACATGATACAACATGAGACACAGCACATGACACAACATGAGTCACAGCACATGATACAACATGAGTCACAGCACATGATACAACATGAGACACAGCACATGACACAACATGAGTCACAGCACATGACACAACATGAGTCACAGCACATGATACAACATGAGACACAGCACATGACACAACATGAGTCACAGCACATGACACAACATGAGTCACAGCACATGAGTCACAGCACATGACACAACATGAGTCCCAGCACATGAGTCACAGCACATGACACAACATGAGTCACAGCACATGATACAACATGAGTCACAGCACATGACACAACATGAGTCACAGCACATGACACAACATGAGACACAGCACATGACACAACATGAGTCACAGCACATGACACAACATGAGTCACAGCACATGACACAACATGAGACACAGCACATGACACAACATGAGTCACAGCACATGACACAATATGAGACACAGCACATGACACAACATGAGTCACAGCACATGACACAACATGAGTCACAGCACATGACACAACATAAGACACAGCACATGACACAACATGAGTCACAGCACATGGCACAACATGAGACACAGCACATGACACAACATGAGTCACAGCACATGACACAACATGAGACACAGCACATGACACAACATGAGTCACAGCACATGACACAACATGAGACACAGCACATGACACAACATGAGTCACAGCACATGACACAACATGAGACACAGCACATGACACAACATGAGTCACAGCACATGACACAACATGAGACACAGCACATGACACAATATGAGACACAGCACATGACATAACATGAGTCACAGCACATGACACAACATGAGTCACAGCACATGACACAACATGAGTCAAGAGCAGATGGCACAACATAAGTCAGAGTGGATGACACAACAATTGATGGGGGGTCTGGTAGCTGAGTGGACAGCGTGGAGGACTCGTAATTCTGTGGCCCGGCTTCGATTCTCGGTCGAGGTAGAAACAAATAGGCCAAGTTTCTTTCACTCTGAATGCCCCTGTTACCTAGCATTAAATAGGTACCTGGGAGTTAGACAGCTGTTATGGAGCTGTTTCTTGGTTGTGTGTGTGTTTGTGTGTAACATTAAATAGTTAGTAGTTAGTAACAGTAGATTGACAGTCTTGAGGCGGACCGAAAGAGCAAAGCTCAACCCCCAAGCACAACTAGATGAATGCAACTAGGTTCATACAAGAGTCAGAGCATATGACTCAGCATGAGTCAGAGCGGATGACATAACATGAGATAAAGCGAATGACAACATGACCCATGGAAGATGACACGTTAGTTACTTGAAAATGTTGACCCAGACGTCGCCGAGGTCGGCCACATTGAGGCTGGTGTAGGGGCTGGCCCCTGTGGCTTGGTTGAAGGGCCGCATGGGAGACTCGCAACGCATCTGGCGGGGACCGAAGCGCGCGCCGCTCCTGTTGCTGCTTCCTGTGTCCAGAGGCACGCCCACGAAGCAGGCGTCCAAACCTGCAACACCATTCACGTTTTATACCTGTCCCAACACGTTTTCTACTCGTTCAGACACTTTTAATTCCAGTCCCGACACATATACCCGTCCAAGCACATTATATACCCACCCTGACACGTTTTAAACCCATACCAACAAGTTTTATACCAATTTAGACCCATTTTATACCGGTTCTAACACATGTTATACCCGTCTTGACATGTTTAATACCCGTCATGACACGTTTTTTATCCGTTTTATACCTGTCTCTACTCGTTTTATTTCCATCCCAACACGTTTTATACTTGTCCCGACAATTTACATACCCCATCCCAACATGTTTACAACACGTTTCAGGTAACGGAAACATAGGTTCATTAAAGACATTACTTTGAATTAACTCTGTGGTAAGGAGTGTCAATCCAGCCATCGGGGTCGATGGCGACAAGCAAGTCTAGGCCTCACCCTGAACTCTTCCAAGTGCGAAATGACCTCCACCAACCAGCATATAATAGAGCGAATAAAGGTTGTTTTGCCTGATATTCATGTAACTAACTCTGAGGACAGCACACTCCTAGGCGCCCCTCTTCGAGGGAATGCCATCAACGAGGTCCTTAGAAAGATGATCAATGACCTGAAGAGGATGAACTAGAGGACGATGCTCATGATGCACTCTACCTCATCCCCAGATGCTTGTCCCTCCCCAGGCTGACCTACTTCCTTAGATGTTTGCCATCTTTCAGTAATACTAAATTAGAAGAATGCGACAGCGTGCTGAAATCAATGCTAGAAAAAGCCCTTAACCTTTCTCTCAGCGACTCACAGTGGAAACAGGCCTCCTTTCCTGTCAGACTTGGGGGCCTCGGCGTGTGCACAGCAACACAAATTGCTGTTCCAGCATTCCTGTCCTCTTCAATGGTGTCCGACAACTTGGTGAAGGAAATCCTACCTGAGCACCTAGTTCAATGGGCAGGGGTACATGATCCCAACTTTACAGACTGCACCACCAAATGGCTCTTTCTCGCAGGACCAGCACCCCAACCACCGCGTTCTGAAACCCATAAGCAATCCAACTGGGATCGCTCCATTGCTGACCAAGAAGCTGCTACATTACTAGAAGCTACGACAACACGACATGACATTGCCCGTCTTAGAGTTGTAGCAGCTCCCCATGCAGGTGACTTCCTATTAGCAACCCCAATGTCAGCAACCGGCACTCGTCTCACTCCACATGCCCTCTGAATTGCTGTGGCTCCCTGCTTCGCTGCCCCAATCCATAATGAATGCAGGTGTATTTGCGGCGAGGCAGTGGCCGACAGGTATGGACGGAATGGCCTTCTCTGCCAAAGGACGTGAGGATGGCATGCAAGACACGGCGAGGTTAACGCCATTATTAAGAGAAGCCTTACCACAGCTGGGTGTCCAGCAGAGAGAGACCCGTTACCTCATGCCCCACAACCCTGATGAGCCTGTGGGTCGCCTAGATGGGATCATGGTGAACCCCTGGAAGAATGATAGACAATTGGTGTACGGTTACGCTTGCGTTTCAACTTTAGCCAACACCAATGATGACTTCAGTGCTGCACAGGCAGGCGGTGCTGCTAATCACCGGGAAGCAGCCAAGTCATGTAAATTCAGAGACCTTGATCACCACTACAATTTTGTCCAAATTGCCTCCGAGATACTTGGTGCCTGGGGTAAAGGTGCTGGTGGTTTTTTGAAGGAGCTGGGGTCCAAGCTAATTGAAACAACTCGAGACCCTAGAGATGCCAGTTTTCTCTTTCAGCGCCTTGGTGTGGCGATACAGAGAGGAAATTCTAACTGCATCCATTTCTGGTTTCTGCCCGCCATCTGAGGAGCTAGAGGAGCTCTATAACTTGTAACAAGTAGCCGTGTACCCTGCATGTAACCAATGCTGTAACCCTTTTTGTGTAATGATATTGTCAAACAAAGTTAGATATATATACACACATATCAAAAGAATAGAGGTGGTAGGAGAAGAAAATATGAAACTGTTCAGTGAGGATCCAAGAGGTCTTCTCTGAGTACTCTTTATTTTCTTCTCTGAGGCTATGGGTCCCTACTCATACTCCGTGAGTTTTCATCCAACTGAAAACTAACTCAGTTTTCAGTTATATATATATATATATATATATATATATATATATATATATATATATATATATATATATATATATATATATATATATATATATATATATATATATATATATATATATATATATATATATATATATATATATATATGTCGTACCTAGTAGCCAGAACGCACTTCTCAGCCTACTATGCAAGGCCCGATTTGCCTAATAAGCTAAGTTTTCATGAATTAATTATTTTTCGACAACCTAACCTACCTAACCTAACCTAACTTTTTCGGCTACCTAACCTAACCTAACCTATAAAGATAGGTTAGGTTAGGTTAGGTAGGGTTGGTTAGGTTCGGTCATATATCTACGTTAATTTTAACTCCAATAATTTTTTTTTTACCTCATACGTAATGAAATGGGTAGCTTTATCATTTCATAAGAAAAAAATTAGTGAAAATATATTAATTCATGAAAACTTGGCTTATTAGGCAAATCGGGCCTTGCATAGTAGGCTGAGAAGTACGTTCTGGCTACTAGGTACGACATATATATATATATATATATATATGCTCCCCAGGACTATATGCAAACTCTGGGGTGTGAGTTTTCAATTGCATATAGTTGTCTCTTCAGAGGTACCTCTGAAGAGACAACTAATACAACACCTATACCCCCTATTAGACTATTTTACAGGAACTTCTTCTCCACAGCTCATAAAACGGAGGAAAGGGTCCTGAAAGATATTGTTATAGAAATGTTATCCCTACAGACAAAAATCAGAAGATACAACTAACGATTTACTATAAAACCAAGAAAACTGCCAACCTACTCATGAGAAACTCTCCAGACACAAAGCAGAACGCTTTGAAAGAGACAAACGTCGTCTATGCCTTCAAATGTCCTCTTGGGGACTGTAAGCCCCAAAAAACTCAGTATATAGGCAAAACAACAACATCTCTTTCCAGGCGTTTAACAATGCATAAGCAACAGGGCTCCATTAAGGAACATACACTCTCTTCCCACAACCAAACCATCACCAGAGAAATCTTAACAAACAACACAGAAATCATCGATAGATACAGTGACAACAGGCGGCTTGACATCTGCGAGGCACTACACATCAAGAAGTCAACACCAACAATCAACAGCCAATTAACGTACAACTATATTCTACCCACTTCAAGACTCCGCTCCAATATAGAAACATCAAGAAATATGGGCCAATAGGCCTTCTGCAGTTCTATTGGGACCCGACTTCTACTTCTACAAATCTATACCCCGTTTTCCATGTTCTGTGTTTCACCCCACTAATGTATTACATCACCTCACCCAAATGCAGGTATAAGAGCCAATGTTTGTTTCATAAAAGCATTACGGGCTATTCATGCCCGTGCCACCTCTTGGGTGGCTTAATCTTTATCAATCAATCAATCATAAAAGCATAAGTTGTGTAGATAAACTAAAAGTCTTTGAAAATGTAATAAGTTTAACGAAACGCGCTCAAGTGTCGCGTCAGACTAGAAATAAAGAATGAATTTTGGAGAATTGATTTTTAATTTACCGTCATCAGTAAAAAGAAACATACGGAAAATTGAGAAAATTCGTGTTAGAATTATTAATCTTACTTTTTCGGTCATATTTAATAACATATGTCTACAGGAAAGACTGCTACCATAATACTAATAATATATATATATAATATATATATATATATATATATATATATATATATATATATATATATATATATATATATATATATATATATATATATATACATATATACCCAACTTGCCTAAACACGCAAGAGTAGTTATTCAACTTTAGAACGCTTTCCCACCAGGAGACTCGAACCCTAGCCAGCACAGAAGCCTTCCAGCAACTGGCATAACAGGTAATGCCTTAACCCACTGCACCACGCTCAGACCCTTAAAAGAGATGGTAATTTCGGGGTATTTCAACACTCCAAAGACTACCACCTCCCAAGAGCACTAGAGCAAGTGAGGGGTCAAATTTACGTTTTTTCATCAAGTCCCTGTTGAATATGGGAAGACACTGTGTCTATGCTTAATGCCCAACTTGCCTAAACACGCAAGAGTAGTTATTCAACTTTAGAACACTTTCCCACCAGGAGACTCGAACCCTAGCCAGCACAGAAGCCTTCCAGCAACTGGCATAACAGGTAACCCCTTAACCCACTGCACCACGCTCAGACCCTTAAAAGAAATGGTAATTTCGGGGTATTTCAACACTCCAAAGACTACCACCTCCCAAAAGCACTAGAGCAAGTGAGGGGTCAAATTTACGTTTTTTCATCAAGTCCCTGTTGAATATGGGAAGACACTGTGTCTATGCTTAATGCCCAACTTGCCTAAACACGCAAGAGTAGTTATTCAACTTTAGAACACTTTCCCACCAGGAGACTCGAACCCTAGCCAGCACAGAAGCCTTCCAGCAACTGGCATAACAGGTAACGCCTTAACCCACTGCACCACGCTCAGACCCTACCACCCTAGTGCTCTTGGGAGGTGGTAGTCTTTGGAGTGTTGAAATACCCCGAAATTTCCATCTCTTTTGAGGGTCTGAGCGTGGTGCAGTGGGTTAAGGCTTTACCTGTTATGCCAGTTGCTGGAAGGCTTCTGTGCTGGCTAGGGTTCGAGTCTCCTGGTGGGAAAGTGTTTTAAAGTTGAATATATATATATATATATATATATATATATATATATATATATATATATATATATATATATATATATATATATATATATATATATATGATCCGTTGTTCACCAATACCTGAGTTACTCTTTCAAAAGTAACTCAGGTATTGGTGAACATTGGTTACTCTTTCAACGTTACTTCCAAAGTAACTTTGAAAGAGTAACTCAGGTATTGGTGAACAACGGATATGGCAACGCGGAAATAAACGCTGCTATAAGAAGACACTTGGACCGCTGGTATAATCCAGAACCTAGAGCAGAAACCACAATACCTCCAATAAAATTATATTACAAATCATCCATGCACAGTGAACATATAAAAGAGGAAAGAATAATGAAAGAAATAATCCGTAAAGGAGTAAAAAGCACTACTCCTAACCAAAACATAAACCTGATAATATTCTATAAAACCAAGAAGACTTCCGAACTCCTTATCAAAAACAGCCCGAAGCCGACAGAGAACCCTCTACAGCAGTCAAGCGTTGTATACATGTACACTTGCCCCCACGAAGGATGTAACCTTCAATGTAAGTACATAGGTATGACGTCGACCAAGCTGACGAGGCGTTTGACATGCCATCTTCAATCCGGTGCCCCTAGGAATCACATGAGACAAGCCCATGACATCACCCTAACATGAGAAATGTTGAACAAAAATACATGCATAATAGACAAAACCCAAGATGCAAGAAGATTACAAATTCTTGAAGCAATCCCCATAAGAATAGAACAACCTACCATGAACACCCAAATCACGGAACTATTTACCCTACCCACAATGAGAGTAAGGACAAGACCAGAACATAACGATGCCAACACAGAAGACAATGTTCAACATAACAGACCAATTACACTGGATTAATCTTTGTATGTAGATACCAGCTGCCTCGTATGGGCCAATAGTCCTTCTGCGGTTACCTCTATTCTTATGTTCATATGTTTGATCCCACTTTTATCCCCTATGTATCACCTATGTATCCCTTATGTCTTATCACCTGACCCAGTGCGGGTATAAAATCAACCACATTGTAAAATTTCTTCACTTGAGAATGAACCATGGAGGTTCGAAACGTCGTGCATATTGTATAAATAAGTGTAATACATTCTATAGTAATTCACCTCTTTTCTTCACCCGGAAATTACGAAAATGAATTTTGGAGAACTCCTATTTCAGCTAAGCCCTGATGCTAAGAAAATAGTTAGAGGGATAGAAGCCCTAAATCAGAACATAGTAAACACAGAATATGCGGTCATATATAATGAGACATATATACATATATATATATATATATATATATATATATATATATATATATATATATATATATATATATATATATATATATATATATGTTATTAAATATGACCGAAAAGGTAAGATTAATAATTCTAACACGAATTTTCTCAATTTTCCTTATGTTTGTTTTTACTGATGACGGTAAATGAAAAATCAATTCTCCAAAATTCATTCTTTATTTCTTAGTCTGACGCGACATTTGAGCGCGTTTCGTAAAACTTATTACATTTTCAAAGACTTTAGTTACACACACACAGAACAACTATAACTGAACAGAGTTTAAACAGCTTTTCTTTTTATACCTGCATTTGGGTGAGGTGACATGTTACAATGGTTTGGGGTGAGGTGAGAACAAACACAGAACACGAAACAATGGGTATAAGCTAAAGGGAAGAATAGATCTGTAACTGCAGAAGGCCTATTGGCCCGTATTTCTTGATGTTTCTATATTGGAGCGGAGTCTTGAAGTGGGTAGAATATAGTTGTGCGTTAATTGGCTGTTGATTGCTGGTGTTGACTTCTTGATGTGTAGTGCCTCGCAGATGTCAAGCCGCCTGTTGTCGCTGTATCTATCAATGATTTCTGTGTTGTTTGTTAAGATTTCTCTGGTGATGGTTTGGTTGTGGGAAGAGATTATATGTTCCTTGATAGAGCCCTGTTGCTTATGCATCGTTAATCGCCTGGAAAGAGATGTTGTTGTCTTGCCTATATATGAGTTCTTTGGGGCTTACAGTCCCCAAGTGGGCATTTGAAGGCATAGACGACATTGGTCTCTTTCAAAGCGTTCTGCTTTGTGTCTGGAGAGTTTCTCATGAGTAGGTTGGCAGTTTTCCTGGTTTTATAGTAAATCGTCAATTGTATCTTCTGATTTTTGTCTGTAGGGATAACGTTTCTATTAACAATATCTTTCAGGACCCTTTCCTCCGTTTTATGAGCTGTGGAGAAGAAGTACCTGTAAAATAGTCTAATAGGGGGTATAGGTGTTGTGTTAGTTGTATCTTCAGAGGTTGCATGGCGTTTCACTTTCCTTCTTATGA
>WNGS01158745.1:18402883-18405383 GCA_020271785.1 Procambarus virginalis
AGATATTAAGATATCTATTATATATATGAATATATATAAGTATAGCTCGGATAGTATAGGTTATATATATATATCTATAACTTATTATATATTATATATATATATATATATCAATTGTTTCCATTCAGAAATGGAGATTTTGTCTGCTTTATTATCGAGCGTTTTGAATTTGTTGGTGAGTACTGGGTGTAGTAAAGACAGAGGTCTAAACGACTAACCACTTTAGAAAAAATTGCTGTTCAATTCTATTGAAGGTATGTTATGAATAACTTGAGCAATCTCTGCCACAATAAAAAGTGTGATAATATTTGGACGTGTAATAAATAAACTTTGCTAATACACAGTAGAACAAATTTACCGATGTCTAAGTTTTACATTTTTAATACTTGAAACCCAAGTTTGAAAAGGTCAGTAGAGGTGTTCATTATGACACAAGAGGATAGTGGCGCAGGGAAGATCTCACCTTGAGTGTGGGTGTGTACTGGGAGGCGCAGGAGAGACTGCCAGGGAAGCTCACCTTGAGTGTGGGTGGTACTGGGAGGCGCAGGAGAGACTTGCCAGGGAAGCTCACCTTGAGTGTGGGTGTGTACTGGGAGGCGCAGGAGAGACTTGCCAGGGAAGCTCACCTTGAGTGTGGGTGTGTACTGCAGGCGCAGGAGAGTCTTGCCAGGGAAGCTCACCTGAGTGTGGGTGTGTACTGGTAGGCGCAGGAGAGTCTTGCCAGGGAAGCTCACCTTGAGTGTGGGTGTGTACTGGAGGCGCAGGAGAGACTTGCCAGGGAAGCTCACCTTGAGTGTGGGTGTGTACTGGTAGGCGCAGGAGAGTCTTGCCAGGGAAGCTCACCTTGAGTGTGGGTGTGTACTGGGAGGCGCAGGAGAGTCTTGCCAGGGAAGTTCACCTTGAGTGTGGGTGTGTACTGGTAGGCGCAGGAGAGTCTTGCCAGGGAAGCTCACCTGAGTGTGGGTGTGTACTGGTAGGCGCAGGAGAGTCTTGCCAGGGAAGCTCACCTTGAGTGTGGGTGTGTACTGGTAGGCGCAGGAGAGTCTTGCCAGGGAAGCTCACCTTGAGTGTGGGTGTGTACTGGTAGGCGCAGGAGAGTCTTGCCAGGGAAGCTCACCTTGAGTGTGGGTGTGCACTGGTAGGCGCAGGAGAGTCTTGCCAGGGAAGCTCACCTTGAGTGTGGGTGTGTACTGGTAGGCGCATGAAGGAGGCGATCCCGCCCGGCCGTGTCATCTGGGTGGACATGAGCGGCTGGTTGAGCGTCTTCTCTGCCAGCGTCACCCAAGACGTGGCGAGGCCCCGCCCGCCCCGCCTGGCTACTGAAAGCCCGCCAAACAAACCACCACTTTTATATACCAACCCCAACATGTCCTCCTTAGTCGAGATCTGTGGAAACGTAAAGATGTCCATCAGCGCTCACTTATTGTTCTGTTTCTCTTTCTAGCGATCTTGGTAGTTTTATAAAAACTATTTGTTATTCACTCATTCACAAGTGCGATCACAGTAACTTGTTTCGCCTTATGAAAGTTGTATGACTCGCTCCGATACTAGCATTATTTTAATTATTAATTATAACATAAATATGAGATAAATGTTTAAAAATTTTGAATTAGGTTGCTTGCGATAATAATTTTAATATTTTATGTAGATTCTGTTAAGTAAAAGATAGCATTTATGACTATAATTTAACACACATCACGGTCTGTCGCGGTGGCGGAGTGATTGACCACAGTTTGTGATTGGTGGAGTGTGGTTATCTTAAGGTTATTTTGGGATGATTTCGGGGCTTAGCGTCCCCGGGACCCGGTCCTTGACCAGGTCTCCTTTTTCTTACACATCCCCAGGAAGCTGCCCGTATCAGCTGTCAAACTCCCAGGTACCTATTTATTGCTGGTGAACAGAAGCCTCAGAGTGAATGAAACTCTGCCCATTCGTTTCTGCCTCCACCGGGAATCGACCCCGGTACCTTAGGACTACGTATAACAAGGGCTTTCTACTCAGCTGTCGGGCCTCCTGTTATGGGGCCAGAGTGTAGGTGTGCACTCACACCCCTCGTGGAAAAGTCTGCACGTTTCTCCAGTCTCTCCGGTCAGTCAGCTGAGGCACCCCATACAGCGGGTCAGTCAGCTGAGGCAACCCATGCAGCGGGTCAGTCAGCTGAGGCACCCCATGCAGCGGGTCAGTCAGCTGAGGCAACCCATGCAGCGGGTCAGTCAGCTGAGGCACCCCATGCAGCGGGTCAGTCAGCTGAGGCACCCCTTACAGCGGGTCAGTCAGCTGAGGCACCCCATGCAGCGGGTCAGTCAGCTGAGGCACCCCATGCAGCGGGTCAGTCAGCTGAGGCACCCCCTACAGCGGGTCAGTCAGCTGAGGCACCCCTTACAGCGGGTCAGTCAGCTGAGGCACCCCTTACAGCGGGTCAGTCAGCTGAGGCACCCCATGCAGCGGGTCAGTCAGCTGAGGCACCCCTTACAGCGGGTCAGTCAGCTGAGGCACCCCA
>WNGS01158745.1:18410383-18420901 GCA_020271785.1 Procambarus virginalis
TTAATTACGCTACCCAAAGTTATCACACCACAAATTATTAAAGCGGACTCTGTCTAAAATTACAACCACACAATTTTCCGAAAATTCGTTTAAGTCGGCAAAAATCAAAATACACTTTTTGGATGCTATAATAATGATGGCATTACTGACGCGTTCTAACGAATAAAGATAGTATATTGGGCGCTCACCTGACATGAAAATTCGAATTAATTTCAATTAACCCTAATTTATGTCCAAGTAGACTAAGAATTATTCACACACGATTTTTAAAAGAAAAAAAAATTCTTCACTACTTCACAACCACGCTTCCACAAAAATTGCTGTACCACACGACAACAATACACTTATTCCTGTAATATGTTCCGGGGAACATTCAACTTAATTAGGGGAAAACTTAGAAACGACAACAGGCACTTAACCTATGGAAATTCTTAAGAAAAACACTTAAATTAATGGGGACACAAAAAATGAAGGAAAACATTTACTTAAGGGAACACTTAACATTTATTTAATATGACTAGAATGTAGAATAACATACCAAACCTAGTGTTTGATATCTACTATCACTCCGTTGCTAGAAAAATCATACCTCATCCCTCAACTTCAATAAGTGTACCGGAAATCCTTAGCCTTCGGGTCGCCTAACACGCCCTCGGAAAAATCACAGATAGTGTTCTATCTATCTCTCCGCCCTCGACAGTTCTAAAAAAACGGAACTGGAGTTGCAAATATGGAAGTTCCCAACTCCCCTGAGTCGACGGAAGAAAGTCGAGTATGTATCTAATCCCATCTGCCCAAGGCGGCCTCCACTTAACTGCCTACTCTTAATCCTACCTTAACTGCCTAACCTTAATCCTAATGCAGGTGACCTAATAGCCAAGACGCGAGAGCCTTTCAGCAATTTATCAAGATTTTTTTTTCTTATTTATATTTTTACATGCAAGCATGTGTATAAGTTACAATAAAAGCAGAAACAAATATAACATAGAACAAAGGTACAAAACACACATATGTACACGGTCAAAGGAACAAATCAAGAGAAGACCAGCCAGAAGGGCTGACCACAAAACAAAAATGCATATATATAAACACAGCGGAAGACAAACATAGGGGAAAACCCCAGAAAAAAATGCACACAAAACAAGCCTACTAACACCTCAAACATAATAACAATAAAGGAAACAGATCTGCCATAACAAACGGGAGGCAAACAAAATGGCAAAACAGAACAAAGAGCACAACCCCTTGCTGGAACACGCCAACAGACTGAAGGACACACAATATGACATAAACAAGCGCACACGACATCAACAACCGAACACACAAACGCACAGGAACCATACACCCACCCACCAGCCATACAAAGAAAACCCACAACACAAACCGGAGCACGCAGGAACCGGGAAACAAAACTCACCCCACCCACTCACACACACTCACCATCTGCACCCCACAACCATACACACAACAGGAAACACAGAATACACAGAAATCATTTGCGAGGAACAATGTGAGAAGTGTACTTCTCTGGAAAAAATCGTAAGGATACTTCCTCTTGTAAGCTTCCCAGACCAAATCTTCAAGGTCGGTAGGGTTTTTTGATCCCCTGCTGCCGATGGGGTACCATAAACTCAGGAACATCCAGATCGGGCGGCATCGGCCAACGCCCAGAGGTCACTGACGCAAGTCGCATAACGAGGCCGGGGAGCTCCATCCACACCCTGCGAGGAAGCAGACGACACTGGAGAAGCAGACGAGGGCTGCCGAGACTGCCTCGCCGTCGTACGCACAGGAGCAGGGGTCGGACGATGAGACGGTAGCACCCCCACGGAGACCGCAGGAGACACGGAAGAGACTGCTGGAGACGGAAGAGGCGGCATGACCGCTGCCGAAGAAACGGGTAACGAGGAAGGGGCCACAGAACTCCCAGAGCGAGCATCCTTTCTCAACACCATCACCAAGCCACCCCGCTCACCACTAACTGCAGCAGGGGGAACCACCTCCCACGAAGAACTGGAGCCATCCAACGCAGGCAACGCACCTGAAGCAGGACCCTCGGACACCAGACCAGAAGGGGAGGCCGAAACACCGGCACCGGCAACCTCAGGCAAGTGCACCTCCGCCACCACCGTTGTGTGCACCACAACCGGAGCCACCCCACTGTCACCGGAAGGACCACACTCGTCGAAGTCGCCAACGTCAGCCCACGCAGAAGAAGAACGAAGGGAACGCTTAGGCTCGGGCCGCACATCATCACACCCGGAGGCAGACTCAGTGACACGCGCAACACTAGCCGGGCGAACCGACGCACGCCGCAGAACGGCAGCATCCTCAACCACATGGGGCACCAGGCCAGGTACAGGAGGAAGTGCCGGATCCACCCCAGCTCCCAGCACAGCCGGAATAGACGGCGAGGGTGCAGGGACCAGGACAGATGCAGCAGAGGAAGAATTGGAAGACGAGGGGTCCGAGCAGACGGCAGTCGGAAGAGGCGCAGGGACACCAGCCGGAGCAGGCTGAACACTAGGCGAGGACACAACCTCCGGAGGAGAGGCGGCAACAACAGGGGGCGCAACAGGCGGAGCAACAGCTGACACAGAGGACACCTCCTCAGCCGAAGAGACGTCCACATCCACTGAACCATCCCCTACAGGAAGCGGCGGAAAATCCTCATCACTGAAGAGATTCACTGGCGCAACGGCAGGCACAGAACAGTCAGCAGCCTGATGGCCCAAAAGGCCACAACGATAACACGTCCGCGGCTGGCAGGCGTAAAACACCCGAACGTTGTACCCCATAAGGCGCACAGAGGACGGAATATCTGCCAGGAGTCTCATGCCCAGGGTGTGAATGTTAGTCCTCACACCCTTAAGAGGACTGGAAGACACCACGTTCACCCGCACACTAACCACTGCGGCAAACCAGCCAAAATACCGCTGTAGCAGACCCTCCGGAAACTCCAAGGGAGCCTCAAGCACACTGACGTAAGTGAGGGCACCACTTCGATCAGAGAGGGTCACAGTGCCCGCACCATCCGGCAGGGGCAATGTCCGTCCCTCGTATCGCCGGAGAAAATCGCGATATGCCATCTCCTCTGTGAATTTCACTATCGCCCTACGGGCCGTTACCAACTCGACCCCATAAATTGCTAACACAGGGACAGATAGCAAATCACAAGCCAGCACAATCTCCGGGTAACCGGCCCACATAGAAAATTCGAGTCCCACAGACTGAGCCCGGACGACAGGGGGGAGAGGGACCTCCATCGTAACTCCACGTCAACACAGGAGGGCAGAGACACACCCGCCCCCAACCGGCCGAACTGGGAAACAAGCACCAACTGCCGGAGCGCCGAGGCAACACGTCTGTCCCCTACCGAAGCTAGGGCCAGACTCCATTTATCGAGAAATTGTTGAAAACCCCACTGCTACCATTGTAACGAGGACGGGGTTAATGGCTCTCTTTCGTCCATTAGCCCGCCCTTAGTCACTATTCTAGAGTTCCCCCTAGAGTTACCACTGCAACCTCTCTAGTTCAACACCTTGTCACCTAGGTATTTGATTACCTAGGTACTACACCAAAAAGGCAGTGTACCTGATCAGCTACCAACAACTCAAGAGAACTCTAGAAGATTCCTCTGCCACTAACTGATTCCCTCCACCCTGATTAACCCCCCCCCCCTAATGACAATGAAACAGGAAACCGCCAATTAGACATATTTTCTCGAATATACATCCCCAGATACGAATAGGAGGGATGAATTTACTGTTAAATGTGGCTCACTGAACTAGCACAAGGGAAAATCTATTGAAACGATAAAAAACTTACATGGTGCTCATGGTGGTATTGCCTAATGCCCAGGATCTCAAGATCCGCATAATCATGAAACACAGTTGAGGGAAAACTCACTAAACACGAATAAATGAATAATCAAATTTATTAAAACACAATTTAGTTATAAATGAACCCATCCTAACTGACAATATCCTAATAGGGCAAATGACATGATGTTATTAAACAATACATTAACATACAGACTTTTACCTTACCCCTACAAAGTCCTGGGCCAGAGGTCTATCCAAGGCAGGACTACAACTTCACTGCATGTTATGTACAAGGGCATATCCACACTACCTTCAATACAGTAACCTTTCTAAAACAGCTCTGACTGTTACAAGCTGTACCACCCCATATAGAGGAGGAGTCAGCTGTGCCACCCCATACAGCGGGTCAGTCAATTGAGGCCCCCCATTTAGGGGGTCAGTCAGCTGTGCCACCCCACATAGAGGGTCAGTCAGCTTAGGAAACCCTTCAAGCAGGTCAGCCAGCTGAGGAACCCCTTCCAGTGGGTCAGTCAGCTGAGGCACCCATACAGAGGGTCAATCAGCTGAGGCACCCCATTCAGCGGGTCAGTCATCTGTGGCACCCCATACAGCGGGTCAGTCAGCTGAGGCACCCCATTCAGCGTGTCAGTCATCTGTGGCACCCCATACAGCGGGTCAGTCAGCTGAGGCACACCCTTCAGTAGTGTGCCTTAATGGCAACAAAAGCAAGGAAGATGCTCAGGGTAAGAGGAGAAAACCAGGAAATCACAGCCCCCAACACAACATCCCCAGAGGTGAGGGGGGAAACCTAAAACCAGCAACTCAGCAACACCAGAAGGGAGGGCAACTCCACCACCCTCTTCTGCATAGAAACCCTCATACCCCTAACACTCCTTGCTCCCACTCAAATGCTCAGCTAACTCTCCCCTCACCCTATTCCCACCCTGCTACCACTTATTATGGTGGTGTTAGTCGTTTGTAGGTCGAATGCGTACGTCCTTTCCGTACAACCAACCAAAACCTGCAGAGTGCTCGTACTTTGATCAGAGATCACCCTGTATGCTTTCTGCTCTTGGAGAGGGGCTCAGCGTCACACAGTTAAAGGATGGAGGGTGAGGCTCCAACACTGGCCTCATTGTCTCATGTACACATCCAATTCAAGTCGCTGTGACTCCCCACTCTCTCCTTGGTTAGTGTGATCTCCTCAATTCCCTTTATTGAATTATAACTCTATACTACCCTGTCCACAGCTGTTGTGCTTTCTCTCTCTCTCTCTCTCTCTCTCTCTCTCTCTCTCTCTCTCTCTCTCTCTCTCTCTCTCTCTCTCTCTCTCTCTCTCTCTCTCTCTCTCTCTCTCTCTCTCTCTCTCTCTTCTCTCTCTCTCTCTCTCTCTCTTCTACTTTCTGGGAAGCCTCACTAGGACAAGGGCAAACACCGGCAAATTTATATACATTTACTTAGACAATGAACATGTACAACACATATACAATAATAATAATATGAATCCAACACTATACTATTATAGTCAGGTTGCAAACCAATACCATCAGGACTATCAGCTGTTTATATCAAGTAGTAGCCCAATTCCTGGCTCACCACTTATGCTACCAACTTCATCAAGTGGGTTAAATCTTGTAATATAATATGGCACTATCAGCCCTAGAATATATATAAGAATACACACAAGGAAATCTAGCCTATGGCTGTAACACTATTAACATCAATATAAATATTCCTTGATACAAAAAAAATGTCTGTCACCCACCATCCACTGCGTCTTACACACCAATGACACTCAAACACTCTATCAACTCTTCATAAGTATTCACTAAGAACTTCTTCTCTACACCTAGAGGTCCACTTCCCTGAACATCTTCAGGTTCTCCTAGAATTATCTACCAGGGTCCTCCACATCTCTTCCTGTTGCTACACCAGGAAGTCTTCCTTGAACAACAATGGTGCTTCACCACTGGTACCACAGAAGCACGTGAAACTCCACTCCACTGCTTCTCCTCTCACAGCTTGAAGTTCAGTTCCTCACTATGGGACTGCTCTTCCACAGAGTTCAGTACCTCCCACAACCTTTAAGTTCCATCAACAGACTACTCCTCTGACCTCGAAGTCCTTTCAGCAACTCCTTTCCCCAGACAAACCTGCAACCCATTGACATGCCAATAAAATTGTTTCCCTACAAACATTTAACTAAAAATAAACTCATATACAATAAATGTCTTCATCGACATCTCTCTGCTTCCCACGTGCTGTCAGGGGACTCCCCCCCCCCCACCACATCTGGGCTGGTCCATCCTCCGCCTCCTGCTAGGCGGCCCTTGAGGCAGCCACCATCACCCTCCCTCAGTTGGCTATAAGCACTCGGTGAGGGAGGATGTGCCGCTCGTCTCTCCAGCTGGCTCCCTCATCTGCATTCTCTTATTTAGGCTTTGTGCCTTAACAAAATATGCCTAATATATCAATAGACACTTGCTACAGTCGCTGGGCACATGACCAACTACAGGCAATCACTTTTAACTGGTTAAAATGGGCTTACCACAGAATTTGACTCACTCGCTGGCGCTCACTGGTTGGGTGGCGACACTCAGGGCGCCTCAGGCTACCCACAGATTTGCTTTAACTACTCCACAACACCCTCTGCAGTTCACGACTTGAGTTGACACACCTCCAGACTTATTCCTCACTCGAGATGTCTGTCCACTCTCTTCTTCTTGAAGGTATATCAATCAGGGGTTCTTCTTCACCAGGGGCTCAAACGCAGCACGCCCTCCCCTCACGATTTCTTCAGCTCAAGTGAGGTTAAGCTCCCCTGAAGTGAGCAGCCTCACATTTCCAGCAAATTCTCCACATCTCATGTCAAGTTATTTATTTATATTCTTATTCACTGCCCGAACTCTTAAACTATTTGTCAAATTTAATCGAGTGTCTATTATATGTATTTCCGGGGTTATATCTTTTTGACCTCTTAGGTCAGGCCTGGCACAATAACTCTCAGGGGTAGACTCGTTTTTCAGCTACCTGGGATCATAACACTCCCCTTCCTTTATTTTTGACAGTTATTCCAGTGGCTAGGCTCGGAATAACGCATCTGCCACCACATCGTCTCATCAACGTATTCTACATAAACTGTTGCACCTCGCAACATCTGGCTCACAATTCGTTAGAAATGTGATCTTCTCCTAAGTGATCCGACTTCTCTCACATCCTGGCTAGGCTGTGCCCATTGGACACCTGTGCTCCATCAGTCCTCTCTATTTACCGTTTCTTCCCTCCGTTTCTTCTTCTTCTTGTACTCTTAACGTCCAGAGTCAGACATCTACCGACCGTACCTCCTCTGTCGTCCTCGTGCTTCAGTTCGTTGTCCGCGTGCTTCATTTTCACGATTCGGTCTGCCACCGTCACACTTCATTCTCACATCAACATACTTAACTCTGTCGTCTTCACACTTCCATCTACCGTCATCATACTTCCATCTCTTGTTATCATACTTCACTTTCTCGCCTTCATCGACGATCCCTTCTCTTGTCTCCTCATTTATCCAAGGCTTCATCCTCTTCGACTTCCATCGAATCCTCGGCTTTGTTCTCCCCCTCCATGCTTGCATCATCATCCTCTTCCTCTCACATCTCTCACCTCTACACATCTACATTTCTTCTCCTTCAATTCTTCTTCGTTCACTCAAGGTTTCCCCGAGTACTGCGTTACACTCAACAGCCCACGACCATACTTGTTACTCTACCTCTTCCAGAGTGATTGTAAGCATCCCTCTGCACATTACTGTCTCTTCTCAGCTTTCACTCTTCTTCTTCACTATTTCTTCTCCACTCTTCCCGTGAAATGTGTCAACTCTTGACATCTCATACAACTTAACTCCATTATCCCTATGCTTCTGTGCTCGTGGACAACTTGATGCTCTACTCCTGTCCACATCCTTCTTCACTTCTACTCAGCACAGTTGCATTCACCTTCCGACTCTTAATTTCAGCGGGGTGGGGGTCTACTCAGGTCCACTCTCTTCACATTCTTCTTCTTTGGCCAGGTCATCTTCACTTCCGACCTCACCGAGACTCCATTGTCCTGAGCCGGATCTTCCTCAAATAGTCACGCTATCTCCACGTTGATATCTTCAATCGGTGGAGTCGACACTGTCTCATCCTCTCCAGTGTCTTCCCTGTCGGCCATCTCTGCCCTCGTCACTACCGTTACAGGGTACTCAATGGCTTGGCGGTCTTCTGACTCATCCCCTAGGATGTCAGTCTGGTGTCCCACCTGTGCCGTGGCCTTCCGGGCACTCCTCTGGCACAGCCTCCGCTATGATCCTTGGCAACACCTTCGTCCCACACAAATCATTCCCCAGGATCACTTGGACTCCTAGAACAGGTATGTCAGGCACACTCCCAACATCACCTCCTCCATCACATAGTCTGTCTTTAGATGGACAGTACAAACGGACATGTCACTCTCAGACAACAACTTATATACATTCATCTTCCTCCTGCCAGCTAACAGTCGACCATTCCCAATCAGGCTTCTCGTAATCAAGCTCTGATTAGCTCCGGTATCCCTTAAGATACCAATTTCTTCCTCAGGTTGGCCTTCTATACATACTCAGCCTTTACTCAAAAACGGCCTATACCACTCGTTCACTAAGTTCACTTTCTGTGGTTTGTCCTAGCATATATCAATATATTTGCTCCAAGTCACACATGGCAAGGGCCACAACTCTCTTGCCCTGCCTACAATCTAGCATCATGTGACCAAATCTGTTACAATTGTAAAATCTCATTTGGGAGAAGTCTCTCCTATACATTCCCAAGTGGATCTAAATCTGCCCACTCATATTGGAGTTTCTCGGACCAGGCGCACTACACGTAATTTGTGGGGGTTGATTGGACTCTTGACTTCACATCACATTTTTATTTTCCTGCTTGCTTCCAGCTGGCGGACTCGGCAGTTTTCTATCCTGGGGTTTAAAGCTAGCTCGTTTATTTGTCGGGCCACCAAAACTTCTTCCTCCCTAGACTCCACTGGGTCTGCCATTACTATGTCTCGCCTCACTTCTCACTTTGTTCTCCCTTAAGCTCCTGTACACTTCAGTAATCATATCCGCCCTATCTGCTGCATCTCTTACATCATTTACCCCTACCTCACTTCTCACATCTTGAACTTTGTCTCAAGGTGCATCATTTCTAAGAATTTTTCCATGATTATTAATTGCTTTAGGTCAGCATACGATCCAACTCTGGCAGCTTCAATCCATCTCTGGAATCGTCTTTCCAGATCCCTTGAAATCTCAGCAAACGTGCTTGCTCCAACCTTCACCATCTCTCTGAAGCGCTTCAGGATGTGCCGCTCGTGTCTCCAGCTGGCTCCCTCATCTTCATTTTCTTATTTAGAATTTCTGCCTTAACAAAATATGCCTTCTGCCTTAACAAAATATGCCTAATATATCAATAGACACTTGCTACAGTTGCTGGGCACACGACCAACTACAGGCAATCACTGTTAACTGGTTAAAATGGGCTTACCACAGAATTTGGCTCGCTGGCGCTCACTGGCTGAGCAGCGACACTCAGGGCGCCTCAGGCTATCTACAGAACTGCTTTAACTGCTCCACAACACCTGCAGTTCACGACTTGAGCTGACACACCTCCAGACCTATTCCTCACTCGAGACATCTGTTCACTTCCTTCTTCTTGAAAGTATATCAATCAGGGGTTCTTCTTCACCAGGGGCTCAAACGGAGCACGCCCTCCCTTGATGATTTCTTCAGCTCAAGTGAGGTCAAGCTCCCTTGAAGCGAGCCTCACACCTCCAGCAAATTCTCCACATCTCATGTCAAGTCATTTATTTATATTCCTATTCACTACCCATACTCTTAAATTATCTGTCAAATTTAATTGAGAGTCTGTATATGTTTTTCTGTAAATATATGTATTTCCGGGTTTATATCTCTTTGAACTCTTAGTTAGGTCAGGCCTGGCAGAATGACTCTCAGGAGTAGACTCGTTTTTTCAGCTACCTGGGATCATAACGCATTCCCTTCCTCCAGTATCCCTCCTACCTACTTTTCCTTGTTGTCCTCCCTCACCATTCATCCCATACCCTCCCTGTCACCCCTTTCATTTGACCCCCCACCCTTTATCATCTGAGACTCTGTTATCCACATCACAAATCCTCACACCCATGGAACAGCTTCCTCCATCAGCAGAACGCTCACCAAGAATGGGATATGAGAAGGGACAGAAGAACATGAGCCTCAAGGCAATGTACACTAACATAGATAGGATTACAAATAAAACAAATGAACTTGGAGAATGGGTACTAGAAGAAAACCCAGACATAACAGCACTTACAGAAACAAAGCTAACGAAAACATTAACAAATGTAGTGTTTCAACAGGACTACTGTGTTGTGAGGAAAGAGAGAGAAGGAAGAGGAGGAGGTGGTGTAGTTCTGCTGGTATGAAAAGGCTGGGGTTTTGAGGAGAAGGTTATTCAGGGCTGTGAAGGTTTCAGTGACTACATAATAGCACCATAGCAACTTGGAAGACAAAAAATTATTGTCGTAGTCATATATAACCCACTACCAAATGACAGAAGACCCAGACAGGAATATGATGAAAGCAACATGGCCACCATTAACATAATAAAGAGAGCAGCTTCGGTCTCTAGCAGGAATG
>WNGS01158745.1:18426695-18452681 GCA_020271785.1 Procambarus virginalis
CATTGTCATTCCTCCTTTGTGGTTGTAGTTGACTCTCGTAGTGCCCTCATGGCTCCAGGGCCTTTAATCCTGTCCATCCGGTGGTCATCGAGATTCAACTTTGGCTGTTTCTTATTTCTAGTTAATTTAAATCAGTAGAGATTTGCTGGGTTCCCAGCCATATTGGTGTTTCTTTGAATGAGCGTGCGGATGCTGCCGCTAAGGACGCTATCCGTTCTTGTCCAATCTCCCGTAAAGGTATTCCTTATTCCGACTTTTATCCTGTTATTCATTCCTCCGTCTTTGCCCGTTGGCAGGGTTGTTGGTCCTCTGTGGTTAGTAACAAGCTGCGTACTCTCAAACGTAATGGCCCCCCGTGGCATTCCTCCTACCACCGTAACCGGCGGTGGGAAACTGCTTTTGCACGGCTGCGGGTTGGCCATACTCGCTTAACCCACGGTCACTTAATGGAACGCCGCCCTGCTCCTTATTGTCTGGATTGTGTTGTCCCTCTTACAGCTGTGCATATCACGGTCATTTGTCCCTCGATAGAATTCTAGGTGAATCGGATATTTTTTATTTCGTTCGCCTTGTGCGTTTTTGTTCTCGTATTGGCATTCTTGGTGATACTTAGCGCCCTCTGATTATTTCGCACTTTGATGGTGCTACATAGCCTTCCCGGTTTGGTGCCTTTTTTTGATAATTACCTTACCTTACTGGGTCTGATTCTCTGATAGTGAGTTATCAGTGCAACCAGAGCATTCTAAAGGACTTGTCAAAGTATTTTCATCAATATTCTGTAATTACTGAATCACATCTGGTGTCGTCTGGGTTGACGACCCCAGAGAGCTCATTGCTGAATGCTCTAATGCGAAAGGCAGTACTTAAGGGTTTGATGCAAACACAAATGAACACTTAAAATTTTCTTTTACAAAACATTTGTGATAATATGTAGGGTAGTTACGATATTTTAAATTGGTGGGAACAAAGATTTTGTCATGTTAGAGACACTGGGATGCCTAATTGACTAGTCTCGTGGTCCATTCATGTGTAAATCCGGTGTTAACACTTTCTATGACAACCTATCGGAAACACAGCTTTTGACACTGCCGGTTTGCAATGAAGTATCCAGGAGTTTCCAAGCTGGATACTCTGGCATTGAAAATAAATGGCATGCAGAATCAGCTATTCAGGAATGATGTGTCGTGTTAGCAAGATACAAATTTACTGACAGGAGCAACACTTGTGATGCCACACAGATAATTACATGTTCACCGTCGGGTCTGTGTTAACTCAAACCAAGACTGGTTGTTGGTGTTTAGCAATGTGACTCTGGCTAGTCATGGGAATCTGCATACAGGAAGACCATATCACAATAAACATTTATGTACTAACAGTAAGCCTGCCTTCTATGCTCGTCCCATAGACTTGTACACACAGCACATGTGGTCCCTGAGTGATGTGGTGGAGGCTGACTCCATACAGTTTAAAATGTAGGTATGATGATAGTCCCTCTCCATGCCTCTGAGATACGTGCTGGAATATGGGTTTAAAACCACAGTGTGTTGTAGAGTTGTTGCTGTTTGGTGTCTTATGCTGAGAACCCGGCCACATAAAGTCGTGCCAGTCATTCTTATGTTTGCTGCATCACCTTTTCCCGATGATACGTGTACTATAAAGAACATGCCATCCTCAGCCTGGAACACAGACCACATATGTTACCGTTGCTTGACGATATGTGCAGCATCTCTCCCTCTTGTCTTACATGAGTAATGCTTGTGTGATTACTTCTCTACTCTCTTCTTCCCATCCTCAGTTTCATAACGATTTCCAAGTCGTTTGGAAACCCAGAGACCTTCACCAGTTCAACCCATTCTCTTGATCTTTTATGGTCTGAATGAGGGGTGTTCTGTGTGATTTTTCATCCCGTATACACTCCCTTTCTTCCCCATACCTCCCCTACCTGCCATATTGGCGTTACTCCTCACTCTTCCGTTTCCGTTGTTAGTCCGTGTGACTTTGTCACGTGTTCAGCACTCCCCATTGACCAGACAATGACCGTCCAGGCCAATATTCATCCTCATCTCGACAGTCCTCATTCTCCCTCCCCACTACATAAGAGTTCATCACACATCATTGAAACTACCGCATCTGTCTTCCAGTTAGGAAGATATCACATTTAACGTTTCTAACAGAATGGCAAGAATGCCTCGGTCCTCATACAGGCTGTTTCTTGTGACGTTGTTCCTGCGTCTCATCCCGTCACGGTAGTATAGTCGACTGACGTCGTTATGGAGGTTACTGACCTTCACATTCCTATTGTACGGCAACTGATATTCGGCACGCCGCTGTTTTAATCCTTATACACTCGTTTGAACACACTTCACCAATGCCTCCATCCTCCCACAATGAAGTTCAGTAGCCATCAGGGCCATTCATGCAGCTAAACCTAAGAGTTGGAAATCTTAAGTCGCCTTCATTATTGTTGATACCTTTCTCCAACACATGTGGTAGATGATCTGAAAGATCGAAGATAAATTTGTTCCAAACTTTGTACATGTTCTTCATCGCTGTAGTTCAGTTATTGCAGATCTGATGTTGGTAATGAATGAGAGAGTTCGCACTTTTTAGCCTTTATAGCCGGTACTCGTCTATTTCCTCCTTAACGTTGTTGTTAGTCATGTATTGAATGTCACTGTTTGTCGGAAATTCAGACACTAAATTATTAGCACCTTAGATACCAAGCAAAAACGGTTATGTTAGGAACATACTAACTACTAACTGGAGTAAAAAAAAACTTTCAATGGCTTCTCAAGGAAAATGGGATATTCGCCATGTCACCAATTTATTTATTTATATTTATTTATTTATGCTCAAAACGTATCCTTAAAACACCAGCCTGGGGATTAAATATGAAACAAAAGTATTCTCCAAGACTAAATTTAACTAAATCACAAATAAACCTAAGGCCTACTTCCCTGACCACTGCACTGTGCAATGCCTCTTGAGGCACTCGACAGTTGGTGTGCAACTTTTACTGGTGCCCGTGTGTGCACGAAATGGATGCCTGAAGGCTCCAGTGATTGTCCGCCATTTTGAAAAAAGTCCCAGCATGCCCCAGGGCCGCGGGGAGCCTCAGTTTCAAGGAAGCAACCAAGTCAGATGCATTGTCCACGAGTCAGCAGCGGTCCAGGAAAATGACTGAGGTTGAAATACGCGTAATAATATATGATGGAGCGATGGATGATGATTTAGACTACAATACAGATAAAGACCTAACACAGAGGTCTGACACGAGTGAGTGGAAGAATGAGGTGGAAGAGGTCGCCAGTGTGTACACGCGCCTAACCCGGCATGCCTCACCGCCCTGGGTCAACGCCTGCTAGAGTCACCACTACCGTGTGTTTCCTCTGATGCTAGTTTATTTAGGGATAGAACATGTGATGAATCATTCTCGGGCTTCAGTGAAATAGACTTTGATACAAGCAGTGTTGACGAACCGAGTAGCGATGGTGTTACTAGGCGGGGTTTTGCTGCCCCAGTGACACGCCGGCGCTAGTACCAGCGTGTCACGCAGCCGGAGGTCAATGACGACAGTGTTCCTTCAACATCAGGTCTTCATGGTAGGCCTACACTATGCAGAACACACTGATCTCCTGGCATACCTATTGTGACAATAATCTCTTTCAAGAGAGACCCCCCTCCCCGCTCGGCCCGTTGTTGCCGTGAGGGGGGCTTAGTGGGCGGCTGCCGGAGGGTGATGCTCCTTGGGACGGTCCTCTGTCCTTTTCTAGCCTTGTGCTCCTGCTGCCGTCCTCTCCAATTGTGCCGAGCATCTTTTCCTTTTCCTTCTGTTTCGTTTTTCTCCCCCTCTTCTCCTATCTGCTTGTCGTTTCCTGCTGACCTTTTGCTTGTTTTAGATCTTTCTTTGGACTTCTCTATTTTGACGCCCGAGTGCTGGGGGAGGCATACTCTTGCACCCATAGAACTGTAGTACCCAACGTCGAGAGCGAGGGGAACCTTTTATTGTCAATCCCCCTTTCATCACTGAACCCGATCTCGACGGACTGTCGGTTCTTAAGGTGGCGTTTGTGGGGCGTATACTCACGACGCACCCCTGGGGGCCCCGGCATGATCGGCGATAGCTTCTTGTTGGGTGTCCTGCCTCTAATTGTGGCTCCATGGTGGGTGTGGGGGCACATTCGTGAATGAATCTTCCTTTTCGTAGCGATGATAAATATTCCCCCTGTTTCTGCTTTAACTTCTCAGGCTCGTGGGGTGGGCGACCAAGCCCCCGAGTCGGTCCGTGTTGGAAGACCGAGCTCTGTAGCCTCCGCTACATTGGGCCCCGACCTTGCTCCTCCTTTGACTTCTCCGACTCCTCCCCTCGGCTCCCCTCCCTCTGTGGTTGGGTCGAGCCCCAAGCCCCCAGTGGTGACTACCTCGTCCCCTGACGCGGCTTCGTCTCTCATTGTGACTACTGCACCTTTTACCCCCGTGACTTCCGGGGGTTCTCATCGCCGTTCCCGCCACGGCCGCACTCGCACGATCCCTTCCCGTAATAGTACTTACAATGCCCTGTTTCGTCCTGCTACATGGACTAAATACTTTGATCTCCACCATCTGGATTCTACTCCTCCTGACGATTTCTCCCTCCATAAACACCTTGTTGATTCAGTAGATGCCTCTGTTACTTTTAACTCCACCAGTTCCGGTACGCGTGTCGTCGTTGCTCCTTCTCAGGATGCAGCTACTCGCTTAGCCGCTTTGTCCTGCATTGGGGAGACCCCTGTTCGGGTCTCCAAAAACGCTCGGTTAAATGCCAGTGTTGGCACTGTTCTCCTCCCACCCCAAGTTGCAACTGGTGTTCGGGACCTCAATGATTGCCATGAAGATATTAAACATATCCTCGAAGCCCAAGGCCATTCTGTCCTCCGGGTGGACACGTTTACTCGACCCCCTCGTGGTCGTCGCCGTCAGCCCCTTCGAGTTGTCAAAGTCACCTTTGATAGTAGAACCCTTCCGCCCTCTGTTATTCTTGCTGGTGCCAGATGCTCCGTTCAGGAGTACATTCCTTCTCCTAGAATTTGCAATAAGTGCTGGAAGTTTGGGCACGGTGTCCTCAAATGCACCAGTACTGTGTATCTCTGCCCCTTGTGTGGGGACGATAGTCATTCTAAGTCCGAGTGCACTTCTCCCCAGGCTCGCTGTCTCAATTGCGGTGAAGCCCACCCTACCTTCTCACGCTCGTGTATGCACTATAAACTCGAGGAAGCCGTCCTCAACTTGAAGCACCGTGATCGTCTGTCTTTTCCTGAAGCGAGACGCCAAGTTCGTCGTCTCACCCCTTTCGTGGGCGTCTCCTACGCTCGCGTGTTGCGTTCTACCTCTCCTCGTCCTTCCCGTCTTCCTCAGTCTCACAACCGTTTCCAGACCTTAAACCCGACCACACCCACCACCCCCTCCCCTGTTCCTTTGCCTCCTACCCCAGATGGTCTCCCTCCTGGTTCTCCATCTGGGATTTCCCCCCTCCCTCCCCAGTCCGCCTTATCTCCTTTGTCTTCTTCCCCGTCTCCCCCCACTCTTTCTTCCCGACCCTCCCCCCAGTCTCTTGACCCTCCACGCCGCCTGTCTGTCCACGCTGATATCCATCATCCTCCCAGCGATCTTCGTGTTGTTCGCTCTCGTTCCTCTTCTCCTGCTGAGACCATTGAGTCTGTCGCCCAGTACGTTGTTACTGGAACACCTGTCTCTTTGAGTCAGAAACGTAAGCCTGGATCCTCTCCTTCTTCCTCTCCGGCGGGTAAGAAGGTTTCGCTTTCTTCCTCGCCCCCTCCCTCTGCCTCTGTCCCTCCTTCCCCTCCCATTTCCGTGGTCGAACCCCCTGTCTCTGATATGGAGGTTTCTTCTGCCCCCGCTTCCCTCTCTGTTGCTGCCCTTCCTGAGGTGCACTCCCTGCTTTCTGCCCCCCCTCCTCCGCCTGTCCTTGCCTGCCCCTCTCAACTGTCTCCTCCTCTTCTGGACCCCGTCAGTCCGCCTCTGGTCTGTTCTCTCGCTCCCTTCTCTCTCTCCTTACTAAGTTTACCCATGCCCCCTAACCCTGATTTTACTGACCCTGCTCCTGACCCTACTCCGGACCCTGATCCTGACCCTGATCCTGAGATTCTTTCATAAACTGTGTTCCTCTTTACCTTCATTTCTTTCTTGTTCTCTATTCCTATCCTATCTCTTTGATAATGTCTATTCTTCAGTGGAATATTCGTGGATTTTATGCCAACTTCCATGAACTCCAACTTCTAATTGCACAGTTTACACCACTTTGTGTTTGTCTCCAGGAACCAATGCTTGGTGCTCGTCCTGGTCACTTTCGTGGTTATTCCTTTCTTTCTCCCCCCCCCAGCTCTTGCTGGGGCCCATAACTCTACTGCTCTCTTAATTCGATCTGATATTCCCTTCGTCCCCCTCCTCCTTCCGTCCCCTATCCATTGTTCTGCTGCCCGTGTTTTTGTGGGTAAATGGTATACAGTCTGTTCCATTTATCTCCCTCCTAATGTCCCTCTTTCCCTTCCTGATCTTAAGCACCTCCTGGACTCCTTGCCAGAGCCGGTGCTCCTTTTGGGTGATTTCAACTGTCGACATTCCCTATGGGGTGATGTTCTGACAAACACCCGAGGCCGTCTTCTCGAACCGTTCGTCCTCGCTTCATCTCTATCTCTTCTGAATTCTGGTGAGCCCACTCATGTGGACTCTCGAACTCGCACCCTTTCCTGTCTTGATCTTTCTCTCTGCTCGTCGTCCCTCTACTTGGATTTCACGTGGCAGGTTCTTGATGACCTCCATAACAGTGATCATTTCCCCATCCTAGTTTCCTTTTTCTCTTTCCACCCTCCTCTTTCCTTTCCTAGGTGGCAGTTTGCCAAGGCTGACTGGTGCCTATTCACCCTCCGTGCTACTCTCTCTGACCTCTCCTCTCTGCCTCTTCCTCGCGCCCTCCTCCTTTTTTATGACACAGTCTTCAATGCTGCCCTCAGCTCTATCCCTCGCTCTTCCTCCCGGGGCACCCGGAAGTGTGTTCCCTGGTGGAATGCGGACTGTGCTCGGGCTGTCCGCTGTAAGCGTGCAGCCTGGAAAAAACACCGCCGCCGGCAGACGGCTGATTCTTTTATTCTCTTTCGGAAGGCAAGTGCGGTGGCCCGTAGGACCATCCGTGCTGCTAAACGTGAGAGTTGGAAATCTTATGTTTCCACCATTTCATCCGATACTCCTCTCCCGCAGATTTGGAAGAAGGTCCGCAAGATTGCGGGCAAGTTCGTTCCGGATGTCTCGCCAGTTCTCCACCTCCGTGGGACTCTTGTGGCGGATCCAGTGAAGGTCGCGGCCGAACTGGGTTCCCACTTTTCTTCTGTTAGCTCTGGTTCTCATCTTCCCAGATCCTTCCTTCTTCGTAAGCCTGTTCTTGAATCTTATCCTTTAGATTTCCACACTCATCTCCGCCTTCCCTATAATGACCCTTTCTCTCTTTCTGAACTTCAGTCTGCCCTGGCCCTCTGCGGATCTACGGCAGCGGGCTCGGATGACGTTCATTATGAGATGCTTCGCCATCTCCCTCCGTGCACGATTCAGTATTTACTGAATCTGTATAACCAGGTCTGGGAGTCGTCGTCCGTCCCTGTGGACTGGCTCGATGCTGTTGTACTCCCTATTCGGAAACCAGGGTCTCTCGGTACGTCCCCTCAGGACTTCCGCCCTATTGCTCTCACGAGTTGTGTTTGCAAGCTGTTTGAGCGTATGGTAAATGTCCGTCTCATGTGGTTCTTGGAACACCATCACCACCTCTCTCCTTCCCAATTTGGTTTTCGCAAGTGCCGCAGCACGACTGATGTCCTGGTGAACTTGGAGGTCTATATTCGTACTGCTTTTGCTGCGAAGACCTCCGTTGTTGCTGTCCTTTTTGACCTGGAAAAGGCTTATGACACGACTTGGAGATACCATATTCTGTCCCAACTTCGTTCTTTTGGCCTTCGTGGTAATCTTCCTCTCTTCCTTCAAAACTTTCTCTCTCGTCGTACCTTTCGAGTTAGGCTTGGTGCCACTCTCTCTGCCTCTTTTCGGCAGTGTGAAGGTGTGCCCCAAGGTAGTGTTCTGAGTACTACGCTTTTTCTGGTTGCCCTCAATGGTCTCCTTTCCTCCGTTCCTTCTGGCATCTTCTCCGCTCTTTATGTTGACGATCTTACTCTTTGCTGTCGAGGTGATGATTCGCCTCTCCTTCAACGGCGGCTTCAACTTGCGATTGATGCCGTGTCCTCTTGGGCCACCAATCACGGCTTCAAGTTCTCTACTACTAAGACTTGTGCCATGACTTTTACTCGGAAGCGGGTCGTTCTTCGTCCCTCTTTGTCACTTTATGGTCATCCCCTTGAGTACAAGGATTCCGCAAAGCTTTTGGGGTTATTTTTTGACACTCGTTTGTCTTGGTCGCCCCATGTCTCTTACCTCCGTGTGGAATGCTCTAAGGCTCTTACCCTCCTTAAGGTTTTGTCCCATACTTCTTGGGGAGCGGATAGGCGCACGCTCCTCTATTTGCATTCCTCTCTCGTGCTGTCTAAGCTTGATTATGGTTGTCCTGCATACTCTTCTGCTTCTCCTTCTACTCTTCGCCGTCTTGATCCTTTGCACCATACTGGGTTGCGCCTCAGCTCTGGTGCTTTTCGTTCCACTCCTACCCTCAGTTTGTACGCTGACACTGGCTTTCTGTCTCTCCAGGATCGCCGTGATCGTTACAGTCTTCGCTATCTAGCGCGATCCTTACAGCATCCTCACTCTCGCCTCTATCGTGCTTTGACTTTTACCCCTCCTGTAGTTCCTGTTCCTCTTCACCTCCTTCCTCTTTCTGTCCGTTTGTCTCGCTTACAAGATTCTCTTTCGGTTCATCTTACTAATGTTTCTCCTCGTATTGTTCCCTCCTTACCCCCGTGGAGGGTCCCCCTTCCCAAATTTTGTACTTCTCTGACCCGCATCACTAAAGCTTTTACCCCTCCTACGGTTCTGAAACGCCTCTTCCTTGAGCACTTTTCTTCTCACTCCCACTCCGTTCCCATCTTCACCGACGGGTCAAAGTCTGCTGATGGTGTGGGCTACTCTGTTGTTTTTCCTGACCAGACTTATATGTGTCGCCTTCCTCCAGAGGCTAGCATCTTCACAGAAGAACTCTATGCTATTCTCTATGCTCTTCGTCTCCTGCTTTCCCGGAAACAGTCCTCCTTCGTGGTAGTAGTTGACTCTCGTAGTGCCCTCATGGCTTTAGGGTCCTTTAATCCCGTCCACCCTGTGGTCATCGAGATTCAACATTGGCTGTTTCTTATCTCCAGTAAATTTAAGTCGGTTGCGTTTTGCTGGGTTCCCAGCCATGGTGGTGTCTCTTTAAATGAGCGTGCGGATACTGCCGCTAAGGACGCTATCCGCACTTGTCCCGTCTCCCGTAAAGGTGTTCCTTATTCTGACTTTTACCCAGTTATTCATGCCTCCATCCTTGCCCGTTGGCAGCGTTGTTGGTCTTCTGTTATTGGTAACAAACTGCGTACTCTCAAGAGTCGTGTGTCCCAGTGGCCTTCCTCCTGCCACCATAACCGACGGTGGGAAACGGCTCTGGCTAGGTTACGTCATGGCCATACCCGTTTAACTCACAGTCACTTAATGGAGCGCCGCCCTGCTCCTTATTGTCCGAATTGCATTGTCCCTCTTATGGTCGTACATATCCTTGTTGAATGTCCTGACTTCCAGGACGAGCGTGTGTCTTGTTTTCCGACTGCCCCCCGCAGTCGTTTGTCCCTTGATAGAATTCTTGGCGACTCTGATACTTTTGATATCGTTCGCCTTATGCGTTTTTGTTCTCGTATTGGCATCCTTGGTGATAATTAGCGCCCTCTGATTATCCTGCATTTTTGATGGTGCTACATAGCCTTCCCGGTTTGGTGCCTTCTATTGATAATTACTTACTTACTTTCAAGAGAGATTGAGCCTGCTCTCCCTATATAAAGTTACTTACATATATACAAGAATAAGATGCTACCTTCAAGATACGTCTACCAGTAGCGCACAACGTTTTAACCAGGAGGCAAAACGTACCCCCTACTCCACACTCCCTCCACGCTGGCTCGTCCGTTGTCAACCAGCAAACTACCATTCCCAGCCTGCCTGCTTCTGATTGGTGACCCGCCGACTGCACACCTGCACCTCAGCGCCCTCTACCTGAGTCGATGTCTGGGCTTGATCCAGCCATTGAAGTCAGAATATCCTTGTGCTCTCAAGCTGTGAACAACCAACTGATACACGTCCTGTTTATTGGTGGAGGTTCTCAGCTAGCGCCCATATTCTCAGCACCTTTATTGCATTTTGTCTTTATATTATTCCTAAGAGTAAATTATCCCTATTCTTCATTTTTTGTTATATTTTTTGACTAGTTTGTTTGCACTGTACATAGCCAAGGGATTGTCTTTGTTATTGATTTACTTTCTAGTTAATTAAAGTTTCATTGTTCATACTATGTGTTTTGTGTGTCTTCCCTTACTTTACCACAGACAACAGGCAAGCAGTCTCTTTTTTTTTTTTTTTTGTAAATGTGACAGGCATTGACACCAGCCATTAGGAAGACTGCCGAACATCTACACTCTTACATTTTCCCGTCACACTATAAACAGCTCTTGCACACCTATACGCAGCTCTAACACAAGATGACGGAGCTGTGTTTTTGGTGCTCGTGGTAGTGTTGGCCATTGTGTTGGCGTTAAAACCAAACCCACAGGTGTACTTGAGTGGAAGGATTGTGAGAATTTTGTCCCACAAATTCCAATATTTGATGGTACCGATGTTGGTGTGACACCGTTATTTGCCTATACAGGCGATGATATGGCTGAAATTGACTGTTTTATGGCATATTTTGGCAAGGAATTCATGGACCTTCTCGTTGCAGAGATGAACAGATATGCTCACAGCCTCATTGACTTGGGCATTTTACTTGCCTCTTGCATGACACGATGGAAAGACACGACAAATGAGGAAATGTGTGTTTTTTTTTAGCATTGAGGATGATGATAACTTTCTGAAAAACGTGATCCAGGATTATTGGAGCAAAGACAGCCTTGTTCCATCCCCTGTGTTAAACAGGTACACGTCGTGTGATAGGTGTCTGCACTTTGAGAACAATGATAATGAAGACAGATAGGACAGACTTTGGAAGCTGCGGAAAAGTTTTAGTGATATGGAAGGAAAGTTCTGTGATTACTTTGTACCAGGGTAGAATGTGGTGATTGATGAATCGCTAGTCCTCTTCAAGGGACGACTTGCGTTCAGGCAGTACATCCCATCAAAGCGGCATTGATTTGGACTATAAGTTTTTGTGCTATGTGACTGTGAAACTGGTAAAGTCATGGACATGATACTGCATTCAGGTACAGACGTTGACATATCAGGTGAAGATCCACACTGGTTCTCTGGCAGTATCGTCAAAACACTCGTGGAAGCATTGCTGAACATTTGGCATTTCCTATTCACGGACTATTACTATACCAGCCCCTTGGTGACCAGATTCCTCCTTGACCACAACACCGGCGTATGTGGCACCGTCAAGGCCCACAGGAGGAAAATGCCAGTGTTTGGTATTGCAGTGTGATTGTCAGCTGCGAAAGTGTGACAAAATCTTATCAGTGCGCTGGAGCGACAAACGTGACGACAGACGTCCCATTTTTCCTGGAGAGCTTTCTGTAGTTGTACGTTTAAAGCAAGACTTGGTGCTGCTTTCTCACTCTTTTCAACAATGTACGTGTTACCCCGTGTAGGATTTTAAATTACTTTATAAACTTTTCCTGGTTGTTCTCGTGCGATCTCTGTCCCTTTCCTCTGGTGTATTCTTGGTACTATACTCTATGTACACACACTCCTGTCGTTGTTACAATTTCTCCTTCATCCAAAAGATTACAAATTGTGATCGATAGCGTGTAGTCCTGGGGTAATATTCACGGCTTAAAGGTCTCTCCAGCTAAGATTTAAGCTGGCTTTTACTCCAAAGATGTCATTCCTCGACACTACTTGTCACTATGCAAATCCGCTTCTGTACAAGTATAATGCTAAACTCTGGCAGCTGATCATTGACATCAGCTGATATCTTGCTTCTGAAATTAATGTTCCGAGGCCCTTCCCATCCCTTGGACTTGTCCCACAATTCCTGGCGAGTTGATAAAGCGCACTTATGTTTGCACTCCTCTCTTGTGCTGTCTAAATTAGACTATGGCTGCCCCACCCATTCTCTGCTATTGCTTCTACTGTCACCAAGACTCTTATGTGCGGCCCCTGGTATCTGGGGCCCTGGTGTCTGGGGCCCCTGGTGTCTGGGGCCCTGGTGTCTGGGGCCCCTGGTGTCTGGGGCCCTGGTGTCTGGGGCCCCTGGTGTCTGGGGCCCCTGGTGTCTGGGCCCCTGGTGTCTGGGGCCCTGGTGTCTGGGGCCCCTGGTGTCTGGGGCCCCTGGTGTCTGGGGCCCCTGGTGTCTGGGGCCCTGGTGTCTGGAGCCCCTGGTGTCTGGGGGCCCTGGTGTCTGGGGGCCCCTGGTGTCTGGGGGCCCTGGTGTCTGGGGGCCCTGGTGTCTGGGGGCCCTGGTGTCTGGGGGGCCCTGGTGTCTGGGGGGCCCTGGTGTCTGGGGGGGCCCTGGTGTCTGGGGGCCCTGGTGTTTGGGGGGCCCTGGTGTCTGGAGCCCTGGTGTCTGGGGCCCCTGGTGTCTGGGGCCCCTGGTGTCTGGGGCCCCTGGTGCCTGGGGCCCCTGGTGCCTGGGGCCCCTGGTGCCTGGGGCCCCTGGTGCCTGGGGCCCCTGGTGTCTGGGGCCCCTGGTGCCTGGGGCCCCTGGTGTCTGGGGGCCCCTGGTGTCTGGGGCCCCTGGTGTCTGGGGCCCCTGGTGTCTGGGGCCCCTGGTGTCTGGGGCCCCTGGTGCCTGGGGCCTCTGGTGCCTGGGGCCCTGGTGTCTGGGGGCCCTGGTGTCTGGGGGGCCCTGCATGGTGCCTGGGGGGCCCTGGTGCCTGGGGCCCTGGTGTCTGGGGGCCCTGGTGTCTGGGGGGCCCTGCATGGTGCCTGGGGGGCCCTGGTGCCTGGGGGGCCCTGGTGTCTGGGGGGGCCCTGGTGTCTGGGTGGGACCCTGGTGTCTGGGGGGCCCTGGTGTCTGGGGGGCCCTGGTGCCTATGCACAGGTTCTATGCACACAGAAATCACAATTGCGTGATGCATCAAATGAACACATCCACAAGGGCCGTGACGAGGATTCGAACCTGCGTCCGAGAGCATCCCAGACGCTGCCTTAATCGACTGAGCTACGACATGGTCAAGGAGTTGAAATCGAAGTTCAGTAGAACTTACTGGATCCTGCAGCCTCTCCGAGGCACAAACCAGGGTTTTACACAACTCCCCCCATGCACTCGAGCTATGTCAATAGGCCGTTCTCCCTCTTCGCCCTCTTGTGTAATGAAGTAAGGGCGAAGAGGGAGAACGACCTATTGACGTAGCTCGAGTGCATGGGGGGATTTGTGTAAAACCCTGGTTTGTGCCTCGGAGAGGCTGCAGGATCCAGTAAGTTCAGTAGAACTTCGGTTTCAACTCCTTGACCATGTCGTAGCTCAGTCGATTAAGGCAGCGTCTGGGATGCTCTCGGACGCAGGTTCGAATCCTCGTCACGGCCCTTGTGGATGTGTTCAGATTTTATATGTTTAAACTGGCATTCATCTCAACCGGATCATCACTACCTGTTCTGTCGTAGTTATTTAAGGGGTGAGATTTAATGTTTGTGGTTTTCCGCACAAATATGGAATTGGAAAAGGAGCTGTAATGTTCCGGAATGTTCAGGTCTCCAGCAGCAGCAGCAGCAGCAGCAGCAGCTAGACTGTACTGCAGAAGCAGATAGAGAAGGAGGGAAGCAGACACTGCTGTGAGGTAACCTGACCTCCCAAGAGGCCAAATTCCTACAGGAAACAAATCACTAGAACAATAGGGCGGTAGTGCAAGATAAAAAGAGAATAATTAAGAGGTAGTATCATAAGTTTTAATTTATAAATAAAGAAAGATTAGACTAAAACACAGGAATTTTTTTATCTAATGAGTAGAGTAGGGTCTAACAGTAGTTTAAAGGGAAAGAAAACACTTTCATTTATATAAAATATGAGCTATTGATTAATACAACAACTTGTTTTCTTTCAATAATTTTTTAACAATCCTAAGTGTATTGATAATCAACTCATCATAACTAACATTTGGATCCTAAGATTTCAATTTTTGTCTATCTGATATAAGACTAAGGAAAAGCAGTGGTACAGTGGACTTTACTTTGAGTAGAGGTACAGAGCTTCTAGCTGTGCTTGAACTCCATTTTATTTGGTTGACTGTTACTCTGTGTGTGTGTACTCACCTAGTTGTACTCACCTAGTTGTGCTTGCGGGGGTTGAGCTCTGGCTCTTTGGTCCCGCCTCTCAACAGTCAATCAACAGGTGTACAGTTTCCTGAGCCTATTGGGCTCTATCATATCTACACTTGAAACTGTGTATGGAGTCAGCCTCCACCACATCACTTCCTAATGCATTCCATTTGTCAACCACTCTGACACTAAAAAAGTTCTTTCTAATATCTCTGTGGCTCATTTGGGCACTCAGCTTCCACCTGTGTCCCCTAGTGCGTGTGCCCCTTGTGTTAAACAGCCTGTCTTTATCAACCCTGTCGATTCCCCTGAGAATTGTGAATGTGGTGATCATGTCCCCCCTAACTCTTCTGTCTTCCAACGAAGTGAGGTTTAATTCCTGCAGTCGCTCCTCGTAGCTCATACCTCTCAGCTGGGGTACTAGTCTGGTGGCAAACCTTTGAACCTTTTCCAGTTTAGTCTTATGCTTGACTAGATAGGGACTCCATGCTGGAGCCGCATACTCCAGGATGGTCTGACATATGTGGTATATAATGTTCTGAAAGATTCCTTACACAAGTTTCTAAAGGCCGTTCTTATGTTAGCCAACCTGGCATATGCTGCTGATGTTATCCTCTTGATATGAGCTTCAGGGGACAGGTCTGGCGTGATATCAACCCTCAGGTCTTTATCTCTCTCTCTGACTCTTGAAGTATATCTTCTCCCAAATGGTACCTTGTATCTGGTCTCCTGCTTCCTACCCCTATCTTCATTACATTACATTTGGTTGGGTTAAACTCTAACAGCCATTTGTTCGACCATTCCTGCAGCTTGTCCAGGTCTTCTTGAAGTCTCAAGCTGTCCTCCTCTGTCTTAATCCTTCTCATAATTTTGGCGTCGTCAGCAAACATTGAGAGGAATGAGTCTATACCCTCTGGGAGATCATTTACGTATATCAGAAACAGGATAGGTCCAAGTACAGAGCCCTGTGGGACTCCACTGGTGACTTCACGCCAGTCTGAGGTCTCACCCCTCACTGTAACTCTCTGCTTCCTATTGCTTAGGTACTCCCTTATCCACTGGAGCGCCCTACCTGTTACTCCTGCCTGTTTCTCCAGCTTATGCATCAACCTTTTATGGGGTACTGTGTCAAAGGCTTTCCGACAGTCCAAAAAATGCAGTCCGCCCACCCTTCTCTTTCTTGCTTAATTTTTGTCACCTGATCGTAGAATTCTATCAAGCCTGTAAGGCAAGATTTACCCTCCCTGAACCCATGTTGATGGGTTGTCACGAAGTCTCTTCTCTCCAGATGTGTTACTAGGATTTTTCTCATAATCTTCTCCATCACCTTGCATGGTATACAAGTTAAGGACACTGGCCTGTAGTTCAGTGCCTCTTGTCTGTCACCCTTTTTGTATATTGGTACTACATTAGCAGTCTTCCATATTTCTGGTAGGTCCCCCGTTTCCAGTGACTTACTATACACTATGGAGAGTGGTAAGCAAAGTGCTCCTGCACACTCTTTCAATACCTTTTCAATACCCTTTCAATACTCTTTCAATGTGTGTGTGTGTGTGTGTGTGTGTTCCACACACACATGAATAGTCACCGTTCTACTTTACCTATTATACCCATTGACCTCATTTTGTGTGCAATCACTCCATGATCACATTTATGAAATACCTATGCGAAGTCCGTGTATACCACATCTGCATTCTGTTTTTCTACTAATACCTCGGTTATTTTGTCGAAGTGGTAAAATACCTCCAATATGCATGATCTTCCCACTCTAAATCCATGTTGACCTGGGTTGTGGAGGTCATGGGTCCAGGAAACTGGAGACCTGGGGCCAGATTCCCGAAGCAGTTACGCAAGCACTTACGAACCTGTCCATTTTTTCTCAATCTTTGGTGGCTTTGTTTACACTTATTAAACAGTTAATGAGCTCCAAATCACCAGGTGGCTGTTTATAACAATAACAACAGTTAATTGGGATGTTTTCATGCTTGAAAGCTGTTTTAATAAATGTTACCGAAGTCGCCAAAGATTGAGGAAATATGTACACGATCGTAAGAACGTGCTTAACTGCTTCGTGAATCTTTCCCCTGACTCGTGATCACACTCAAATACGTTTGTGGGACGTTAGTGCCACTGGTCTATAATTCTTTGCCAATGCTTTGCTCCCTCCCTTGTAAAGAGGAGCAAAACCTATTAATTTCAGCGAATCTGGTATCTCCCCTGTGTCAAAGGTATTTCTCCCCACTATGCTACTGGCACGTAGCATGTCTTTATAAATATTAAATAACACGAGTCTGGACCCGGGGTAAGAGTCCATGTTATCAATTTCTCCTTCAAAATCTGCAAAATTCGAGTTAATATGTCATAATTTCATGTGTTTGGATATCAGGCATAAAGATGATGTCCGGATCTTCCATACACACAGAAATCACAATTGCGTGATGCATCAAATGATGCATCTATATCACCTGCGCCGATCCTCTCGGACGCAGGTTCGAATCCTCGTCACGGCCCTTGTGGATTTCTTCATCCGGATGTTCCACTTTCATGCTATTTATTGGCATGCTAAACAATTGTTTAAGTAATAAAAAATGATGAAACCTAAAAACAGCCGTAGAAATCACATTGTTTTGGGGGGTCTCAGTAATATCTTTATCATCTGTGTATGAACCTTCACTTGTAAAGAAAAAAAAGATCCAATACTTATTTTTTTTGTGATTTCGCATATATGGAGAAATGTTTTTTTTAATGGCTTTGTGGTAATTGCATTTTATCAATCTGATATAATTGCTTTAGTCTTTGCGAGATTTCTTCAAACTCCGTTTAAATTATTCCATCTTCGTTGGGATAGAAGTGTCTCCTTAAACATTTTCGTTATTTTCTTCTTTTGTAGTGCCGTCTGCGTTTTCTTTCTTCGTTGGTCCTCTTTTTGGCTTTCTACAGAGGAACAAGTTTCAGAAAGACTTTATATTTTTTGGAAGTTAATTGTTCTATGCCCTGTTTAGGATTTGTATGGCTTATAAACATTCAATGGGGAAATTGTTTGTTCCCTGTATCTTTTCCCAGTCAATCCTTTTATTATAATTTAATTTATTGAATAATCCCTCTCGCTTGATAAATGTTTTAGGCCTATTACAAGTACTGGTTTGCACTTAAATGCGCTTGTGATCTGAGTGTTTTATCCAAGATTGTAATGTCGCTGATTATGTCTTCTTTGTATGTGAAGTTCAGATCTAGAATATTTTCGTTCCTAGTTGACTCTTACCTGCTGGTTAAGTTAAAATTTGTCACGGAATCTAAATAGTTCTCGAGTCTGTGGTGGGTTATGTCAGATAAATTTCCTGGTATAATATTCTTGTTTGCTATTCTCCATCTTAGACTGGGCAGGTTGAAGTCACGTAGGAATATATCAGGTGTTGAGTTTACCAGATTGACTATTCTCTTTTGTTTATAAGATTTGTGAATTCCTCAGTCATCTTGAGGTTATCTTGAGATAATTTCGTTTTTTTTTAGTGTCCCCGCGGCGCGGTCCTCTACCAGGCCTCCACCCCCAGGAAGCAGCCCGTAACAGCTGACTAACACCCAGGTACCTATTTTACTGCTAGGTAACATTTTACTGCTAGGTAATAGGGTGAAAGAAACTCTGCCCATTGTTTCTCGCCGGTGCCTGGGATCGAACCGAGGACCACAGGATCACAAGTCCAGCGTGCTGTCCGCTCGGCCGACCGGCTCCCAGTCGTTGCATCTGGCGGTTTGTATATTAGAAAAATAACCAAATTTATTAGATCTTCTTACTAGAAGAAAAGAAAGATGTTAACTCTACTTCCAGTAGAGTTAACTACCACCGCATTTGGAGAGTTAAGAAGCTCAGAGCATACAAGATCTTCTCCTATATACAGACCTACTCCTCCATGTGACCTATTTACCCGATCACGTCTATATAGATAATATTGTTATCCAGATCTCACTGTCCAAGAGTTCCCATGCATGAGTTTGTGTGAAAGGTCTAAATACTGTTTGACTTGGCGAAGAGGCCCTTTATGAACTGTGCCTTTTTTTCTCTCCAGTTTTTCGACCTTGAATGTTGGCAAATATGAATGAGGTTACTGTATTTGAGGTAATTTGACGAAAATTTTTCAGGCAGGCCCATTATGTGTAGACATGTTGGTTTTGTTCCGACCAGTACTGATTGTTGCAAGATTGCTTGTTTCCTGTTGTTGTTCTAGCTAGCTCAGTTGTGGGATATATTTGTATATGTGGTTCTAGTATGTAAGTGGGTCTTTCAGCCAGTTCTATACACTCTGTTCCACCTTTTATAACCTCTTGTCTGGATATAAAAAAAAAACTGACTTTCTTCAACGCCAATTTTTTGTTTACCACTCTTCATTTAGTATTGTGTGTCTTTCACGTGAAAGTATGGTCAGCCGAGGTCAGCATTTTCATCCCTCAGTGTGGTTTCGCACATGACAGGATGGAGAAATCTACATTTTGATCTAAAGCGACATTTTCCTTTCGAAAGTATTTAAACTTAGGATTGTAGTTGCTGCATTCTAATTCTTTTCCATTTCCAGAATATGTCTGCATATGTCCTTTACATGTATGTACTTGTATAGACATTTTAAAGTTGAATGCACTAGTTAATTTGTTCAAAACATACTTAGAAGGGTCTTTCTGTTCCAGGTGTGTGAGGGCACTACAGGTGTTTGAAGGAGCTGCAGGTGTGTGTGAGAGGGCGCTACAGGTGTGTGTGATGGCACTACAGGTGTGTGTGTGTGTGTGTGTGTGTGTGTGTGTGTGTGTGTGTGTGTGTGTGTGTGTGTGTGTGTGTGTGTGTGTGTGTATACGTGCTCACCTATTTGTGCTTGCGGGGGTTGAGCTTTGGCTCTTTGGTCCCGCCTCTCAACTGTCAATCAACTGGTGAACAGATTCCTGAGCCTACTGGGCTCTATCATATCTACATTTGAAACTGTGTATGGAGTCAGCCTCCACCACATCACTGCCTAATGCATTCCATCTGTTAACTCTGACACTGAAAAAGTTCTTTCTAACGTCCTTGTGGCTCATGTGGATACTCAGTTTTCACCTGTGTCCCCTTCTTCGCGTCCCCCCAGTGTTGAATAGTTTATCCTTGTCTACCCGGTCGTTTCCCTTGAAGAGTTTGTAGGGTGTGATCATGTCTCCCTTTACTTTTCTGCCTTCCAGTGTCATAAGGTGCATTTCCCGCAGCCTTTCCTCGTAACTCATGCCTTTTAGTTCTGGGACTAGTCTAGTGGCATACCTCTGAACTTTTTCCAGCTTCGTCTTGTGCTTGACAAGGTACGGGCTCCATGCTGGGGCCGCATACTCCAGGATTGGTCTAACATATGTGGTATACAAGATTCTGAATGATTCCTTTCACACGTTCCTGAAGGCAGTTCTGATGTTAGCCAGCCTCGCATATGCCACAGACATTATTATTTTTATGTGGGCTTCAGGAGACAGGTTTGGTGTGATATCAACTAGTGTATGTGTGTACTCACCTAATTGTGCTTGCGGGGTTGAGCTCTGGCTCTTTGGTCCCACCTCTCAACTGTCAATCAACTGATGTACAGATTCCTGAGCCTACTGGGCTCCATCATATCTACATATGAAACTGTGTATGGAATCAGCCTCCACATCACTGCTTAATGCATGCCATCTGTTAGCTACTGACACTGAAAAACTTTTCTTACCTCCCTGCGGCTCATTTGGGTACTCGGTTTCCACCTGTGTCCCCTTGTTCACGTACCACCAGTGTTAAATAGTTTACCTTTATTTACCCAGTCAATTCCTCTGAGAATTTTGTAGGTAGTGATCATGTCTCCCCTTACTCTTCTGTCTTTTAGTGTCGTGAGGTGCATTTATCGCAGCCTTTCTTCGTAACTCATGCCTCTTAGTTCTGGCTTTAGCCTAGTGGCATATCTCTGAAGTTTTTCAAGCTTCGCCTTGTCCTTGACAGGGTACGGGCTGCATTCTGGGGCCGCATACTCCAGGATTGGTCTTACATATGTGGTATTCAAGGTTCTGAATGATTCCTTACACGCGTTCCTGAAGGCAGTTCTGATAGCCAACCTCGCAAATGCCGCAGATGTTATTGTTTTGATGTGGGCTTCAGGAGACAGGGTTGGTGTGATATCAACTAGATCCTTCTTTCTGTCCGTTTTATGAAGGACTTCATCTCCCATTCTGTATCCTGTGTCTGGCCTCCTGTTTCCACTGCCTAGTTTCATTACCTTACATTTACTCGAGTTGAAATTTAGTAGCCATTTGTTGGACCATTCACGCAATCTGTCTAGGTCATCTTAGTCTCAAACTGTCTTCCTCCGTCTTAATCCTCCTCATAATTTTTGCATTATCAGCAAACAATGAGAGGAATGATTCTATACCCTCTGGAAGATCATTTGCATATTTAAGAAACAGTATGGGTCCAAGGACTGAACCCTGCGGGACCACACTGGTGGCTAGTGAATATCGCCAATCTGAGACCTCACCCTGCACAGTAACTCGCTGCCTTTTGTTACTTAGGTACTACCTTATCCAATGAAGTACCTTCCCTTTCACTCCTGCCTGCATCTCCATCTTTCGCACTAGTCTCTAGTGTGGCACTGTGTCAAAGGCTTTCTGACAATTCAAAAATATGCAGTCTGCCCACCCCTCTCTTGCTTGTCTGATTCTTGTTGCCTGATTGTAGAATTAAGTTAATCCTGTGAGGCATGACTTACCATCCCTGAAACCATGTTAGTGTTGTGACACAAAGTTCCTTCGCTCTAGATGTTCGACTAGCTTTTTTCGCGTAATTTTCTCCATTAGCTTGCATGGTATGTAAGTTTGGGACACTAGCCTGTAGTTCAGTGCCTCCTGTCTATCCCCTTAATTGTATATCGGGACTACGTTTGCTGCCTTCCATATTTCTGGCAGTTCACCTGTCACTAGTGATTTGTTTTACACCATGGAGAGTAGCAGGCACAGTGCTTCTGACCTTCCTTTAGTATCCATGGCGATATTCCATCCGGGCCTATAGCCTTTGTCACATCCAGCTCTAGTAAAAGCTACCTTACATCTCCACTGGTAATCTCAAATTCCTCTAGTGGTGCCAGGTTAATTATTCCTTCTCTAATCTCTGGAACTTCTCCTTGCTCTAATGTGAAGACCTCCTGGAACTTCATATTGAGTTCCTCGCACACTTCTTTGTCATTTGTAGTGTATCTGTCTGCCCGTATTCTCAGTTTTATTACCTGTTCCTTCACTGTTGTCTTTTTTCCTGATGTGGCTGTGCAGCAATTTGAGTTGGGTCTTAGCCTTGCTTGCTATGTCGTTTTCATTTTGCCCTTCTGCCTCTCTTCTCACCCTGAAGTATTTATTCCTGTATCTCTGCTAACCTTCTCAGCTCTCAAGTGTCCTTGTTATTTCTATAGTTTCTCCATGCTGTTTTACTTTGTTGCTTAGCTAGCTTACATCTCTGATTAAACCATGGGTTTCTCATCTGCATTTAATTTTTTACCTTTTGGGCCGGGATAAACTTTTCTGCTGGCTCCTTGCACGTCTGCGTGATGTATTCCATCATGTCTTGGGCAGTCTTTCCCCCTTAGCTCTGATTCCCATGTTATATCCGTTAGGAATTTTCTTATCTCATCGTAATTTCTATTATGGAATGCTAGCCTTTTGCTTTCAGTTCCCTTTCTCGAGTACATTAGCCACTCTTCGACCAGATACTCAAACGTCAGTACACTGTGATCGCCCATTCGTACTGGAGCCTCAAAGTCAATTTCCCTTGTGTTGGAGTCCTTCAGAGTGAAGACTAGGTCGAGTCTCGCTGGTTCATCGTTTTCCCTCTTCCTAGTGGGTTCCCTGACATGTTAGCTTAGAAAGTTTCTTGTCGCCACCTCCACTAGTTTGGCTCTCCATGTATCCTCTCCTCCGTGGGTTCCGTATTCTCCCAGTCTATCCTTCCTTGACTGAAGTCACCCATGATGAGCAGATGGGATCGATTTTTACAGGCAACAGAGGCTGCCCTCTCAATTATGTTATTATCTGCCATGTTTGTCCTACTCTTGCCTGGGTCTTCTGTCAATAGGGGGAGGGTTGTATATCACTGCTACTACTACTCTAGGTCCTCCCATTATCTTGGTGCCTGTTACGTAGTCTCTAAAACCCTTCACAGCCTGGGATAACCATCTCCTTGAAACTCCATTCCTTTCACATGAGTAGGTCACTCGAACTCCTCCCCTACTTTCCCTTTCTTTATTACAGTGTAATCCTCGGGGAACACCGCATTTGTTATGATTCCTGAGAGTTTTGTTTCCGTGATTCCAATTACATCTGGGATTACTTCTTGTGCTCTTTCCCTAAGTTCACTTGCCTTGCTTGTAATCCCATCTATGTTCATGTACATCACCTTGAAGCTGACTCTTTTTCTGTCCATCCACAGTTTCTAATGATTCCACTGGAGTAGGTCAACATGGAGGGTCTGGGATGGGGAGGGGGAAGGGGGAGGGCATTGGATTGTGAGGGGAGCTGAGAGTGTGGGGGGACCTGGGTTGTTGGGAGGATCTGGTTTGGAGAAGGTAGGGGCAAAGTGAGGGCTTGGAGGGGTGGGGGAGAAGGGAGGGTTTAGGGTGGTGGCGTGTAGGGGCTGGGGCAGGTTGGGCTTCTATTGCGTGGGAGATGAGTGTGATCCTCCTCCCACTGGGGCTGTTGAATTGCCTGTGGAGGTTTCCCCACTCTCTTCTGGGATTGGAGGGTTGTGGTTCCCTGATTCCTTTCCCTCTCCTTGCACTCCTTCCTTGCTGCTGCTGCCCTCCGTCTCTCCTCCCTGGTCACATCCCTCTGCAGGAATACCTTTTTGAACTTCAGTACATTGAGTAGGCTGCTCATCTTTGCTAAAATTTCCTCTTTTGTGGTCTCGCTTTTGAAAACCACTTTTATCAATCGATCTTCGTCATTGTTGTACCGGCCAAGCCTGAAAACCTAGTCTATATTCAGTTCTTCCCCCTCCATCTGTACGCCTTTAAGGTTCTCTTTGACTGTGACTTTGTCTATATCTCTCCTTTCCCTTGGAGTGACCCCTATTTGCTTATAATACCTACTACAACTACTGCTTTTTTCCTCTCTATCAGTCGGCTAGTGTATCTTGATGCTTCGATATAGCTTCGATAAAGCTTCGATAAAGCTATATGCTTCGATATAGCTTCTTGATGCTTCGATATAGATATAGACTTTGTCTATATCTCTCCTTTCCCTTGGAGTGACCCCTATTTGCTTCTAATACCTACTACGACTACTGCTTTTTTCCTCTCTATCAGTCGGCTAGTGTATCCTGATGCTTCCTGAGAAGCAGCAATTGAGATTGTGCGTGTGTGTGAGGGAGCTACTGGTATGTGTGCGTGTGTAACCCGTCCTCGCAAATTCGTATAGTCAATATTGACTTATTAAATATGTGCATAGGTGACATACTTAACATAAGTTTCCCTTGAAAAGCTTCATAGAAAACACCGACCTTACCTAACCTACTTAGTATGTTAAGATAAGCATCTTATTGCTTCGTAATTACAATTATTGCCTTACCTATACCTATAATAGGTTAAGTAACAATTGTAATTACGAAGCTATACGATGCTTATTTTAACATACTAAGTAGGTAAGGTAGGTGTTTTCTATGAAGCTTTTCAAGGGAAACTATTATGTTTAGTATGTTACCTATGAACGTAACTAATAAGTCAATATTGACTATACGAATTTGCGTGGACGGGTTGGCGTGTGTGTGAGGGAGTAACTGGTATGTGTGTGTGTGAGGGAGTAACTGGTATGTGTGTGTGTGAGGGAGTAACTGGTATGTGTGTGTGTGAGGGAGAAACTGGTATGTGTGTGTGTGAGGGAGTAACTGGTATGTGTGTGTGTGAGGGAGAAACTGGTATGTGTGTGTGTGAGGGAGTAACTGGTATGTGTGTGTGTGAGGGAGTAACTGGTATGTGTGTGTGTGTGAGGGAGAACTGGTTTGTGTGTGTGTGAGGGAGCAACTGGTGTGTGTGTGTGTGTGTGTGTGTGTGTGTGTGAGAGAGGGAGCAACTGTATGTGTGTGTGTTTGTGTGTGAGGGACAACGGTATGTGTGTGTGTGGTGTTTGTTACTCGCCTAGTTGTATTCTCACCTAGATGTGCTTGCGGGGGTTGAGCTCTGGCTCTTGGTCCCGCCTCTCAACCGTCAATCAACAGGTGTACAGGTTCCTGATCCTATTGGGCTCTATCATATCTACACTTGAAACTGTGTATGGAGTCAGCCTCCACCACATTACTTCCTAATGCATTCCATTTTTCAACCACTCTGACACTAAAAAAGTTCTTTCTAATATCTCTGTGCCTCATTTGGGCACTCGGTTTCCACCTGTGTCCCCTAGTACATGTGCCCCTTGTGTTAAATAGCCTGTCTTTATCAACCCTGTCGATTCCCTTGAGAATCTTGAATGTGGTGATCATGTCCCCCCCTAACTCTTCTGTCTTCCAACGAAGTGAGGTTATTCCCGTAGTCTCTCCTTGTAGCTCATACCTCTCAGCTCGGGTACTAGTCTGGTGGCAAACCTTTGAACCTTTTCCAGTTTAGTCTTATGCTTGACTAGATATGGACTCCATGCTGGAGCCGCATACTCCAGATTGGTCTGACATATGTGGTATATAATGTTCTGAAAGATTCCTTACACAAGTTTCTATAGGCCGTTCTTATGTTAGCCAACCTGGCATATGCTGCTGATGTTTATCCTCTTGATATGAGCTTCAGGGGACAGGTGGGCGTAGTATCAACCCCCAGGTCTTTCTCTCTCTCTTACTCTTGAAATATTTTCTCCCAAATGATGCCTTGTTTCTGGTCTCCTGCTTCCTACCCCTATCTTCATTACATTACATTTGCTTGGGTTAAACTCTAACATCCATTTGTTCGACCATTCCTGCAGCTTGTCCAGGTCTTCTTGAAGCCTTAAGCTGTCCTCCTCTGTCTTAATCCTTCTCATAATTTTGGGCGTCGTCAGCAAACATTGAGAGGAATGAGTCTATACCCTCTGGGAGATCATTTACGTATATCAGAAACAGAATAGGTCCAAGCACAGAGCCCTGTAGACTCCACTGGTGATTTCACGCAATTCTGAGGTCTCACCCCTCACTGTAACTCTCTGCATCCTATTGCTTAGGTACTTCCCTTATCCACTGGAGAGCCTACCCTGTTACTCCTGGCTGTTTTCTCCACTCTATGCATCAACCTTTTATGGGTACTGGTCAAAGGCTTTCGACAGTCCAAAAAAATGCAGTCCGTCTTCTTTTTTTTTTTTTTTTTTTGCTTAATCTTTGTCACCTGATCGTTAGAATTCAATCAAGTTCCTGTGAGGCAGATCTTACCATCCTGAACACCATGTTGATGGCTTGTGCACGAAAGTCTCTTTCGCTCCAGAGTGTTGACTAGGCTTTTTTCTGCGTAATCTTCTCCATAGCTTGCATGGTATGAAGTTTGGACACTAGCCTGTAGTTCAGTGCCTCTGTCTTCCCCTTTTGTATATTGGTACTACATT
>WNGS01158745.1:18477942-18517629 GCA_020271785.1 Procambarus virginalis
CAGCGTTTATATGGTACACTACTAGGGGTAAGCCTTTATGTGGTACACTACTGTATTCAGCATTCTGTTGGTGTACTACTGTGGAGAGAGTTCACATGAAACAACTGGGGTAAGCGTTACTATAGTACACATCTATTGTGAGTGTTCCAATAGTGCAATACTTTGGTTAGAGTTCCCATGGTGCACTTATGTGATGATAGATCCCATGGTGCACTACTAGGGTGAACGTTCACATGGTACACAATTGTTGTGAGAGTTCCCAAGGTGCACTACTGGGGTTAGCGTTCACATTGTATACTACTGTTGTGAGTTCTCGTGGTACACTACTGGAGTGAGAATTACTATGGTACACTATTTTGGTGAGAGTTCCCATGGTACACTACTACGAAAAGCGTTTGCAAGGTACAATTCTTAAGTGAAAGTTCCCATTGTGCACTACTTGGGTGAATGCTCGTATGGTACACTACTGTGGTGATAGTTCCAATGGTGCATTACTGGGGTGAGCGTTCACATTGTACAGAATTAGGCGAGTGTTCTCATTGTATACTATTTGGGGGAGAGTTCCCATGGTGCACTACTAGGGTGAGAGTTACTATGTGCAACACAGTAGTGTGGGTGAAGTCATAGCTGAAATTGTGAATTTTAGGTCTCAGTTTCAGCTGAGGTCTTAAGGAATTCTTATTTTGAACAATAAGCACTCTATACTCGTTCAAAAATAAAGTTCACGGAGTTCTCATGTTCAGAGAATATGTGAATATGATCATTAGTAGTTTGTTAAGCAATCCCCGCCTACAAATATTAGTTCTTAAACCATCCTACCCTGAGTCACCTGTCTCCTCTAATCTTATATCCGCCCCCTCCATTTTCTTCTCCCCTCCACACTCCCCCAACTCCCTCCTACCCCTGCGCCACCTGTCTCTTCCCTAATCTCACCACCTGTATCTTGAGATGAGTAACCTCATCACTCGTCTTCGCTCTTATCACCCCCCCCCTACTCCTCACTCTTTCCCCGTGGTCATTAGCTACCTTAAGATTATGAGTTTGTACAGATGTTCTTATGTGAAAAATATACACTATACACATTTAAGACTGAATTTTGTTTACGTTTTAGTCCTCGCTGCTGCAGATTTCTAATGGAGATAAGCAAACTCTACGGTCTTAAGCAGATATTTTTAAAGAGATAATTCTCAGTACCAGATGTTATGTCTTGGACCCGGCTCTATACGTTAATAAGTATAGTTTCGCTACTATTAACCCAATTTTCCCCAATTTAAAACAGTCATATTTCAGATATAGTAAACGAGATAAAGGCAGTTACCGAGTTCCAGCTCCTGTCATCCGCCTTAGTATAAAAAACTATGAGAGGGAATTATCAGTCATATCAGACACAGCAACAACAAAAAATGTTACCGAGTTTCAGCTCACGTCCTCTGCCTTAGTTTACTTGTACAACTTCGTTATTAACGGATCAGTTTCCTTGATATGTAAAACAATTTAATTTTGGACGTAATAAATGCGATCAAAGCAGTAACCGAGCTTTGGTTCCTATCCTCCGACTTAGTTCACTCCCGTAACTTCGATAATAACAGTTCAATCCCGGCAAAATTTAAAGCAGGTGTAATTCAGACTTAGTAGGGAAAGAAAGCAGTGTTACCAAGCGCCAAATCTCGTCCTCCGTCTATGCTCAATGATAACCAAAACATAGTATTCCAGAACAACAGCAACAAAAGACCACTTCCTGCCCATCTCGCATACACCTTATCTCTCCCTCGCTCCTTCCCTCAGTCCCTCCCTCCATGTTCCTCTGATCCCTTCCATGCTACTAGTTCTGCCCCAACCCACTCCCCCTTATCTTCCAGTTCATGTCCCTCCACACCCGTCCATCCACCCCCCCCCCCTCCCATGCTCCCTTCACCCTGCAGCTCTAATCTTTCGCCCTCCTCCCAACCCCCGCCCCACCTTCCTCCTTCCGTCCCTCCCTCCATTTCCCCTGCTCCCATCTGCTCGCTTACCTCCTCTCTCACCCATCAACCCTCTACTCCCCCAACTCACAGCCCTCTTTATATTCCACCTCACTCACAACCTACCTCCCTCGCCCTCATCCACTACTTCGCCCAACTCCCCGTCCTTTATCTTTCCCCCTCCCTCACCCCCTACTTCCCCCAGCCCCCACTCCGTTATGTTCCACTTCCTCACCTCTTCCACAACTCCTCTTCCTCCCCCCAGCCTTCACGCCCTTATGATTCCCCCCCCCCTCACTTCTTCCCCAACTCCTTCCTAAACAGTTCCCTCACTTACCAACCAAACTCCCCCCCCCGCATTTCACCCCTTCTTCAACGCGAAGGGGGACATTTGCAGAACATGTTCTGCAAATGTTCTCAGCATGTTCTCTGTACAACTTGTTACACGTTATTCATATTCACAATGTTCTTACCATGTTCTTCACATGTTTGTTCATTCTTCGTGTACTCTGTATATTCTTTATGTATCCACGTTCTCTGCAAGTTCAATTCATGTTCTCCGCATGTTCACTGAAATCTTTTCATAGTTTTACATGGTCTCTGTTTCTCTAAAATCAAACGTACAATTGTTTCTGCCATTTAGTAAATAGTTCATTGTTTAGTTACAATTGATTAAGTTATTTAAAATGATTTATATATTTACAAATTTATTTACAAATTAGTAATAGTATTACTAATGACTTATTGTTTTCAAATTATTTAATTAAAAATTATTTAGAAACAAATTATTGATTACAAATTATTATTGCACAGTATATATTGTGCCTTAATTATTCTCTTATGCACTAGTTTTTCTCTCACATTGTTACGGCCTGCTAGAGCCAGTAACCGGACTTTTTATGTTTAATGTTCCATATAGCCTCTTCTATGATCCTACCCCAAGTCAATGGCAAGTCCTCGCGAATTGGCGATAACAGTTATTAGTGCCAAGAATAAAGGGGGCTAAATAATATGCAATAAAACACCTTCACCAATATATTATCTATCGAAGTATAACGACACTTATGTACAGTGTCGCTTTCATCCAGGACACTAAATATCTCTGCAGTGTTCATCAAATCCCGGTGAGACCACACTATCAGGTACACGTCGTCCACGTTCAATGGTAATCACCGGCGAGTTCACCTTCCTCAATATGGGCCAGTCCACATACCGTATCGTCACGATGCCCTAATACTGACACCTGCTCTCCAGAAACACATTGGCAGAGGACTTCAGCAACACGTTGATAAGGGTCACAAATAATCACTTCTAAGGGTATCTAACACCCTGGCAGAAGTCTCTGACAACACACTAGCAGCACTTCTCAGCAGACGGTACACTACTGTCGTCTCGTAACTTCTCTTGGCCAAACACCGGGTACGCCAGTCCACACAACACTGCTTACTACCAACAGTGGCCACTTGTCCTCTCACAGGACAAGTGTTCTGTGAGAGGAGATCACGAGTTTTGGACTGCCCAAAGTGAACTGTTTTTCACAGCGCGATAGACTCTTCACGTCACCTCTGTGAACATAAAAGTCATTAGCCAGATGGAAAGTATACTAGCGGAACATAGGATGGTACCCTTTCACCGAGAAACTGTGAACTTTAATCGAATGCACAATCTAGATGGCACTGATATCGTTACTACTCCCAACAGAGGTCGTCATCATCGACCTCACCTAAAAAGTGAGGTATGAAACAGGAGCCTTTTACAGATGCCACACCTCAGCCAACAGATGGAGTTGTCTGCATCACACCTAATGCCTTGGAGTTGGAGTGCAGGTCCATAGATGGCGCCGAAATCGCCACCCCCAAACTCCAGCAATGATGTTAATACTGTAATACATATATATTATTATTATTAGCAAGTCAAATGTGTACTAAAGACATATGTTTTAATGTAAGTTGTTTATACAATAACTTTTCGCAACTTTATCTTATATCTATGACAAAATTTTCTATCAACTGTTTGGATCCCAGGTAGGTTGAAAAACGTGTCTACCCCTGTGAGAGTTATTCACCAAACCTGACCTAACTGAGAGGTCAAAGAAAATATAGACATGTGAATATATATATAACACTTTACTAATATTGACGAATAGTTTAAAAGCATGGGCAGAAGATAAATATGTAAATAAATGACTTGACATGATATGTGGAGAGTTTGTTGAGAAGGTGTGAGGCTTCCTGGTCACTTGAACAGCAGAAATCGTGAGGGAAGGTCGTGCTCCGTTGAGCAACGGGTAGAGAAGAGCCCTTTAATTGATATACCTTCAAGATGAAGGAAGTGAGCAGACGTTTCGGTTGTGAAATCAGTCTCGAAACGTGTGGACTCAAGTCGGGGACTGCAGGAAACTTGGTGAAGCAGTCCTGAAGTATTTTCGTGGGCAGCCTGTGAGCGCCCTCAAGTGAAATAAATTCTGTGGTAAGTCATTTTAACCAGTTGTTAGTGATTGCCTGTAGTTGATCGTGTGCCCATCGATCGTGGCAAGTGTTTATGGATACATTAGATACGTTTTACTAAGGCAGAAATTTTAAATAAGAGAGTAAAGATGAGGCGACCACCTGGAGGCCGGAGTGATGCGTCCACCATCTCCTGAGGCCAAAAGCTGACTCAGGGAGGCGCGGCTGGCAGCCTCGAGGGCCGAGGGCCGCCCAGCGAAGGTGGAGCATGTACTCGTCCGAACGGGGAAATTTCCCTCGCGACGTGCGAGAGTTTAAAGAGGTGTCGAGTGAAGACACTTATTGTGTGTGAATATATTTTAGTTATATGTTAGTAGGGAGACATTTGTATTGGCATGTCAATGGGAATTGCAGGTTTGTTTGGGGGAAGGAGTTCATGAGAGAACTTCGAGGCCAGGGAAGACGTTAGTAGACAGAGCTCCAAGGCTGTAGAAGGAATATTGAACTGTGTGGAAGAGCAGAGCCCCCATAGTGAGGCGCTGGATCTCAAGCTGTGTGAAGCAACAGTGGAGTGGAGTTGCATGTGTCTGTAGAGTCAGTGGTGGAGCATCACTGATGTTCTAGGAAAACTTCATGATGTAGCAGTCTGGGAGAGCTGCAGAAGACCCTTGTAGATAGTTCTGGGAGAGCCTAGAGGTATACAGGGTAGTGAGCCTCTAGATGCAGAGCGGAGGATCATGGTGACTACTTATAATGTATTGGGAGAGTGCTTGAATGTCACTGGCGTGCAAGACACAGTGGAAGGTGAGAGGTTGACCATTTTTGTGTTGAGGAATACTTATACAGGTGTTTCTAGTGTCTCAGCCACAGGCAAAGTTTTATATATTCACAGGACTGACTATGTAATTCTGATGTTTCTATTTTTGCAGCCACAGGCTGAGTTATGTATATTCTAGGGTTGACTGTGTAATATTATTACGACGAGGTTTAACCCACTTGGTGAGGGAGTAATAAGTGGTAAGCCAGGAGTTGGGCAACTACCTGATATATATGGCTGGTGAAGCCAGAATGGTATTGGATTGCAACCAGGTTATAGTAGCTTAATGTGTTTAGGTTAATATTCTTGTTTCTTTTATGTAGTTTACTGTACATGTTCTTTGTTAGTTAAATCAGGTGTTTGCCCTTGTCCTGGTGAGGCTTCCCAGAAAGCTGAAAAGAGAGAGAGAGAGAGAGAGAGAGAGAGAGAGAGAGAGAGAGAGAGAGAGAGAGAGAGAGAAAAGATCACAGATGCGGACAGGATGGTAAGGAATACTAATTCAGAAATGGGGGATTAAGGAGATCATTCCAAACAAGGAGAGAGCGGGGAAGTCACGGCGGCTCAAGTAGGGTGTGTACACAGGACAACGAGGCCAGTGTTGGTACCGTACCCCTAGACATGTGACGCTGCACCCCTTTCCAGGATCAAGAGAGTATACAGGGTGATCTCCTGAGAAAACTAAAAACACTCTAGAGCTCATTGTGGCTCGACCAGCGGTAGCGAGAGTGTGGCGGCCAAGGTCGGTTGACTGTTTTGGCAGAGAGTGGTTGGGGGGACGTTGTCTACCTGTACACGAGGAACGTGTACAGGTAGGGGAAGTGGTTCATATAGCCTCGGCTATCACTTCCTTATGTCCGGTCGTGATGGTCAAGTGGTTTAAGGCATCCCTGTACATACCAGTTGCGTTGCTCTTGGGAGTATGGGTTCGAGTCACTTCTGGGGTGTGAGTTTTCAGTTGTATCTAGTCCTGGGGACCATTCAGGCTTGTTTGCATTTGTGCTCCTCACGTGTTGCCCCAAAAAATGAGGTGATTTGATAAAATGCTATGCCCAAGATTACCATCCGAGTGCCGGCGGCAAAGTGGTTCATATAGCCTCGGCTATCACTTCCTTATGTCCGGTCGTGATGGTCAAGTGGTTTAAGGCGTCCCTGTACATACCAGTTGCGTTGCTCCTGGGAGTATGGGTTCGAGTCACTTCTGGGGTGTGAGTTTTCAGTTATATATATATATTGTATATTTTGGTAGCAGTCTTTCTTGTAAACATATGATGTTAAATATTACCGAAAAAGTAAGATTAATAATTCTAACAGGAATTTTGTCAATATTTCTTATGTTTCTTTTTACTGTCGATGGTAATTGAAAAATCAGTTCTCCAAAATTCAATATAGAAGATAGAAGCTATAATAGAAGCGTACCAATATAGAAGCATCAAGCATCATATGGGCCAATAGGCCCTCTGCAGTTACTTCCATTCTTCCCTCTTATTTATCCAATTTATACCCATTGCTCCGTGTTCTGTCTTGTGTTGAAAGTTTGTTCACATCAACCAAACCTGTTGCAACATATCACCTCACCCAAATGCGAGTATATAAGACAAACTGTTTAATGGGGGGATGGCGCCCTGTTGCTTATGCATTGTTAGTCACCTGGGAAGAGACGTTGTTGTCATCCCTATATACTGAGTTCTTTGGGGCTTACAGTCCCCATGTGGGCATTTAAAGGCATAGATGACGTTGGTCTCCTTCAAAGCGTTCTGCTATGTTTCTGGGGAGTTTTTCATGAGTAGATTGTCCGTTTTTTTGGTTTTATAATAAATTAACAATTGTGCCAATAGGCCCTCTGCAGTTACTTCCACTTTCATGTACCTACCTCACCCAATACCCACCTCATCCAAACCAATAAAAAGTGATGGTTATGTCAAATTTTTCATACACAGTGCATCGAGTGTATCATAAATATTGTTCATAAGTTTAGTGTTAAGTGTAAAGAAGTCTTTCAGAATGTAAGAAGCTTTACGAAACGCTTCTAAGCGTCAGACCATTAATAAAAAATTATTTTTGGAGAATTAATATTTTCATTACCACCGACAGTAAAGAAAAACATTAGAAATATTGAAAAAAATCGTGTTAGAATTATTAATCTTACTTTTTCGGTTATATTCAACAACATATGTTTACAAGAAAGACTGCTACCAAAATATACTTCTATATAAACGCACGACCCAGCAGCAAGGAACCAAACCTCCATGATAAAATATCGTCACGATCTGATTCAACATCAGATACACAAGGCAGAAAATGAGATCAAAGACGGCAAAACACAACGACTTCAAGCTACAAACTAATGGAGAAACAGCAACATCGACGAAGACCTCCGAACTCGCATCGACCAACACTTCGACATCCTTTCAGATCAACATCAGCACAGCACCGAAACCAGGATCATCAAAAAACTGACAACAGTATGTGGAGGACCTAAGGCGATTCTACGACCCAGAGATGGCTTCTTAAACCTTGCTGGAATCAACCTCACTGAGGACCAAATTACTCTCTTAGATCTGGGTACAAACTGTTGACTTACTGCAGGGAACACGGGCCACAAGGATAAGAGCCTCGTTGGACGTAGAATCACTGTTTACCAACGTACCTGTGGATGAAACAATCGGGATGATAGCGGACAGAGTGTATCGTGATCCGGCCTGTACTCCTCTTGACATACCAGAAAACATTCTAAGGAAACTACTCCAAGCTTGTACTAAAGAGGCACCCTTCTTGAGCCCGGATGGGCACATGTATAAGCAAGTAAGTGGGGTCGCCATGGTTCTCCCCTAGGTGTCCTGTTTGCGAACTTCTACATGGGTACCATCAAACAAAAGGTCTTAGTCGACATGAACTTGAAACCGGCCATATACTGCAGGTATGTTGACGACATTTTTACACAGGTACCTGATGTTAGACATCTGCAGGAGCTGAAGGAGGCATTTGAGCGAAATTCTGTGTTGCGTTTCACTTATGAGATGGAGAAGGATGGGAAGCTGCCCTTTCTAGATGTAACAGTCATGGAAAAGAGCGGAGGTTTCCACACTGCAGTCTACACTAAGGAAACAAACATAGGAATGTGCCTCAATGCCAAAAGTGACTGCCCAGACAGGTACAAGAGGAGTGTTGTTAACGCTTGTGTCGACCCTGCTCTCAGCTACAGCTCAGGATGGAACCAAGTCAATGAAGAACTCTGTAGGGTAAGGCAGGTCCTAGTCAACAACGGCTTCTCCAATGGTTTCGTTGAAGACATCATAAGAAGGAAGGTGAAACGCCATGCAACCTCTGAAGAGACAACTAACACAACACCTGTACCCCCTATTAGACTATTTTACAGGAACTTCTTTTCCACAGCTCATGAAACGGAGGAAAGGGTCCTGAAAGATATTGTTAATAGAAACGTTATCCCTACAGACAAAAATCAGAAGATACAATTGACGATTTACTATAAAACCAAAAAAAACGGCCAACCTTCTCATGAGAAACTCTCCAGGCACAAAGCAGAACGCTTTAAAAGAGACCAATGTCGTCTATGCCTTCAAATGCCCACTTGGGGACTGTAAGCCTCAAATAACTCAGTATATAGGCAAGACAACAACATCTCTTTCCAGGCGATTAACGATGCATAAGCAACAGGGCTCCATTAAGGAACATATAATCTCTTCCCACAACCAGACCATCACCAGAGAAGTCTTAACAAAAAACACAGAAATCATCGATAGATACAGCGATAGCAGGCGGCTTGACATCTGCGAGGCACTACACATCAAGAAGTCAACACCAGCAACCAACAGCCAATTAACGCACAACTATATTCTACCCACTTCAAGACTCCGCTCCAATATAGAAACATCAAGAAATATGGGCCAATAGGCCTTCTGCAGTTCTATCTATACCCATTGTTTTGTACCCCACTATTCTGTACCCCGTATTGTATATCATCACCTCACCCAAATGCAGGTATAAGAGCCAATGTTGTTTCAGTCATAAGTTTAGTCATAAGTTGTGTGTGGATAAACTAAAGTCTTTGAAAATGTAATAAGTTTTACGAAACGCGCTCAAGTGTCGCGTCAGACTAGAAATAAAAATGAATTTTGGAGAATTGATTTTTCATTTACCGTCACCAGTAAAAAGAAACATAAGGAAAATCGAGAAAATTCGTGTTAGAATTATTAATCTCACTTTTTCGGTCATATTTAATAATATATGTCTACAGGAAAGACTGCTACCAAAATATACTAATATATATAACAGGGAATATATGTACTCTTTATTTTCTTCTCCGAGGCTATGGGTCCCTACACTTGCACCAGAGGTGGTACCAAAAAAAAAAAAAAAAAAAAAAAAAAAAAAAAAAATATATATATATATATATATATATATATATATATATATATATATATATAAATTTAATATTATATATATATATATATATAAATATATAAATATATATATATATATATATATATATATATATATATATATTCTGATGTTCCCATCAGAAAAATGTGAACATCAGATGTTTAGATGCTCCCATCAGAAATTGAAATATCAAATGATCTGATATGTTCCCATCACTAACAGATAAGAACAGGTAAAAAAAATTGAAAAAAGGGAAAAAATATAAAAGTAAACATACCCACGAAATGAACGGTATGATAAACAGATAAACACCATAGATCAATTCCAACGCAATGTCACACAAAATTGTTACATAAATATGAAAATGTATCAGAATCTATGAAAATTCAATTTAACAAAACAGTTGGAAAAATTTAAGGAATCGTAAAATATTGTAGTATATCGTATGTTGCTTTTATGTCCAACAGATGGCGCTGTTAAAAAAAACAACATGTTTTACGTGTCACAGGTGTGACATCTATAAGTAGGTATATAAAAGCACGTGTGTATTCACATGCGCACATACATGCACGTATTTGAATGCAATGTTGTGTCNTTTCACTGTACAAAAGATTACTCTCTTCTTAATAATTTACTGTGAATGCACTCGCTTGATCGCTGAACTTTCTTTATATTTATACTTCCTCTAAAGAGATATCACTGGCAACACTTCACGTATATGATATTATTCAGCACACAATCATGTCATATATAAATCAGTAATCGAACTTCAGGCATATATATATCAATAGATCATAGAGATCAACACACAGGCATTTATATCGATAGATTATGGAGATCAACACACGGGCATTTATATCAATAGATTATAGAGATCAATCAACAGGCATTTATATCAATAGATTATAGAGATCAATCCACAGGCATTTATATCAATAGATTATAGAGATCAATACACCAATATCTGGTTCACTACCAATATATATAATAATAATAATCACAGATCAATAATAATAGTCACAGTAAATTCTCTGATGAATCTTGGTGCTTGCACACACCCACACATAGATATATATGTAAACTGATACTGTGAGCGCTCTGGGTAGCCTCACCACATACTGTGCTCTCTGTGACTTAAACTCAAGTGAGACTTGCTCACGACATACAAAATATCCTGACAAGAATATATATAGCTAACTAAAGGGGAAATGGGAGGGAACTGTAAACACCTACTTCACCTATCCTAGGATGACAGTTGGGTTGTAGCTCCTGGTCCAGGCTCTCGCCTCGTTCATCCAGAAACACAAGCCCCACGCCTTAGGATGTCGCGTCTCGCCGCTTCTGTACACAGCAGGTCCGTGCTTCTTTCCCTACAGTACGTCGCTGGGTTGAAGTCGGTCTCCTGGCCGTCAACTTTCCTCCCAACTACGGCAGCCAGCCTACGTCTCGGCGGTCGTCGTACGTTTCCCAATTAGTCCTTGTCACTGTACTCCCAGAGTAACTGCCTCTCACCACTACGAAGTCACTGAAGTTATCAGCCGTCCCGGACGACACACGCACAGCACCCGACTTCAGAGCACTTGAAGCTCACAACACTGTCAATTCCCTCGTCGTCTAGATATATCGCTAGGTATTTGGGAAGACTTCTCGACGTGCTTGCATCCAACTGTTGACTCGTAGGGTTCCACGAAGGTGGGGTTACTGTCAAACTTGACAGGATCGTCGATCACACGTTCAACCTGGTTGACAAGGCTGTCAACCTGGTTCACTCACGGTGGGTGGCCCGGCCACTAAGCTGCCTCTTATACTGGTGAACTGCCAACGACGACACACGTCGATGCCCGGCCCACTTCTTGCAACGCACCTGTCCCTGAGCACTTGTTGCTCAATATTCTGTCAATTCCTTATCTGAGCCAATTCTGGGTTGCAGGAAGACCTCACAGAGTGCGTGCCAACAACTGGAGACGCTTAAATCCACCGGAGTTCGGTAAATCCGTCACTCTGACAGGATGACCGATCGCGCGTCCTACCTCTCGGACGTGTCGTGAAAGACTGATACCGCCTGGCGCCAACACGGCTGGACCCCCCTGCCTATGTGACGTCACTTTTCCAAAGTTGGTTTTCATTGGCTCCCAGTGCCATGTCGCTGACGGTGACCAATCTGGCGCCACTGACGTCACACAGTTTTGGCGGGAGAACAGACTTGCCAGCGCCATATTGGCTCCCTAAAGGGCCTATCCCACAGGCCAAAATGTCCTATTTTCTCAAATTTCTCGGCTCTTCGAGAATACTGTTCTCTCCCACACATGTTCAATTGTTGCCTGCAATGTAGAGAACGCTCGGGAATAGTGGACATGACTCTTACAGCAGGCGTGGGAGAATTAGAAGGGGGGGAACACCGTCACATACCCCTCCCCTTAAAATAAGAGTCATGTCTGGTTAGTGCATGCGGGACAACGCATCTGCGACTACGTTGTCCTTGCCACTAAAAATCTTGGCTTCCAGCCAGTATTGCAGCCGCCAATGTGTGACACTCCTCATGTGTCTGCAGACCGTCTTCAAGGTCATCCTGGGCGTCCACTGCTTACCTATTTCGGACCGAGGGCTCCGCACCTCACGTCCGTTCACCAGCTGGAACTGTGAGAAGTTCAACGGTTCTGCCACTGCTTTGCAAATGGCCAACAAAACAGGGCCCGCTGTCTCTTCCCACTCGTCTTCCTGCTCTACGCAGCACATTCTCAGAGCTGTCTCCGAGGTGGAGTGGAGTCTTCCGACCGCCCCCTTCGACTGCGATCGGTAGGGCGACGACCGAATCTGCATCACTCCCTGATTTATCATTGTTCGTCTGACACACTCAGACCGGAACATACTTCCACTGTCAGCCTGATTTTCCCTGGGCCTCCTCACCCAAGAGAAAAGATGTTGTAGTTGCCCAGCCACTTCTCTCGACGTCGAACGTCGCATCGTGGTCACCCCTAGGTGACCCGCAGAGTCAACAGCGTGCAACGGACTCAACACTGCCGCTCTGCACCCGGCTGGCAATGCTACTTGGTCTCTCACACCTGGAGAGGCTTTTCCGACCTCCATCCTTACAGGTTTACACTGTCTTATTGATATGCCTTCTTGCCTGTTAAAGTGAATAGCTTTCTCGGGACCAATACGTCCTCCTTTGACCTTACCAATCAACTCGGGGAATTCTGCCTGCTGCATCTCCTCGAGACTAGTGCGGTCCATCCCTGGAGAACCGGTGAGGGTCACCTGTACCTCACCTTCTGGGCTGCCTTCGCCCTCCACTCGCTCTCCTGGTTCCATAACGAGGTGATCAATTCCCAGGCCGGCGGACGTCTCCTCATCGGCCTCATCAGATCCACACTCTCCTCGTCCGTCACACTGCCTCCGCGTTACAGCACAGACAGGGAGCGCCTCCATGGCGATTCCTTTCTCGTCCCCACAGGCGTCGAACACTTCGCCTTTCTTCTCGAAGTGCTCCAAGCACTCCTCGTCCTTCAAGAGGTTCGGTAGGACACGTCCTCCACATGCGTCATTTCCCAAAATGACCTGTGCCTCCCTCGTGGGCATCGTCGCACAGACCCCCACTACTAGGGTTTGGCATCCATAAACCGAACTCAGGGTTACCCGGTGTAGGGGCATCTGCACTGGGCCTCCCACAGTGGTCACACTTGCCTCACCCACACAGGTATTCTCGTGACACTCAGGGAAAAGGGTTCTGCTCACCAGGGTAAATTCCGCCCCAGTATCTCTCAGCATCATTACCGGGATGGGGTCTGCGTCCCCCACCCTTACAGTTCCCTCACGCACGAACGGGTTAGCCTCCTTCTTCCTACGTACGGGTCCATCCCGCACTCCTTCGGCTAACTGGTCCTCTACCCGCACAAAAGCAACGTAACCCCGCTGCTCAGGACGTCTGCATTCGCGCGCCATGTGTCCTATTAACCCGCAGTTGAAACAACGGATCCTTCTTCTTCCGCGGACTCTTCTTGCGCCTCAGCTGTGCTTCTCTCTCTTCTCGGCGCAGCTGTGCTTCTCTCTCTTCTCTTTGCAGCTGTGCTTCCCTTTCTTCTCTGCGCAGCTGTGCTTCTATCTGCAGCTTCATTATTTCTAGCTTGATACTGCGCCTGCTGCCACTGGATCCCCGGCTGCTGCCACCGGTACTCAGGTTCTCTCCTCCACTGGCAGGTGTCTGTGGTCGCTCCTCTCCTAAGGCTTCATCACGTGCCTTGAGCTGTGCCATGATCTCAAGTCTTCTCTTTCCCACTTTGGAAGCTCTCAACTTGATCCCAAAGTGGTCGGCGATCGTCTGCAACTGTGCCTTGGTGCACTCCTCCAGTACTTGTTCGTCTCTCGTGTCTATAAACCTGGCTACTTTATCACCCTCCATCTTGTGACAATGAGTGAAAACCTAGGCCTGATATTTAATACCACAATTACCACCTTGATCTTGCTCTTTATCCTGGCAAGGTCGCCAATGTCGGGGTTTCACGGTGTTCTCGTTAGAGAAGGGTTAAAGCAACAGTAGTCTGGATCTCCTTTCCAGGTGGTTGCTCCAACAATAACCCTTACTCACCGTCGTTCGGCGGGTCTTCCCTCAATCCTCTAGGTTCCACTGCTGGCCTCGGAGAGTACCCCAGTCGATCTCACAACCGGCCTTTAGATTATAAGATGAGTGGGTGCACAGATCGTTCCCTCAATCTGTGGCCCTCCCGACACCGAACTCCTACACAGCCTTCAAGGTCGCCAACTGGTTTTTTAGATGTCCAGTAACACTGCAGTGGTCAGGTGTAATTGGGGCAAGAGCAAATTCCAGTGATATAGTATCAGGCAGGTCACTCTACTTTATATCATTACACGGTCACAAGATAAATGGAGGGATGATATCAAACACCAAAGAGTTTTGGTATTTTACTTAAAAGACAACGAGAAATATATATGCATCAATGTATCAGGAATAATATATGACAATTGCTCCACTCATAGCATAACAATCTGAAGCGCACCATATGGCAATATCGGCACGTGTCACCTGTCAGAATGCCAGCTGACCGGGCCCTCGCGATCGTGGGAACAGACTAGTACTTGTTTTCTAATTGTCACGATCCCCGTTTATTTAACTTTTTCCAAAACACTATTCAACGTTCACATGGCTTACTTATGATTTCACTGGCCTCACGATCAACATCTTATTCACAATACTCTCACAGTGACTTTTCACTGTACCAAAAGATTACTCTCTTCTTAATAATATTTACTGTGAATGCACTCGCTTGATCGCTGAACTTTTCTTTATATTTATACTTCCTCTTAAAGAGATATCACTGGCAAACACTTCACGTATATGATATTATTCAGCACACAATCATGTCATATATAAATCAGTAATCGAACTTCAGGCATATATATATCAATAGATCATAGAGATCAACACACAGGCATTTATATCGATAGNAAGAAAGGCGAATGAGCAACATAGCACGTTAAAGAATACCAGGGTCGGGATCAGGGTCAGCAAAGTCAGGGTTAGAGGGCGTGGGTAAACTGAGCAAAGACGGAGGGAAGGAAGTGGGAGAACAGACCATAGGTGGGCGGGCGGGGTCTAGAGGAGGAGGAAGAAGAGGAGACAACGGAGAGGAGCAGTCAAGGGCAACAGCAGGAAGAGGGGGAGTAGAAAGAGGGGAGTGCACCGCAGGAAGGGCAGCAACCGAAAGGGAAGCAGGGGCCAAAGAAACCTCCATAGCAGGAACAGGGGGAGCAACCACTGAAATGGGAGGGGAAGGAGCAATAGAGCCAGTAGTAGGGGTCAAGGAAGAAAGCGAGGCCTTCTTACCCGCCGGGGAGGAGGAAGGAGAGGAGCCAGGCTTACGCTTTTGGCTTAAAGAGACCGGTGTCCCAGCAACTACGTACCGGGCAACGGATTCCAGTGTCTCAACTGGAGAAGCCGAACGAGAGCACACATGACGGTCGTGAGGAGAGCGATGGACATCCGCCTGCAGCAACAGGCGGTGGGGAGAGTCAAGAGATGGAGGAGAAGGATGGGAAGGAGGATCGGGAGACGAGGAAGAAGACACAGAAGACACGACAGACCGGGTTGAAAGAAGGGGAACTCCAGACAGAGGACCAGGAGGGGGACCCTTCGGGACAGAACTCAAAGGAACAGAGGAGGAGGCAGTGGGTGTATCAGGGTCCAAAGCCCGGAAACGGTTGTGAGTTTGAGGAAGGTGGGAAGGACGAGGAGAAGAAGAGCGCAACACGCGAGCATAAGAGATATTAGCATAAGGTGGGAGCCGGCGAACCTGACGCCTCGCCTCAGGAAAAGATAAGCGCTCCCGGTGCTTCAAGCTGAGGACGTCTGCCTCAAGCTTGTAATGGACACACGCACGGGAGAAGGTAGGATGGGCCTCACTGCAGTTGAGGCAACGAGCCTGGGGAGAAGTGCACTCTGACTTAGAGTGACCTTCGCCACCACACAAAGGATAGAGAGAGACAGTCCCAGAGCAGCGGAGGGCACCATGCCCAAACCTCCAGCACTTGTTACAGAGCCGAGGAGAAGGAATGTACTCCTGGACAGAGCACCTGGCACCAGCAAGAATAACGGAGGGTGGAAGGGTCCTACCATCAAAGGTAATCTTCACAACCCGAAGGGGTTGACGGCGACTACCACGCGGAGGACGAGTAAACGTGTCCACTTGGAGAATAGAATGGCCCTGGGCAGCAAGGATATGTCGAATATCGTCGTGGCAGTCTCGCAGATCTCGAAAACCGGTCGCAACATGGGGCGGGAGCAGAATAGTGCCAACACTGGCATTCAACTGAGCGTTCTTCGAGACCCGAACAGGGGTCTCGCCAAGGCAGGATAAGGCAGCCAAGCGGGAAGCAGCATCCTGAGAAGGAGCAGCAACCACACGAGTACCGAGACGAGTGGGGTTGAAAGTAACAGAGGCATCCACGGAATCAACGAGATGTCGATGGAGGGAGAAATCATCAAGAGGCGCAGAATCAAGAGGGAGGAGATCAAAATATTTGGCCCACGAAGCGGGACCAAACAAGGCTTGAAAAGTATCAGAACGGGAAGGAATCGAACGAGGGCGGCCGTGACGAGGACGGCGGTGAGAACCCCCAAAGAGAGAGGGTTAAAAGGTGCAGTAGTTACAACTAGAGATGGAGCCGCGCCAGGGGATGAGGTAGTCACCACCCGGGCTCGACCCAACCAAAGAGGAGGGAGGGGAGCCGGGGGAGGAGTCAGAGAGGCCAAAGGAGGAGCAAGGTCGGGGCCCAATGCAGCGGAGGCTACAGAGCCTGGTCTTCCAATACAGGCCGACTCGGGGCTTGGTCGCCCACCCCACGAGCCTGAGAGGGTACAACAGAAACATTCACTGCCATAGAGAGAAAAGAGACATTCATCCACGAATGTGCCCCCATACCCACCATGGAGCCACAATTAGAGGCAGGACACCCAACAGGAAGCTATTGCCGATCGTGCCGGGGCCCCCTAGGGGTTCGTCGTGAGTATACGCCCCACAAACGCCACCTTAAGAACCGTCAGTCCGTCGAGATCGGGTTCAGCGACGAAAGGGGGATTGACAATAAAAGGTTCCCCTCGCTCGAGACGTTGGGTACTACAGTTCTACGGGTGCAAGAGTATGCCTCCTCAAGCACCCGGGCATCAAAATAGATGAAGTCCAAAGGAATAATCCAAAACAAGCGAAAGGTCGGCAGGAAACGACAAGCAGATAGGAGAAGAGGGGGGAGAAAAACGAAACAGAAGGAAAAGGAAAAGCGATCCGGCACAATTAGAAAAGACAGCAGCAGGAGTGCAAGGCCATAAAAGGACAGAGGACTGTCCCACGGAGCATCACACTTCGGCAGCCGTCTACTAAGCCCTCTCACGACGCCAACGGGCCGGATGGGGAGAGGGTGAGGGTGTGGTAATGAACGCTCACATTTAAGACGAAGCGACCATAAGCTGTTCAAGATCTGAACTGTTGATAAAAGGTTAACAAGTGTTTGTGCTTATTGTATATGTTTTATGTGTGCATACCTCACCCTAAGTAAGCATATATTTCTTGGTTTGCGGCCTGTCACTATCCCTCCCTCTGTTGGTTCTATTTAACCAGACCCACACCTACCTTTCCTCCTGCCATCGCTCAGGATCTTCTTCCGTAGGTTCACTTTGCTCTGGTCATGATCCTTCCTTCTTCCTTTAGCCTTGTTCTTGGCATATTTTCTTCTCTGTTTCTTGATATTCACATTTCCTTTTATTTGTTTCTTTTTACTACGTTCTCTCTTATCTTTAGTATTTTCCATTCGTATTTTTCCTTTGATTCCCTTAACTTTCTTTGGTCTTGTGCCACGTTTGTTGTCTTCCATCCCTTTGTTTTTCTTCACTTTCTTTGGGATTTTGCGACGTTTACTCTCATTCATTTGTTTGTTTTTCTTCACTTTCTTTGGGATTTTGCGACGTTTACTCTCATTCATTCGTTTGTTTTTCTTCTCTTTATTTGGTTTTCTTTGCCGCATTGCCTTTCCTTTGTTTTTGTGCATTTGTTTACCTTTACCATTTATTTGTTTACGTTTCCCTTTACTCTCTGAATTTAATTTACGTTCTTTCCTTCTATCTTTTTGTGTGTTGCTTGTTTTCTTTTTCATTAATTTGTTCGTATTTTTCACTTGTTTTTTGCGATATTTGCTCTTCTCATTGTTTTTGTTTAGCTTATTTGTGCTTTGTCTCCGTTGATGTTTAATACTTGGCTTACGTTGTCCCACTTTTCCTTGTCCTCTGCGATGCTGTGTCATTTCTTTTCCTCCGAGTTTGTGGTTTCTACCTTGTGTTCTACGATGCTCAGCTCCACTTGTCTTACCACCTCCCACAATGTTCTTTCTTCCATTCCTCTTGCTCTCTTGACTTTTCTTTCCTTTTTTCTTTTCATTTCTGTTGTGACGTATGTTCTTGTTAGTTTTCTTGTGTGTTTTACTGTGGTCTCCTGGTGCTCTTGCGGTGTTGTCGTCGCTTTTGGAACGTTTGTTGAGACCTTCCCTTCTCTCCCGCTGAAGCCTTCTTGACCCAAGGTCCTCCTCTGTGAAAAACACCAGCCAAATGTCAAACAGTAAAATGCCTTAATTAATATCATATATAAATTATTTACATTTAAGATGTACAAAATATACGGAAATGTTATCAGACATTACACATAACTTCTAGAAAAAAAAGAAATATCCTTAACTAAGAATGTGAAGAGAAGAACATTTACACAAAAATTAAAAGCCGAAAATTAGTAAAGTTTATTCACAAACATTTGCACATAAAAAACAAGTACAAGTTGCCTTCACAGAGATTACATACTCTTAACTGTCCCTCTGGGTACTCCAGTAATTCTTTAATATTACGTACCGAGGATGGTACTCTGAATATTAACTAAGTACTTTGTTGTCCCATTGGCTGAGGGATGCATTACAAACCTACAAGGCTTCCTAATAATAATCATGAGAAACCAAGTGTGTCATACTGATTCATACTGTTGGTGTATACTGACATAAGCAACAGATGTAAATCTCAAGCTGCCAAGAGGAATATACGCAGGTGGTCAGGCGGATCATACTCATGTATTTTGGTAAAATAAAGTGGTCTCAAACGCTTCTTAGAGAGCTGCAGCAGGATCGATGGATAGCATATAGGAAACAAATATAATTTTTATATTCCAAGAATAAGAGTGATCCAAAGCAGAAATCTCATGTAAATAAAAGGCTGTATATTGAAACATCGAATAGCATAAATATAACATTTTACTTCATTCTAATTAAAGGATTAACAACCAGGAGTTGTTAACTGTTATTATTAATATGAATTACTGAAATGGGCTGTTATTAGAGTTACCATTAAGCGTCAACATTTCTAATAAGAAACTATAATTTTCAGCTTTAAGTATCACCCTAGAAAACTATAACATTTGCTTAATTTAATACATCCCATTTAACACTTTTGGATGAAGAATAAGGTACTGTTTGAATGTGAACTGGGTTGTTAGAGTGGTATATGGTCATTGGAAAGTGATCAAGTCCTGTAAGAGGTCCAGGTGATATGTAGGATGAAGACGATTACCCATCTTCAATCACTGGAAAATCGGTGTTGCTATTAAAAACTTCGGCCATTGTGGTAACTATTATGTTTTGAGAAAGTCAGTAGGAGCCATGAAAAGGATTCGAACCCGATCACTTGGTATTCCAAAACACACGCCCTAGGCCGGTACAACACGACATGGTCAAAACTAATGAAACCTTGGATTGAACTGAATCCTCTGTGGGTCCTGAGAATTCCACTTTTGTTGGGGCATGACCCGCCAGGCCAAAAAGTTGTTCAATTTCAACCAATATTTTTTTTTCTAGTTGTATATGAAACAGGCTGCAATTGTCCCAAGTGTCAGTACTGCAGCGTGAATAGAAAGAGAGATTTTTTTTTGTTTTTTTTCAACGAATTTTACACATTTTCAAGTTTGAGTAAAAAATCACACCTTTCAGATATAATCATTCTATGACACTTTTCTGACATATTAGCATATAATAAAGGATCGGTACTTATAAGAATTTCCAAACATATTTAGTTTTCCTAATACAAATATTCAAATTTCCACGAAAAAAAGTATGCAAATATGTCATGTTTATTGCTATTATAAAATCAATAAATGAACTTAGGCAAACACCATGAGTACTGATTGTAGAGACATACACTTTACATATAATGTGTATGTTCCATGTAAATTAAAATGAAAAATAAAAAAGTTATTCAAATTTTGAAACTTAAAAAAAAACGAATTTCAAAATTTTGAAAATAATAGAGTCTAAGGTGCTACCATCCGTGGCTGAGGTTGACATCAACCAATTTTCTCCAAAATTGGCACCCTTACAGATATGCTTATGTCCAGTCAGGTGTATAAGTTTCATGCAAATCGTCCGATAAAAAATAAACAAAAAATGAAAAAAATATATTTATATATATAATTTTTTTTTAACTTAATTTTTTTCTACTAAAACTAATTTTAATATTTTTTTTAATATATTGTGATAGCCGAGAGTCATAGATATGATTTCAGTTGACACTTGTGTTTGATAATCGTTTTTGACCATTTTGGAATAATTCTGACACCTACTTCAATATTTTTTTTCTCCCTTCCTATTTACGCTACAATGCTGACACTTGGGCCAGATCCAACTCCTCATAAAAGTCTGATTGAAATCGAACCAGTTTTCATTAATTGTGTATTTTGGCCAAATTTGGAGGTCATGCCCCCCTCTAAGGCCAATCAGGTGTTTTACACCTTGTCCTTATTCACTCTGGCTGTGGCCCAGGAGTTGTACCTCCAACGCTTCTCTTATCTAATGTGGCATCAGTTAACATTGATACATCATGTAAATGTGACTTCACATTCAAATATTAGTATTTTTCTTTGTTAACGACATCCTAAAACGTTGTGGTCAAATAAACTAAATTGTTTGTTTCATACCCTAAATGTATTCCTGATTCAATGTGATGGCCACCCTTTCTACTCGCCTTGACTTTTTATTTAAATTAGCAGAGTATTGTTTAGATTAATTTTGCTGCAGATATTGTCAGATCTTGATCAGTAAAGTCTACTGTGTAACAATGTGAACAATGTTTAAAAGGAGTTTACCAGTAAACATTTTCAGTCCAATGAAGCACAATAATTAATCTGTAATTGGGTAGTAAAGATAAGGAACAATTTACTAAATGTATCAACTGAGACGAAATAAAGTGCATTTATTTATTTATAAATTGGCTGGGTAAATGCTTCAATATATGTACAGTGTTTGATCCACTTCAAGGCTTCCATACTCAAATATATTCACTGGAATCTAATGGTCTATGTGTGTTCCACGAAACTCGTTGGTTTAGTGTTAGGCTTAAGGCCTATCAATCTCTAGAGGGTTATTAAGACAACCATGAATTCCATCCTGACAAGCAGCCATGAAGTATACCTGAAGCAGGTATACTTTAGTTCTGGACGCAGTAGAAAACTAATCATTCAGTTTATATTCACCGAGAAGCCGGGAACACCTCTGGATATATATATTGGTGATAAAATATGTATAACATAAGTATACTCACTGAGGCAGCAGCGGGCGCCATGAAGGCAGTCATCATAGTCAGTGAGGATGGCAAGACAGTCAGCCGGGGCCTCCACACACACTCCTCCGCCTGTGGTGCATGTCCTGCTCTCGCTCTCCTGCAAGCATATTGATGCACATTTTCAGCGCAAGTTGATGACCTCAATGTTGCAAGTATTTTCCCCTGTTCTTCAGTATTATGAATTTCCAGACTTTCTGTGAAAATTACAAATATGTACCTGTCCTCAGGGAAGAAATCTGCTCACTGGAATGGATTGAGCACAACTACATAACTATCTGCTATCTATTAAGGTTAGATTAGCTTAAGGTTATGATGGCCAAACTACACATCAGAAAGTGAACAAACGACGTCATTTCAGTTCGTCCTGGACCATTATCAAGTCATGTAAAAGGAGAGGATTGAGTCATTGAAGAAGATTAAGCCACACAAAAGGTGGCACGGGCATGAATAGCCCGAAATAAAGGAAAGGAAGGTCCTGGCAAATATATATGGAAAGAGAGTGAAAAGATAGGTGAGGAGCAGAAAAAAATATGATGAATGTATGAAAAATGTAAGAATAGGATGAATGTAAGAATAAGTTAAGAATATGATGATTTTAAGAAAAAAGTAAGAAAAGGATGAATGTAAGAATAAGGTAGGAATAGGATGAATGTAAGAATAAGGTAAAAATAGGATGAATGTAAGAATAAGGTAAGAATAGGTTGCATGTAAGAATTAGGTAAGAACAGGATGAATTTAAGAATAGGATGAATGTATAAATAGGATGAAAATAAAATAAAATAATAGGATGAATGTAAGAATAAGGTAAGGATAGGATGAATGTAAGAATAAGGTAAAATAGGATGAATGTAAGAATAGGTTGCATGTAAGAATAAGGTAAGAAAACGATGAATGTAAGAACAGAATGAATGTAAAAATAAGATGAATGTCATCCACAGGATGAATGCAATTGTCCTCCATTCTTGCATTCCAAATGTGAGTTGAATGTGAATGTGATTCAAATGTGAATGTGATTTGTCCTCCATTCTTACATTCATATCCATATAAATTGTCATCCACATTTCCATGGAAATAAACATTCAATTCACCTGGGCTGTAGGTGTCTCAAACTGTGGACCCCACACGTGTGAGGCCGAACCTCTATTGACTGGACTAAGAGTGGTCTTAATAAAGATAGTCGAAAAATCAAGTTTGGCAGCAGGAAGCTGCTTCTGAAAACTGTCCTTATTAAGACTACTCATAGCCCAGTTGATAGCGCTTCAGCCTCACACGCATGAGGTCCATGGTTCGAGACTCCTACAGCCCAGGTGAATGAAATTGGTAAGAATATGTGGATTTCATGACGTGACTCTCTCCATTCTCCACGGGCTAAATGGAACCAGGATAAATCCTATCAATACTCATCGTTTTTTTGTGAGAGGTTCGTGAAGCGGGAACATTGCCGATCATTTTTACGGATCATTGTTTAGTTTTTATCTAGCTTGTATTTGTGTGGCATGATCGATCCTGCTATGGGTTGGTATAAGGTGAATTATAGTAAGGTTCGTGATTGGTAAGGTTCGCTGCGAGGTAGGAAGTTGGACTTTCCTTGTGTTCTAGAACGGTGGAATTGGGTTGAGGATGAACGTCGAAATTATTAAACAATTTACGCGAAACAGGGATTCGCTCTGGGTGGTGTGAATATTCATTAATGTGTTGCAGTGTCATTTGGAGCCATTGTACAGTTCTGCCGATGCAAGTAGTGAGTGTTTTGAAGACATTTCATTGTGTAACGTATGTCTTGAGGACCAGAAGAGTGAACTAGTGGAGGGGGTTATGAGGGAGGAATTACGGAACGGAACGGAAATATCAGGCGAAATGCCAAGCCATTACGACTATATAGCACTTGGAAGGGGCTAGAGAAAGGATTTGGGATGGGGCGGAGGGAAGGAATGGTACCCAACCACTTAGACGGTCGGGGATTGAACACCGATCTGCATGAAGCGAGGCCGTCGTTCTACCGTCCAGCCCAAGTGATTGGTGAGGGGGGAACTAGTGGAGGTTAGAAAGAGCGTTATTAGCAGAGAAAGTGGTTGGTGAATCATTTGCCAGGTATGTGCTAGGGATGGACAATGTTTTTTTAAGATTCAGCTACTTAGAACGAAAAGTTCCAGTAGCACGGGATATGGTGAGACCGTTGGAGGGAGAAGTTCCGGGGTGAGGTTTGTATGTTTTTTTCGCTTGAGTGATGGATCTGTGGTGGGTGGGGCAGCTGGTATGTTTCACTGAGCAAGAGTGTGGATGGGTGACTTGTATTCAAGGGTGGGGTATGATCTGGAGTTATCTGGAGATGATTTCGGGGCTTCAGTGTACCCGCGGGCCGGTTCTCGACCAGGCCTCCACCCCCAGGAAGCAGCCCGTGACAGCTGACTAACTCTCATGTACCTATTTACTGCTAGGAAACAGGGGCATCAGGGTGGAAAGAAACTCTGCCCATTGTTCCTCGCCGGCGCCAGGGATTGAACCCGGGACCACAGGATTACACGTCCAGTGTTCTGTCCGCTCAGCCACCGGCTCCTGATCATGATGGAGGGTTGCGTGTGGGATTTTTGTCTTTTTATTCGGCAGTGGTGTGACCGGAGATGAATGAACGGTTGGTGAGCCTGGTGACATATTATGATGCATGGGGGAGTAGTGAAGATGCTAAAAAGGGTTAGGACCCAAGGTAGTGATAGCCTCACTGCAATGTTTTTGTGTCCTTCTAGGAAATAATTGCCTTAGAAGTGAAGGACGTCTTTACTCACCGTTTGGGTCATTTGACAAGCTGTTAAGTTATGGGTATTGTGCGAGTGCTGCCGAAAGGTGGGGATTTGAATGATTTCGGGAACTGAAGGCCGTTGACGATGTTAAATACAGACTATAAGATGATGGCCTCGATTATTGAGCAACCGGCTCAGTGAGGTAGTGGAAGCTAGTATGACTGCGGAGCATAATTGTGGGGTGCTGGGCACATCCATTGTCATCCACAATATCCTAATAAGGGATATGTATTGTTTTCAAAGTACGGTGAAAACTGCTTGAAGGTTACTTGTTACAATTGCAAGCATCTTTGTGACACTTCGATTTTATAAGTGATGTAATACGGTAGATTTGCTGTGTGGAGCGTTATTTAATGTTGTCATGTAAACCAGTTTATGTAGTCCCAGTAAACACAAAACATTTTCTGACGTTTTTATTTGGTAGCAGCTAGGTGACACTAACTATTTACATATACTAGTCTTTTTAACGTATAAATTACGTAGATTTCAGTCAATTAAATCAGAAATTTTTAGCTAATGTACAAAACACGTCTTAATACGTCTTCAATTTAAATTATAAGCAAATAATACTTAATATTTGTGTGTGCGCGCGCGCGCGTGTGTGTGTGTGTGTGTGTGTGTGTGTGTGTGTGTGTGTGTGTGTGTGTGTGTGTGTGTGTGTGTGTGTGTGTGTGTGTGTGTGTGTGTGTGTGTGTACTCACCTAGTTGTACTCACCTAGTTGTGCTTGCGGGGGTTGAGCTCTGGCTCTTTGGTCCCGCCTCTCAACCGTCAATCAACAGGTGTACAGTTTCCTGAGCCTAATGGGCTCTATCATATCTACATTTGAAACTGTGTATGGAGTCAGCCTCCACCACATCGCTTCCTAATGCGTGTGTGTGTGTGTGTGTGTGTGTGTGTGTGTGTGTGTGTGTGTGTGTGTGTGTGTGTGTGTGTGTGTGCGCGCGCGCGCGCGGTTGAGTTTGTGCGTTAGTATATGTGTGTGTTTGTATGTGTACTCACCAACTTGTACTCACCCATTTGTGCTTGCGGGGGGGGGGGGTTAAGTTTTCGCTCTTTGGTCCCGCCTCTCAACCGTCAATCAAGTGGTGTACAGATTCCTGAGCCTACTGGGCTCTATCATATCTACATTTAAAATTGTGTATGGAGTCAGTCTCCACCACATCACTGCCTAATGCATTCCACCTGTTAACTACTCTGACACTGAAAAAGTTCTTTCTAACGTCCCAGTGGCTCATTTGGGGTACTCAGTTACCACCTGTGTCCCCTTGTTCGCTTACTACCGGTCTGGAATAGTTCGCTTACTACCAGTCCTTGTGTACTTTGTCAATTCCCCTGATGATTTTGTAGGTAGTGATCATGCCTCCCCTTACTCTTCTGTCTTCTAGAGTCAGAAGAGTAAGAGTCCTGCAGCCCTTCCTCGTAATTCATGCCTCTTAGTTCTGGGACTAGTCAAGTCGCATACTCCTGAACTTTTTCCAGCTTCGTCTTGTGCTTGACAAGGTACAGGCTCCATGCTGGGGCCGCATACTCCAGGATTGGTCTTACACATGTGGTGTACAAGATTCTTAATGATTCCTTACACAGGTTCCTGAAGGCTGTTCTAATGTTAGCGAGCCTCACATATGCCGCAGACGTAATTTTTTTTATGTGGGCTTTAGGTGACAGGTTTGGTGTGATATCAACTCCTAGATCTTTCTCACTGTCCGTTTCATGAAGTACTTCATCTCCTATTCTTTATCCCGTGTCTGGCCTCCTGTTTCCACCACCTAGTTTCATTACTTTGCATTTACCCGGGTTGAACTTTAGCAGCCATTGGTTGGACCATTCATTCAGTCTGTCTAGGTCATCTTGTGGCCTCCTACTATCATACTCTCTGTTTCAATCCTCATAATTTTTGCATCATCAGCAAACATTGAGAGAAAATTCTATACCCTCTGGGAGATCATTTACGTGTTTCAGAAATAGTATAGGTCCAAAGACTGACCCCTGCGAGACTAAACTTGTGACGTCTCGCAAATCTGAGACCTCACCCCTCACAGTGACTCGTTGTCTTCTGTTGCTTAGGTTCTCCCTTATCTAATGCAGTACCTTCCTTTTCACTCCAGCTTGCATCTCCAGCTTTTTCACTAGCCTCTTGTGTGGCACTGTATCAAAGGCTTTCTGGCAATCGAAAAAATATGCAGTCTGCCTACCCCTCTCCTTCTTGCCTGATTTTTGTTGCCTAGTAGTAGAATTCAATTAACCCTGTGAGGCAGGACTTGCCATCCCTGAACCCATGATGATGCTGTGTTACAAAGTTTTTTTGCTCCAGATGTTCCACTAGATTTCTTCGCACAATCTTCACACAATCTATATGTGTTTGTGTGTGTGTAAGGTAATTATCAAAAGAAGGCACCAAACCGGGAAGGCTATGTAGCACCATCAAAGTTCGAAATAATCAGAGGGCGCTAAATATCACCAAGAATGCCAATACGAGAACAAAAACGCATAAGGCGAACGATATCAAAAGTATCCGATTCACCTAGAATTCTATCGAGGGATAAGTGACCGCGAGGGACAGTCGGAAAGCAAGACGCACGCTCGTCCTGGAAGCCAGGACATTCAACAAGGATATGCACAACTGTAAGAGGGACAACGCAACTCGGACAATAAGGAGCAGGGCGGCGCACCATTAAGTGACCGTGGGTTAAGCGAGGATGGCCAACCCGCAGCCATGCTAAAGCAGTTTCCAACCGCCGGTTACGGTGGTAGGAGGAAGGCCACGGGAACACACTACGTTTGAGAGTATGCAGCTTGTTACTAACCACAGAGGACCAACAACCCTGAAGGCAAGGTTGGAGGAATAAATAACAGGATACAAGTCGGAATAAGGAATACCTTTACGGGAGATGGGACAAGAACGGATAGCTTCCTTAGAGGCAGCATCCGCACGCTCATTGAAAGAAACACCAATATAGCTGGGAACCCAGCAAAACTCCACTGATATAAATTTACTAGAAATAAGAAACAGCCAATGCTGAATCTCGATGACCACCATATGGACAGGATTAAAGGACCCTAGAGCCATGAGGGCACTACGAGAGTCAACTAGAACCACAAAGGAGGAATGAGAATGAGAAAGCAAGAGACGGAGAGCATAGAGAATAGCATAAAGTTCCGCCATAAAGACGCTAGCCTCCGAAGGGAGGCGACACATATAAGTACGGTCAGGAAAAACAACAGAGTAGCCCACACCGTCCGCAGACTTGGACCCATCAGTGAAGATGGAAATAGAATGGGATTTCGAAGAAAAGTGCACAAGGAAGAGGCTTTTCAGAATTGTAGGAGGGGTAAAGGCTTTAGTGACAAGCCAAGGACGTACAAAACTTGGGAAGGGGGACTCTCCACGGAGGCAAGGAAGGAACAATATGAGGAGAAACATTAGAAATATGAACAGAAAGAGAATCCTGTAAGCGAGATAACCGGAAAGAAAGTGGGAGACAATGAAGAGGAACAGGAGCTACAGGAGGAGGAAAAGTCAAAGCACGACAGAGGCGAGAGGAAGGATGTTGTAAGGACCGCGCAAGACAGCGAAGACAGTCCATATTCCACCAGGGAACGCACTTCCGCGTTCCCCGAGAGGAAGAGCTAGGAATAGAGTGGAAGGCAGCGTGAAAGACAGTGTCATGAAAAAGAAGGAGGGCGCGAGGGAGAGGCAGAACGGAGAAGTCGGAAATAGTAGCACGGAGAGTAAAGAGGCGCTAGTCAGCCTCAGCAAACCGCCACCTAGGGAAGGAGAGAGGAGAGCGAAAAGAGAAAAAAGAAACAAGGATAGGAAAATGGTCACTGCCATGGAGGTCATCAAGGACCCGCCACCCGAAATCTAAGGAAAGGGATGACGAGCACAGAGAAAGATCGAGACAGGAAAGGGAGTGAGTCCGAGAGTCCAAATGAGTGGGCTCACCAGAATTAAGAAGGGACAGGGAAGAAGAGAGGGTGAAAGGTTCAAGGAGGCGACCCCGGGTGTTTGTCAGCACATCACCCCAAAGGGCATGACGACAATTGAAATCACCCAGCAGGAACACAGGCTATCTTGAGGTTATCTCGAGATGATTTCGGGCCTTTTTTTTAGTGTCCCCGCGGCCCGGTCCTCGACCAGGTTTCCACTTCCAGGAAGCAGCCCATGACAGTTTACTAACACGCAGGTACCTATTTTATTGCTAGGTAACAGGGGCATAGGGTGAAAGAAACTCTGCCCATTGTTTCTCGTCGGCGCCTGGGATCGAACCCAGGACCACAGGATCACAAGTCTAGCATGCTGTCCACTCGGCCGACCCTCTCCCTCCTAGGCTCCGGCAAGGAGTCTAGGAGGTGTTTAAGATCGGGAAGAGAAAGTGGGACAATGGGGGGGAGATAAATGGAACAAACCGTGTACCATCTACACACAAAGACACGGGCGGCAGAACAGTGGAGAGGCGAGGAAAAAAGTAAGGGGACAAAGGGAACATCGGAGCGAATCAAGAGAGCAGAAGAATTATGGACCCCAGCTGTTGTGGGGGGGGGGGGGAGAGAAAAGAATAGCCACGGAAGCGACCAGGACGAGCACCAAGCATCAGCTCCTGGAGACAGACACAAAGGGGCGAAAACTGTGAAATTATGAGTTGGAGGTCAAGGAAATTGGCGTAAAATCCACGGATGTTCCATTGAAGAAAAGATATCAGCAAAGAGAGAGAGGAGAGTAACAGAGAGCAAAGAAGAAACAAAGGTGAAGAAGGAACACAGCACGCTAAAATAGCACAGAGTCAGGAGCAGGGTCAGCGAAGTCAGGGTTAGGGGCATGGGTAAACTGAGTAAAGAAGGAGGGAAAGAAGCGGGAGGACAGACCAGAGATGGACGAGCAGGGTCTGGAGGAGGAGGAGGAGGAGGGGCAGAAAGAGGGGAGCGCACCTCAGCAAGGGCAGTGACTGAGATGGAACCGGGGGCTAAAGAAACCTCTACAGTAGGAATAGGGGGCTCCACCACCGAAGCGGGAGGGGAGGGAACGATAGAATCAGTGATAGGGGGTGAAGAAGAGAGCGAAGCCTTCTTACCGACAAGGGAGGAGGAAGGAGAGGAGCCAGGTTTCCGCTTCTGACTCAAAGATACGGGCGTCCCAGCAGCAATGTACTGGACAACAGACTCCAGCGTCTCGATAGGAGAAGAAGAGCGAGAGCGAACAACACAAACATCAGGAGAGCAATGGACGACGGCACTCACAGTCAGGCGGCGTGGAGAGCCAAGAGACGGAGGAGAATGACGGGAAGGAGGATTAGAGGGAGAGGATAAAGAAGACACAGGAGACGTGACAGACTGGGTAGAAAGAAGAGGAGCCCTAGACAGAGAACGAGGAGGGGGACCCTTCGGAACAGAATGGAGGGAAACAGGGAAAGTGGTGGTGGGTGCGTCCGGGTCTAAGGCTCGGAAACAGTTGTGAGACTGAGGAAGGCGGGTAGGACGAGGAGAGGAAGAGCGCACCACCCGAGCATAGGAGACACCAGCGAAAGAGGGGAGACGATGAACTTTGCGCCGAGCTTTAGAAAAAGACAAACGGTCCCGGTGCTTCAAGTTGAGGACAGCCACCTCAAATTTGTAACGAATACACGCACGGGAGAAGGATGGGTGGGTCTCACCGCAATTGAGGCAGCGGGCCTGGGGAGAAGTGCACTCCAACTTAGAGTGACCCTCGCTTCCACACAGGGGATAGAGAGAGACAGGACTAGAGCATTTGAGGGCACCATGCCCAAACCTCCAGCACTTACTGCAGAGCCGCCTAGATGGAACATATTCCTGAACGGAGCATCTGATACCAGCAAGAATGACAGAGGGCGGAAGGGTCCTACCATCAAAGGTAACCTTCACAACCCGAAGGGGCAGACGACGATGACCACGAGGGGGACGAGTAAATGTATCCACCTGGAGGACAAAATGACCCTGGGCCTCGAGGATATGCTTGATATCCTCGTGGCAGTCCTTGAGATCCCTAATACCGGACGCAACATGGTGCGGGAGAAGAACAGTGCCAACACTAGCATTCAACCGAACGTTTTCGAGACCCGAACAGAGGTCTCGCCAAGGCAGGATAAGGCGGCCAAGCGGGTGGCCGCATCCTGAGAAGGAGCAGCAACGACACGGGTACCAAGACGAGTGGGGTTGAAGGGGACAGAGGCATCCACGGAATCGACAAGATGCCTATGAAGGGAAAAATCGTCAGGAGTCGAATCCAAAGGTTGGAGGTCAAAGTACTTAGTCCACGTAGCAGGACCAAACAAAGCATGGAACGAAGTAGGATGGGAAGGGAGCATACGAGAGCGGCCGTGGCGGGGACGGCGATGAGAACCTTAGAGAGAGAGACGGTTCGAAAGGTGCAGTAGACACAAGAAGAGATGGAGCCGTGCAAGAGGACGAGACGGTCACCACAGCAGGCTTGGGGCTCGACCCAACCACAGTGGGAGGGGAGCAGGGAGGAAGAGTCCGATCTGGGCCTAAACAGGGTCCTGTAGCGGGGGCTACAGATCCCAGTCTTCCAGGACGGTCCGACTCAGGGGCCTGGTCGCCCACCCCATGAGCCTGGGTAAGAGAAGTCAAGTCGTCATCCATACAGCAAACCAATATATATAAGAGGCGGGACCTGGAACCGAGGGATACCACCTACCAGGGCAGCCAGGGAGGCCGAGCGCGGGCCAGTGCAGGAAGGGTGTGTCGTCCCCAGCGGTGCTCCCCCTTTTCAACAGGGGAGTCCTACTATTTCGTTCATTCTCCCACACTGGTGCTAAGATCCCAGTCCCCCAATCGCCCCAGCCTGGACACCCAACAATCCACTCAGGGCGGCCTGTCACAAGCGACCCCTCCAGCGGGTGGTCCGATGGCTCACAAGGCCTCTACATGGTACCCTTCAGCACGTACACCACCCAAAGAGGGGTCAGGAGAGGGGGCACAGGCAACCCACATCAGTCCCATGGAGGTGTACGTGAGCCCCTCACCATGGCAAGGAGGCACCACGGAGGGGTTGTGTGTGTGTGTTTGAAGTGTTTTTTTGTGTGTTTGGTGTATTTGTGTGTGTTTGGTATGTTTGTGTACGTATATGATGTTTGTGTCTGTGTTTAGTATGTGTGTGTGTGTTTGGAATGTTTTTGCTTGTTTGGTCTGTGTTGGTGTTTGTGAGTTTTTGTTTGTGAGTTTTTGTTTGTGTGTTTGTGTTTGGTGTGTGTGTGTGTCCGTTTTTTATGTCGCTTGGTGTGTAAGATTCTGAAGTGTGTGTGTGTGTGTGTGTATGGAAAGTACTATTAGGTAAACATTATTATAAACACTGTTGGTGTGTATGGGAGGCTCTGTCAGTGAAGTGTGAGCGGTCTTGAGGTCAGAAATGGTTTGTGGGTTGAACCAGGCCAGGAGTGTAGCCAGCCAGTGTTCTCTTCGTTCCCAGTGCTACAACACATCACTCAGCTGCTCGTACTGTCTCCTGTCCACCCGTCTCTCGCCTTCTCTCTGTCTCTTTCTCTCTGTCTTTATCTCTTTGCTCCTATCTCTGTCTCTATTTCTCTGTCTATTCCTTTCTGTCTCTGTCTCCCTGTCTTTGCCTCTCTGTCTCTTCCTCTCTGTCTCTGCCTTACCTTTGATAGCCAAAGGGTTTGGAAAGGATGGGTGTGTAGAGGGATGGGGAGGTAAAATTATGGAAGAGAATGTGGAAGGGAGAGAGAGAGAGAGAGAGAGAGAGAGAGAGAGAGAGAGAGAGAGAGAGAGAGAGAGAGAGAGAGAGAGAGAGAGGAGAGGAGACTATTAACAAGAACCCGTATAACTTACCTGTTGTCCTTCAGCAACAGTGCTGGAGGAGTAAAGGACTAACACCCACACCAGGACCAGCCAGGCTGCAGCCCTCATTCTACTGGTGATGATTCTTCACAACGCCTAACCGTTGCCAGCCCCGAGAGGCTTTCAGATGCTACCAGCGTGAAGACCTCTTACCAACTATTGATACAGCAGCTTGTCTTTGGTAACAGGCAGACCTGAGGTGGTTCAACGCTGCTGTTTGAGACACGCGACCGATCCCCTTGCCTGTGGGTAGACTAGCCAGGTAGCTAGACCGTCAGCAATCCTTATATATAAAAATACGAGTGTCGACGATTACCTGCGCCTTTGTAATACGCACCTTCATATAACCCAACCAACCAATGTTGTAATATTTTTTATTTTGATTGAGCACATATTGTTATTTTATTTTTTGTATGTCAGCCGACGGCATGGAATATGTAATCAAAATCGCTGCACATATGTTCGAGAAAATTGAAACAATTCTGAATTTGTATATTTTATTTTCCGGCATTCTTGTTGACACAGAACACACAAACTCATTATACAAATAAAAAAAAAATTGTTTTTACTCACTATTTCGTTGGACTGTGACGTCATTCAGTAGAGTATATAGGTTCGCATTTTATGGTACATCAAACTAGAGCTTTGAATTTACAGACACGTTTAACACAGTCACAATTCCTCCAGATATAACAATATATATAACATCTTCAGATTATCTCCTGGAGAATGCTGACTTCCAAACATTTTACGCATTAACATCCTATTTCGATCATTCATACACAGATCGTTCTCAAATTTCCCTTACAGATTATTCCATCCATCTGTGCTCAACGTCTTGATGCAACCTTTCATGATAAAGACGATGTGAGGTGCATCAGAACGTCGCCTGAGTTTACTCTATATAATTCCTCATTATACACGACGTATACTTCTAATGATAGGTTACACATCAAGGTAAACGTCCAGATTTAAAAATAAAGCTTTCACCTAAAATACATCTCTCGTCTTATTGTAATGATGTTACTGGGATGAGAGTTAACAGGATTGACAACAGGATTCAAAGTTTACATTGCTCACTACAGCGGTGAGAATTTACATAGCACAATACTGGGGTGAGAGTTTACATAGTGCACTACTGGGGGTGACAGTTTCAATGGTGCACTATTGTGGTAAAGATTTCCATTTGCACTACTGGGGGGAGATTTTCCATGGTACAGTACAGGGGTGACAGTTTGCATGATGCACTACTGGGGAGATAGTTTACTTGGTGCACGACTGTATTGAGTTCATGTGATACACCACTGGGGGCGAGAGTTTATGTAGGGTGCTAGTAGGGTGAGAGATCACATATCGCCCTAGTGGGGTTCAGAGGTTACCTTGTTGCACTACTGGGGTGAGAGCTTACATGGTCCACTGCGGGGTGAGAGTTGACATGGTACACTACTGGGGTGAGATTTCTTATAGTACATTACTAAAGGGAGAGTTTAGATGGCGCATTAGTGGGGTGAATGTTAACATGTTGCAATACTGGGGTGAAAGTTTCACAGACAATTAGTGGGATGAGAGATTTTATGATGCATTACTAGGGTGAGACTTTACATGGTGCACTACTGTGGTGAAAGTTTACATGGTGCACTAGCGTGGTGAGAGTCTACATGGTACACTACTGTGGTGAGAGTTCCAAGTGTGCACTACTGTGGTGAGAGTTCCCATTGTGCACTACTATAGCGAGAGTTCTCTTTGTGCACTACTGGGGTGAGAGTTCCAAGTGTGCACTACTGGAGTTGCCATTGTACACTACTGGGGTGAAAGTTGCCATTGTCCACTACTGGGGTGAGATTAGCCATGTACACTACGGGGTGAGAGTGCCATTGTGCACAACTGGGGTGAGATTAGCCATTGTGCAAACTGGGTGAGAGTTGCCATTGTGCACAACTTGGGTGAGAGTTGCCATTGTTGCAAACTGGGGTGAGAGTTGCCATTGTGCACAACTGGTGTGGAGAGTTGCCATTGTGCACAACTGGGGTGAGAGTTGCCATTGTGCACAACTGGGGTGAGAGTTGCCATTGTGCACAACTGGGGTGAGAGTTGCCATTGTGCACTACTGGGGTGAGAGTTGCCATTGTGCACTACTGGGGTGAGAGTTGCCATTGTGCACTACTGGGGTGAGAGTTGCCATTGTGCACTACTGGGGTGAGAGTTGCCATTGTGCACTACTGGGGTGAGAGATACCATTGTGCACACTGGGGTGAGAGTTGCCATTGTGCACAACTGGGGTGAGAGTTGCCATTGTGCACTACCGGGGTGAGAGTTGCCATTGTGCACTACCGGGGTGAGAGTTGCCATTGTGCACTACCGGGGTGAGAGTTGCCATTGTGCACTACCGGGGTGAGAGTTGCCATTGTGCACTACCGGGGTGAGAGTTGCCATTGTGCACTACCGGGGAGAGAGTTCCCATTGTGCACTACCGGGGTGAGAGTTCCCATTGTGCACTACCGGGGAGAGAGTTCCCATTGTGCACTACCGGGGTGAGAGTTCCCATTGTGCACTACCGGGATGAGAGTTCCCATTGTGCACTACCGGGGTGAGAGTTCCCATGTGCACTACCGGGGTGAGAGTTCCCATTGTGCACTACCGCGGTGAGAGTTCTTATTGTGCACTACTGGGGTGAGTTCTTATTGTGCACTACTGGGGTGAGTTCTTATTGTGCACTACTGGGGTGAGTTCTTATTGTGCACTACTGGGGTGAGTTCTTATTGTGCACTACTGGGGTGAGTTCTTATTGTGCACTACTGGGGTGTGTTCTTATTGTGCACTACTGGGGTGAGTTCTTATTGTGCACTACCGGGGTGAGAGTTCCCATTGTGCACTACCGCGGTGAGAGTTCTTATTGTGCACTACTGGGGTGAGTTCTTATTGTGCACTACTGGGGTGAGTTCTTATTGTGCACTACTGGGGTGAGTTCTTAATGTGCACTACTGGGGTGAGTTCTTATTGTGCACTACTGGGGTGAGTTCTTATTGTGCACTACTGGGGCGAGTTCTTATTGTGCACTACTGGGGCGAGTTCTTATTGTGCACTACTGGGGCGAGTTCATATTGTGCACTACTGGGGCGAGTCCTTATTGTGCACTACTGGGGCGAGTCCTTATTGTGCACTACTGGGGCGAGTCCTTATTGTGCACTACTGGGGCGAGTCCTTATTGTGCACTACTGGGGCGAGTCCTTATTGTGCACTACTGGGGCGAGTCCTTATTGTGCACTACTGGGGCGAGTTCTTATTGTGCACTACTGGGGCGAGTTCTTATTGTGCACTACTGGGGCGAGTTCTTATTGTGCACTACTGGGGAGAGTTCTTATTGTGCACTACTGGGGTGAGATCTTATTGTGCACTACTGGGGTGAGTTCTTATTGTGCACTACTGGGGTGAGTCCTTATTGTGCACTACTGGGGTGAGTTCTTATTGTGCACTACTGGGGTGAGTTCTTATTGTGCACTACTGGGGTGAGTTCTTATTGTGCAATACTGGGGTGAGTCCTTATTGTGCTCTACTGGGGCGAGTTTTCCAAGTGTGCACTACTGGGGTGAGAGTTCCCATTGTGCACTACTGGGTGAGATTTCCCATTGAGCATTACTGTAGTGAGAGTTACCTTTGTGCACTACTTGGCTGAGAGTTGTCATTGTGCACTACTGGGGTGAGAGTTCCCTGTGTGCACTACTGGAGTGAGAGTTCCAAGTGTGCACTACTGTGGTGAGAGTTCCAAGTGTGCACTACTGTGGTGAGAGTTGCCATTTTGCACTACTGGGGTGAGAGTTGCCATTGTGCACTACTGGGGTGAGTTCTTATTGTGCACTACTGGGGTGAGTTTTTATTATGCACTACTGGGGTGTGAGTTCCCGTTGTACTCGCCTAATTGTACTCACCTAATTGTGCTTGCGGGGGTTGAGCTTTGACTCTTTGGTCCAGCCTCACAACTGTCAATCAACTGGTGTACAGATTCCTGAGCCTACTGGGCTCTATCATATCTACATTTGAAACTGTGTATGGAGTCAGCCTCCACCACATCACTTCCTAGTGCATTCCATTTATTAACTACTCTGACACTGAAAAAATTCTTTCTAACGTCTCTGTGGCTCATCTGGGTACTAAGTTTCCACCTGTGTCCCCTTGTTCGTGTCCCACCCGTGCTGAAGAGTTTGCCTTTCTCCACCCTGTCAATTCCCCTGATAATTTTGTAGGTAGTTATCATGTCTCCCCTTACTCTTCTGTTTTCCAGGAATGTGAGGTTCAGCTCCTTTAGCCTTTCCTCGTAGCTCAATCCTCTAAGTTCCGGGACGAGCCTGGTGGCATAACGCTGAATCTTCTCTAACTTTGTCTTGTGTTTAACTAGGTATGGACTCCAGGCTGGAGCTGCATACTCCAGGATTGGTCTTACATAAGTGGTATACAGGGTTCTGAAAGATTCCTTACACAAGTTTCTAAAGGCAGTTCTTATGTTGGCCAGCCTACTGCACTACTGGGTGAGTCGTTGAGTCAACACTACTGGGTTGGCCAGTCTTGTGCACTACTGGGGTGAGAGTTACCATTGTACACTACTGTAGTGAGAGTTGCCATTGTGCACTACTGGGGTGAGAGTTACCATTGTACACTACTGTAGTGAGAGTTGCCATTGTGCACAACTGGGGTGAGAGTTACCATTGTACACTACTGGGGTGAGAGTTACCATTGTACACTACTGTAGTGTGAGTTGCCATTGTGCACTACTGGGGTGAGAGTTACCATTGTACACTACTGTAGTGAGAGTTACCATTGTGCACTACTGGGGTGAGAGTTACCATTGTACACTACTGTAGTGAGAGTTGCCATTGTGCACTACTGTAGTGAGAGTTGCCATTGTGCACTACTGGGGTGTGTCGGGGTTTCACGGTGTTCTCGTTAGAGAAGGGTTAAAGCAACAGTAGACTGGATCTCCTTTCCAGGTGGTTGCTCCAACAATAACCCTTACTCACCGTCGTTCGGCGGGTCTTCCCTCAAATCCTCTAGGCTCCACTGCTGGCCTCGGAGAGTATCCCAGTCGATCTCACAACCGGCCTTAGATTTGTAAGATGAGTGGGAGCACAGATCGTTCCCTCAATCTGTGGCCCTCCCGACACCGAACTCTTATACAGCCTTCAAGGTCGCCAACTGGTTTTCTTGTGTCCAGTAACACTGCAGTGGTCAGGTGTAATTGTGGCAAGAGCAAATTCCAATAATGTGGTATCAGGCAGGTCACTCTACTTTATATCATAGCACGGTCACAAGATAAATGGAGGGGATGATATCAAACACCAAAGAGTTTTGGTATTTTACTTAAAAGACAACGAGAAATATATATGCATCAATGTATCAGAATTAATATATGACAATCGCTCCATTCATAGCATAATATTCTAGAGCGCACCATATGGTAACATCGGCACGTGTCACCTGTCAGACTCAGCTGGCCGGGACCCTCGCGATCGTGGGAACAGACTAGTACTTGTTTTCTAATTGTCGCGATCCCCATTTATTTAACTTTTTCCAAAACACTAATCAACGTTCACATGGCTTACTTATGATTTCACTGGCCTCACGATCAACATCTATATTCACAATACTCTCACAGTGACTTTTCACTGTACCAAAAGATTACTCTATTCTTAATAATATTTACTGTGAATGCACTCACTTGATCACTGAACTTTTCTTTATATTTATACTTCCTCTCACAGAGATATCACTGGCAATCACTTCACGCATATGATATTATTCAGCACACAATCATGTCATAATATAAATCATTAATCAAACTTCAGGCATATATATATCAATAGATCATAGAGATCAACACACAGGCATTTATATCGATAGATTATGGAGATCAACACACGGGCATTTATATTGATAGATTATAGAGATCAATCCACAGGCATTTATATCAATAGATTATAGAGATCAATCCACAAATATCTGGTTCACTACCAATATATATATAATAATAATAATCACAGATCAATAATAGTAGTCACAGTAAATTCTCTGATGAATCTCGGTGCTTGCACACACCCACACATAGATATATATATGTAAATTGATACTGTGAGCGCTCTGGATAGCCTCACCACACACTGTGCTCTCTGTGACTTAGACTCAAGTGAGACTTGCTCACGACATATAAAATATCCTGACAAGAATATATATATATAACTAAAGGGGAAATGGGAGGGAACTGTAAACACCTACTTCACCTATCCTAGGATGACAGTTGGGTTGTAGCTCCTGGTCCAGGCTCTCGCCTCGTTCATCCAGAAACACAAGCCCACACCTTAGGATGTCGCGTCTCGCCGCTTCTGTACACAGCAGGTCCGTGCTTCTTTCCCTACAGTACGTCGCTGGGTTGAAGTCGGTCTCCTGGCCGTCAACTTTCCTCCCAACTACGGCAGCCAGCCTACGTCTCGGCGGTCGTCGTACGTTCCCAAATAGTTCTTGTCACTGTACTCCCAGAGTAACTGCCTCTCACCACCACGAAGTCACTGAAGTTATCAGCCGTTCCGGACGACACACGCACAGCACCCGACTTCAGAGCACTTGAAGCTCACAACACTGTCAATTCCCTCGTCGTCTAGATATATCGCTAGGTATTTGGGAAGACTTCTCGACGTGCTTGCATCCAACTGTTGACTCGTAGGGTCCACGAAGGTGGGGTTACTGTCAAACTTGACAGGATCGTCGATCACACGTTCAACCTGGTTGACAAGGCTGTCAACCTGGTTCCCTCACGGTGGGTGGCCCGGCCACTAAGCTGCCTCTTATACTGGTGAACTGCCAACGACGACACACGTCGATGCCCGGCCCACTTCTTGCAACGCACCTGTCCCCTGAGCACTTGTTGCTCAATATTCTGTCAATTCCTTATCTGAGCCAATTCTGGGTTGCAGGAAGACCTCACAGAGTGCGTGTGGCGTGCCAACAAATGGAACACGCTCACAAATCCACCAGGCCGGTAATTCAGTCCACTCTGAGCAGGATGACCGATAGTCGCGCCGAGTACCTAGACCAATATCGCTCTACGGACGGCGTCGGGAAAGACTTGTGATCGTCTACCGCCTGGCTCCAACACGGCTGGACCCGCCTTGCCTATGTGTCGTCACTTTTCCCAAAGTTTTTTTTCATTGGCTCCCAGTGCCAATTCGCTGACGGTGACCAATCTGGCGCCAAATACGGTACACAGAGTTTTGACCGGGATCAGAATTTGCCAAC
>WNGS01158745.1:18538094-18615149 GCA_020271785.1 Procambarus virginalis
TTGTTTGCATTTGTGTTCCTCACGTGTTGCCCCAAAAAATGAGGTGATTTGATAAAATGCTATGCCCAAGATAACCATCCAGGTGCCGGCGGGGAAGTGGTTCATATAGCTCAGGCTATCACTTCCTTATGTCCGGTCGTGATGGTCAAGCGGATTAAGGCGCCCTGTAGTTACCAGTTGCTTTGCTCCTGGGAGTATGGGTTCGAGTCACTTCTGGGGTGTGAGTTTTCAGTTGTATCTAGTCCTGGGGACCATTCAGGTTGTTTGCATTTGTGTTCCTCACGTGTTGCCCCAAAAAATGAGGTGATTTGATAAAATGCTATGCCCAAGATAACCATCCAGGTGCCGGCGGGGGGAAGTGGTTCATATAGCTCAGGCTATCACTTCCTTATGTCCGGTCGTGATGGTCAAGCGGATTAAGGCGCCCTGTAGTTACCAGTTGCTTTGCTCCTGGGAGTATGGGTTCGAGTCACTTCTGGGGTGTGAGTTTTCAGTTGTATCTAGTCCTGGGGACCATTCAGGCTTGTTTGCATTTGTGTTCCTCACGTGTTGCCCCAAAAAATGAGGTGATTTGATAAAATGCTATGCCCAAGATAACCATCCAGGTGCCGGCGGGGAAGTGGTTCATATAGCTCAGGCTATCACTTCCTTATGTCCGGTCGTGATGGTCAAGCGGATTAAGGCGCCCTGTAGTTACCAGTTGCTTTGCTCCTGGGAGTATGGGTTCGAGTCACTTCTGGGGTGTGAGTTTTCAGTATGTATCTAGTCCTGGGGACCATTCAGGCTTGTTTGCATATATATATATATATATATATATATATATAATATATATATATATATATATATATATGTGCTTTCATTCTTTCTAGAGATAATATGTTTTTCTTTTTTGTTTTACAGATGCCACACCGATCTGCATAGATTTGGTATCCAGCAGTGCTGAGAGCGACAGTGTGACAGAGACAGACAGCACAGCTGAGTGGACATTACCTACATCCGGCTCCCAGCCCATAGCTCACAGGAGGTGAGGGGTCCTACACGCGCTTACTCAATCCCCCGTTCTCCCCCAGCCCCATACCCAATCAATCAACGACGCTGCAGCAGAGCAGCAACAGCAGCAGCAGCAGCAGCAGTGGTGAGAACACAACCGTTAACAGCATCACAGTCCGTGAGAATATCCTTGACTCAGACGACAGCTCAGTAGACCTTGACCTCGACTCGTCAGCGTCTGTCAATTCTGACTGGTTAGCACCGTCTGGCGTACCAGCTGACCACGCAATCTCACCCATTCATCTTGGAGGGGGCTATCACCACCCCCACCCCCCTAGCCCTCTCCCATCACCCCCACCAGCACTCTCTCCCTCTCCCCCACCTGCACTAGAAATTCAACCTCAGCTACTGGATCGAATTGATAACTATAATGGTGGCTATGTTCGGCTTTCATTCTCCATACCAGAGCATGTTAACACCTCCCCAGGACTCTATCTGAGAACATACAGTGAATTTTTCATCAATGAGATTCGTTCCCTTTTCTCCCCACAACATCCATCACTCCTAATTTACCCAGACATCACTCTAATTGTGCGGAATTTAAATGTACAACAAGACGTTGAGGAGGAGGAGAATCTTTGGATCCTATAAATAACGACGGCTTTCCCATACGAGGTGAAGGGCGAACAATAACTCTAGAGGAAGTAGATACACTTATTGATTTTTGGGCTGACGAATGACAGAAAAAATATCCCAATACCTTGAAGAGAGGGAGGGGTCCAATGTCTTGGTTGAGCGGCTCACGGGTTTTACATTAACTGTGGTCAGATTGAACACCCGATAAGATTAGGCTCGCATGTAGACTATCCTGAAGGGTTGCGTGGAAAAAATTGGTTTTCAATCCAGAGGGAGAGGCGGATATTTGCCTTATGCAGTGTGTTGCTGCTTATAAATGTTTAGCTAAGGGGATGCATCTAGATAATATTCGCGCTAGATCTGTGAATGCTAGTTGGTGTCTCAGACACATTAATTGGCCAGCAGATGTCAATTCTGCAGTAACATTCGAGGATATTCACAAGGTAGAAAAAAATAATAGTCAGTATATTCATCTATTCACTAGAAAGAGATGAAAATGCTAGACGACAACGACACTACATTACACTAGCTAGGAAGGGAAGAGGTGGATATACAGATGTCATACCATTGCTGATGTTGGAAGCTCAACACTTAGTATTAATTAAGGATTTCAACCAATATGTACGTAATATGCGCAGTAATCAAGATCTAATCCCAAGTCATCACAGCTTTTGCCATTGTTGTATGATATCACTCCCAGCTGATCGCATGCAGAGTCATGAAAGTACATGCAAAGTACACCAGACTCTCAAATTTTACCCCCAGAGAGGAAGATTACTTTCCGTAACTACGGACGGGGATATGGTCCTAGTCACATGTGCTTTTATGACTTTGAGTGCATGTTAGACCGCTCGAACCCTAAGGGAATGATAGAATCACGTCACAACGCAGTAGCGTATGCGTACATCATCATTGACAGACAGATGAATATTGTTGAGAATGACACTTATTTGGGTAAAGATGCGGTCAATCACTTTGTAACCACGCTAGAAGCGTCATGGGCTAGAATCAAGAAGGGGTTAGTATCCTATGAACTTCACATGTCACAGCAACAGCAGGCGATATTTGAGACAAAAACAGCCTGTGAACTCTGTGATGAACCTTTTAAAGGGGAAGATGTAATCAAAGTCCGGCATCACGACCACACAGTAAGATTCCACAATTATCAAGCAGCTTACTGTGATAGATGTAATTTGCAGTGTATAAATTCATACAAGTTCCTATACACTTTTTCCCACAACGCTTCCTATGATTTAGGAGTAATCCTAAACGAGATGAAAGATAGACCAGGAAGTGAAATAGATATATTAGCTAGGGATGGATTTAAATTTATGAAAGTTGATGTGAACAACTTAAGATTTTTGGATAGTTTAGCCCTTCTCAACGGCTCGCTAGGAAGAATAGCCAAGGATCATATTGATAGTGGGAAACCTACCACATTCACTTTGGCTATGTTAAAAGGGTAAATAAAGCTGCCATCCCAAAACTGCTGAAGGGTAAACAATCATTCTGCTATGATTATTTATCCTCTATGTCTGTGTTAGATGAACCTCACCTTCCTTCTCGCGATAAGTTTTACAATACACTAAAAGACGAAGAGTTGTCAGAAAAAGATTATAAACAAGCCTTAGAAATTTTGATTTAGCTAAATGTCGCAACATAGGGGAGTATCTGCTCCTTTACCTCAAAGTGGACACAGGTTTGCTAGCTGATGTGTTCACAGTCTGGCGAGATACCATGCTTGCTCTCTACAAATTAGACATTTCCCACTACATTTCTTTACCCTCATTTGCTTGGGATGCATTCTTGCTTAAATCGAAAGTTGAACTTGATGTTGTGTCAGACCCATTGTTATATGATTTACTTCGTCGGAATCTCCGAGGTGGGTTCACCAGTGTGACGAGACAGTACACGAATGTGGAGAACCAGCATACAGGCTTAGATCTAGGGGAAGATAGTAGCTACATCATTTACCTCGATTTTAACAGTCTTTACGGGGCGTGTATGACTGAACTGCTCCCTCGTGGCGGGATTCGGAAACTGACACACAATGAGCGTGACGTGCTGCTAGAGCGAGGCTTGGAGAATATCCCATGTGACGGGTCCAAGGGATATTGGGTGTTGTGTGATACACTGCAGGTCCGACCGGAGGTAGCTAGGTATACAGATGAACTGCCCCTAGTTCTTTCACATACTTGCATTACTGAGGATCACATTTCACCTTACAGTAAGAATATTCTAGAATAACAGAAGAAAGTCGCGGTCTGCCTAAAAACAACACTAAATTAATTGCTTCGCACCTTCCTCAGAAAGATTACCTCGTTAGTTTGGACTTGTTACAGTTACTCATGCGCATTGGATTAGAAGTAGCTAAAGTTCACGACATCTACGAATTCGAGCAGGAGAGCTACCTTAAAGACTTCATTGAAACCAATGTTCGTGAACGTGCCAGTACCAAATGCGCGATAAAAAAAAAGGCTTTCAAACTCGTATCAAACTCTATATATGGAAAGAGTCTCACAGATGTATCTAAATATGGGAACAAACACTATTTGGTCACAGATCGTAGACATTTCCTGAAACATGCTCGAAACCCATTCTTCAAGCGGAGTCTTTTGTTAAGTAAGGATCGTGTGATATGTACTATCAAGCAGAAGTCTCTCCTAGTCAACACTCCTACGTATCTGGGTTATCATATACTTCAAATTGCTAAGAGGCGTCTCTATGAGTTCTGGTATGATGTTGTCAAACCTGCGTATGGGGATAAAGCGAGTCTGTTATATACAGACACAGACTCTTTCATCATTAAACTTGACTGTCAGGATGTGTTTGAAGAGTTGAATAAGTCTCCTCTCTTCGACTGTATGGATTTTAGTAATTTTAATGACACACATCCATCCTACTCTAAAGCGCGAGAAGGTGAACTAGGATTGCTCAAGTCTGAAATAGGCTCTAAGATTATTAACCAGTTAATTGCTCTCAGACCTAAAACATATTCGTTCACCACACATGATGGGGAGCACACTTGTAAGTGTAAGGGCGTGCCATACCACCTACAAGAGAAACTCTCACACGACTCGTTTCAGCACACTCTTGAAACAAACACTTCAATCAGGTTTGTGTCGAGATCTATACGTAACGTGCAAGGAAAGATTTGTACATGTCGCAGTACCTGCAGAGGATTGTCAGCATTTGACGATAAACGCTACATTTTAAGCCCCACACAGTCCCTAGCGTATGGTCATCCAGATATTCCCAATAACAATGATGATGAGATGGATGTAGAAGGGAGATGAGAGATGGATGAGAGGAGAGGAGATGGAAGAAGTGTTTATGAGGAGGAAGAGGAAGTAGAGCAACCACAGAGACTCTACCCAATATTCCGCCCCTGGAGCAAACGCGATGCTACAGCTCAGAAACTATTCAACCCTCACTAGATTTTATGTTGTACAATTGTTAGTTAGTATTAAGATAGATGCCCCATATGACTAGAACTATTTATACTAAATGAATAGGATGTTTAATATTATTGTTTGTGAACTGTAAGAACTATGATTAGTTTTAAAAATGTTGCTGTATATAAAAATATGTGAATAAACACCTGTAAATGACTATGTTTGTATAAATACCACCTCATTTCCTTAGTTTTTAGCAGTCTTAACGAAGCATTAATCATGGACAGTTCCTATGATATAATCCATGAGGAACATCTAGATATTTTCCGAGAACCATCTCGTGTTATTATTGCTGGTTATTCAAACAGCGGAAAATCCTACTTGTGCAGTAAACTCGTAAGGAAGTATCAGCACAAGTTCTCCTCAATAATTATATGCGGAAAAGGTTACTCTGAATTACGATCAGATCCACAAATTAAAAGGAAATTAATCGAGTATTCAACCATTATTGATCCTGTGGAAGAGCGAGTGGATAATGACTCGCATATCTTAGTAATCTATGATGACCTTTTACAGAGGCTGCGAATTCAAAAATCGTATCAGACATGTTTACTAGGGGTCGACATTTCATGGTTTCCGTCATATTGATTACTCAAAATATATTTTTTCCTGGTAAATATTCGAGGAATATTAGTTTAAATGCTTCTCATTTCATATTGGTTAAATCAAGAGACCTGTCACAAATTGAAACACTCGGACGACAAATATTTGGGAAACAGGATTCAAAGAAATTTGTAGAGTTATATAAGAAAGTTATTAGCCAACCCTACGGCTATTTGCTAGTAGATCTGGGTTCGAACACTCCCTCTACTATAACGTTACGCGGTAATATTGTTCACGAACCGCCCTATGAGATAGTTTACCAATGGTGAGCAAGAAAGATGTACTGGAACGAGTATATAATGACCCCTCATCTAGCGGGGGGCTTGGAGGGATACAGAGGTTGTATAAGGCCGCCAAATTAATTAACTCTAGTATAACTCTAGCCGATGTAAAGGACTATCTGAAAAGCTCTGACTCCTATACGTTGCATTATTTACAACCCCATAAATTCCCTCGGCGTCGGGTGTTAAGCCCTAAACCGCGACTATTTCAAGCTATAGACTTGGCCGAGATGAGTTTATTGGACAAACATAATGACGGAGTGAAATATTTACTCGTATGTGTAGATATTTTCTCCAGGTACGCTCAAGTAGTACCCTTACGCGCAAGGACGGGAAAAGTACCAGTAAAGCTCTGGCTTTAATTTTAGATTCACCTCATTCTCAGGGAGTGCGCAAAATTAATTCTGATCGAGGTGGCGAATTTTATAACGCCACTATGAAAAAAATGCTGGCAGCAAAGAAAGTACAGTTATATAGTGTATTTTCTCAGGAGACTAAAGCTTCAATCGCTGAGCGGTTCATACGTACTTTAAAGGTAAACTTTACAAGTTTATGACGGCGCACAACACAATACATGGCTCTACCAGATATTGTGAAAACATATAATTTAACCCCCACAGAGGATTGAAGGGAAAGACACCCACGGAGGTGCACGCTCTATCCTCGCCCAGCGAACACGCCAAACAATTTGATTTAATGTATAAAAGCCCGAGCAAATCAAAGAGAACTGTCATTCCTCGATTGAGTGTTGGTGATACAGTACGCATCACTCTATCTGATCGCATTTCCAAGTTTAAGAAAGGGTTTAAGCAGCAGAACACCCGAGAGATATTTACAGTTACACGTATTGATCGGAGACAACACATCCCTTTATACTTTCTAAAAGATTTGAATGGGGAAGAAATTGATGGTGGCTTCTATAAACAAGAATTAACACCCACACATTTGCCTCAAACCTTAATATTGAAAAGGTAGTGGGCCAACGCAGAGTCTCTGGCAAGCTTCAGTATAAAGTTAGGTACGCAGGTTATGATCGGTCATTCGATCAATGGATTGATGCTGCTGAGATATTACATTTATAATGAAGAAGCCCTTAGTTTATAAATACAAGGAATTGATCCAACTATTATCAAAACTTCAGTATTCCTCGAGAAAACAGTTGATTGAAAAATTGAAAGAAACCACATATAAATTGTTTATCAGAAATTTTTAATAACTTTAAAAAAAATTGCCTGTGCCTGACAAGGTCGTTAAAAAGTTGAAAAATATAAATTGCTTATTCGGTCACTAGCCTGTAAGAAACCTTCTGTGTCAACTAAGAAACAGATATTAACCAGCAAACGAGGAGGCAGTATTTTATCCATTATTTTGCCGATTGCAGCTAGTTTAATTACACGGTTGTTCAGTAAAGTAAAGTAAAATGAAAGCCTTTTATCTCGTACCGCGTAAAATAGTGGACAACCGGAAAGCTGCACACAGCCCTGCTTACCCCACTGTGAAAGCTGCTGCTCACCTGTCAAACCTCCCCCCCTCAGTTGCATACCAACCCTTCCATAAAACATTTAATAGATTTGAAGTTGAAAGTGCGAGATCATGAATATGCAAGATCCTTGCTAAACCATTATGATGCTAGTGGAATCGTTCGTTGGGATCTGAATGGAAATGTATTGGCTCCAGTATCTGGCATACATATAATTAACGACATTATACATAAAATGACTGTGCTTAAATCTGTTTTTTTACCTGATAAACTGCCATTGCTCAACTGTTTTTCAACTAACTTCTACACCGCGAGATTTATTCCGTAATACTACGGCAAGCAGTCAAGTGTATGAGGCTCCATCTGTTAAGAGAAAGGCAACTGCAAAGATTGATCCTCACAGTAAAAGGAATGCTTCCTGGATCGTATATTAACAGGTGAGTGTATATAAAATGTGTATGTAATGTGTAACTAGCTTTACTCGGCAAAAAGCAGTCTAAGGAGACAGAGTGATGGACACTCACGTGATATACGCCACCAGCGTATCAGATACGCATTTATTCCCAAATAACATCCCCGCATCGTTCCAAAATCGATTGTTTAACCAGCTAGAATTAGATCCCAGGAGGAGTTATGAAATGTGTCTACAAAAATTACTCCTCCCCACTTCCCATTACGTTATTAAGCGTGATAATCCTGAGGCCTATATACGTGTAGGCGTTACGTATGAGAAAGTGGGCGAGGGGAGATACATGCATTCAAAGCATTTATTATCATCTGATGTTTTAGCCGGAACTATAAAAAAAATTAATACCACGATTAATACAGAAATAGAGGCCATATTTTCAAGTAATGCTAAACTGAGTTTTTTAGGAAAGTCATTAAAACAATTTTCAGCTAAATACGGAACGCATTTATTAAATATGATTCTTCCTCCAATCGAAACAAGTTCACTACTGTGATTAGTGAGGAGAATATTAGCTCTGCAACAGGGCATAAAAACATCAGTAGAGTTACATTGTCATTTGGGACAGCTTTGGGGAAAGTGTTGGGCTTAGTTCCAGAAATTGAATATGACATATTCGCAAAACGTCAGTATGCCTCGAGTGTAGTTAACACATGTCTATTCCCGCCAATGCCTAGAGGAGGAGTTGATATTCTGTGTGTTTATTGCGATAAAATCTCTTCTACTAGATATGGGAACCAGTCTGTAAATATTTTGGATGTAATCTCCCTAAATGGAAGTGATAACAGCAACAATAAAAAACTCTATGTGCGTCTTAACGCCAACATGATAGACAGCGTCAGCATCACTATTAGGGATCAAGATGGTAACCTAATACATTTTGATGAACGTAGATGCACCATAGCAGTCTTGCATGTACACACTGTAGCAGGAGGTATATAACAACAACGCTTTCTCCCCACTCCTCATTCGTCTTAAACAAGCGGAGAAATGCGTGCCCACTTTATTCCTTCCCTCTGTTGAGGAATTATACATTCTGTTAACCCCTCCTAGAGGTGGGGGGACTGATGATATACGGATTTTCAACAGCAGTAGGCGTTATACGCGTGGAGGGGGAATATTTTCCTTTTTAAGCGGGATAGCGCGTCGAGCAGGCGCCCTTTATCATGAGAACACTGGCCCCGGCTGCGCTTAGCTTGGGGCAGAACGTACTAGACGACATTAATAATGACAAACAAACTTTCAAACAATCTCTTAAGAAACGCGGAGTTGAAACATTGAAAGGAGTGGGGAAGCAAATGATAGGCGGAAGAGTGCAGAAAAAGAATAAACAAACAAAAAAATTAGTAAACATCAAACGTTTTACTAAAGCGAAATATAATGATGTGCTGTCATAATTCTTCTCACTCGGCTGGTGTTGTCTAAAGCGCGAACATGGCCGGATATAACGCTCTTGGCCTCCAGGTGCCATTAGAACACTATACCGCTGCTGTTAGTGAAGCCTTTCCTAAAGTATTTTCCCCTCGATTGGTAGAATCAACAATTGCCAGCAGACAAACGGTGGATGTATTACCTGTGAATTCTGGGGTCAATAATAAGTTTACAGACACCTATCTGGAATTCATCATCAAGGGTGAATGGCAACTGGTGGATTTATCATCTATAGCTTTGGAGTTGTCTATTGATCTAACCGAAGAAGATGGAACAACACCTTTAGGAGATGCTAAAAACATCTCGTTAGTGAATGGATTATCGCAAACTCTATTCAAATCCGCTATTGTGTATTTAAACGAAACAGTAGTTGAAACCAGCTCATTATTCTCATTCTGGTCATACATAAAGTTATTATCTACGATTTCTGGGTGTAAGGCTAACCGCTATGATAAACTGTCACAGTTTTTTAACCGTGTCGATCCTGGTAAAATTGAAGCTGGTTATTTCACTAACGCCTCGGCTGGGGAGAAGCAACGGATGACTGATATGAAAACGAGTGGCGTGAATACTTGTTTTAAACTAATGTTGGATGTCACATCAGTTAGTGAATATGTTTTGGATAATGTGGACATCAGGGTGCGGCTCGAACTTCAACCTGATAAATGGCTTATACTCAGCGATAATGAACACGCTAATTTAAATACAATATCAAGTCTACACGTCTATGGGTGGATCGGGTATTGCCATACCCTGAAGGATTATAGCCGTTAATAAAGCCATGGTGCAGAACAACTCTCCTATTACGTATACTTTTAATAAAACTTTATACAAAACGTATATATTGGGCACAGGTCAGCGCTCGATAACGATGGACCAACCGTGGGGGACTGTTATACCAGAACATTTATATATGATCATCCTTGATATGGAGGCGTGTCTGGTGCATATAATCGCAACCCGCTTTATTTGGAAAACTGTGAGCTTAGTAAAGTATTAATATCACAGAATAGCACTAATATTGTCAATATTGGGTGTGACTTCCCTCATAACTGCGCCAAGTTGTATTACACAGCATTACAAGCCTTAGGCTTCGATAAAGACAATATATTGTCTTATGATACATATGTGAATGGTGGAACCATACTGGCCTTTAATTTACAACCTGAGGATATAGATGACACCATCCCGATTGAAAAAAGTGGTAATCTGCGGATTGCTTTGGAATTTAAACGCGGTGTGGATAGAAATAAAGTCATTCTAGTTTACGGGTCTACAACAGGTGTGATCAGCATTAACGCAGATCGTCGCGTTATTTGCGATACGCGAGGATAAATATTAATATGAATTGTTTGGAAATAAATGAGGCTATCAGAAGTAATTTAGGTGATAAGGTAAACTATCTAGGATGTTTCCTAGCTGATGACGTAAGGAAAATACTGACAAAAATACATAAAAAAAGACCTGTGGTGTTCATAATCAACACTCTGGAGTCTGGTTCTCGTAATAAAATGGGGCATTGGATAACATTCTATGTAAATAAGGATGAAGGTAGAAGCGAGATAGTTATACTAGACAGCTACACCAATCCTGCAATAGGATCTTATTCAAGATATTTCGAAGAGTTTATGTCCTACTTCCAAGACTATGCCCTATATATTATGAAGAAAAGGATTCAATCCCTGAATAGTTACTTCTGTGGAAATTACGCCGTTTATTTTGCCTACTGTTTTTCCAGACTAAGCTTAGAGGCCGCCCTGTTTCACTTTGATGAAGCATTTAAATATGGTCAATTTCGCAAGAACGATGAAAAAGTGTTGAAATTCAGTTATACTCAGATGAAAATGCCTGTGTGTAAGCAAACATTCTGCTTAAACGGTACTGATGTGAAACGTTGTGTGACGAAGTTGGGTAGGATGATAGTGCGGTGAGTAATACGTTATGTCAGGATTGAATGATGAACATAATAATGTCTGTATTTATTTTTACAACATTGACAACAAAAACTTATAACCTTTTTTTCCTTTCTACAGATTGGCTGGTTGACTAGCATGACGCGAAGGTTCGATGGAGTGGATGAATGACTCCCAATCTGTCTGTCTACTACCTAAACCTTTTACAGATTGGATGATTGACTAGGATGACAAGAAGCTCCGATGGACTGGATGAATGCCTCTCCCATCTACCTGCCGGGTAAACCACCAAGAAGAAGTCTTATTATTATTATTATTATTATTATTATTATTATTATTATTATTATTATTATTATTATTATTATTATTATTATTATTATTATTATTATTATTATCGTTGTAAATCGCTTAAGTGTTTAATAAAAAAATATTATATAATGTGTTTATTTTTCCCTCGTTAAAAGAGAATGAATGAATGAATAAATGGCGCGATTGAGGTAACACAGAGGGTAATGTAGGGGAGTTGGGCTATCTGGTGGTGGAGTGAGGCTAAGATCATCCGACCTCATACCACAGATGAGTGTAACGGTGAAGCTTCTAGGGATAGATCTAAAAAATTGCGTATATTCATTCAGTAGTGTGAAAACACATCATTCTGGCTATGGTGAGTGGTATGTCAAACTCAAGAGAATATCCGACACCTCCAAAGCGCTCCTCCAGACCCACGGAGTGAGAGTGAAATTGACAGGTGATAGATTCAGGCTATCTGCCTGAATCTATCCGAAACCTGCCGAGGGGAAGCTGAGGGGGAGTGGGAGGGAGGGGGGACATATGACCCCACCAGCTACTGCAGCTCGTCTTCAGTTAATCGCAGAACGTCGGAGAGTACACACACACAGGGTGTGAATAGCTCTCAGTCCCCCCTGCACCCTTTGAAAAACGATTAAGGTTAATAGACCACATCCGCCCTGGTGAAGCCCCAACACGACCCGGTCTGGACCTAACTAATGGCCCCCCTCATCGTACACATCTGCATTGTGTGTGAGTGTGTGTGTGTGTGTGTGAGAAAAAGATAAACACTTCTTACATAAAACCGACATTCTTTAAGAAAAATAAGGACTCCAATGTCAAAACACAAAACCGCAGACAGCTGCACCCTCCTGCCACCGGTTCCCTCCATTTCCCCCCCTTCTCTGGTCTCTCACACTCCCCTCAACACTTCCTGCCCAAGTAAGGGGAAACTAATCGACGTCATAGATCGCCAACACAGCTGCATTCCCTCAAAAAAGTTCAGTACTTCTTTATTTACACACCTGTTCCCTGCCTTTCCACTCCTTCCCCCCTCCCATACCCATCTTAAGACTCGACTCTCCTACCCTCTCACCTAGTGGGGAGCCCCACCTCAACATACCTGTGCCATGTAGGGACCCTCCTCTACATATCCTTGCCATGTAGGATGACCCTCACATACTCCCATACCCATCTTAAGACTCTGCTCTCCTTCCCTCAACATACTCCCACCTATCTACACACAGGAATAAATCTACGGCACATACTCATACATATTCATCCCCTCCTCTTCCTTCTCCCTACAGGACCACATACCAACCACATATCCTTGCCATGTAGGGCGATCCTCTATCTACACACCAGATTAACTCTACGGGGCATACCCATACGTATTCATCTACTACTATTACTCTCCACCTCTTCTCCTCACATTCCTCTCCCTACCTCTCCCTGCCTACATCACCACATACCAACCACATAGCCTCCCAACATAACCCTCTCTCAAGCCACCCTTGGCACCCTTGGCCGGATGCCACGCGTCCGCCACGCGCCAAAACATCCGGGGAATCCCCCCACAACACTATGTGCCTATGTACCTGACCCCCACCTGAGCAGGGGAGCATAATGAGCTCACCTGCTCAGGTGTTTGGGACGGTCGTAGGCGTACTTTACACTACTTACCCCCCCCTCCAGAATGTGTTGGAAACGATTTTTGGGAATAAAATCATACAGTCCTCTTTAAAAATCATACAGTTCGCAATCGAAACAAATAAATTAACACAAGAAATAAATCACTATATAAATTGCTAAATGATTAAATCCCACGAGTCAATTTTCTCCACAGATGCTGATTGTTTCTAAGGATGTAGTACAATAGGTGTAAGCCCTTATTTACATGTCCCCGAACTAGATCTCATATTGGGTAATGATAATGCAGGAGATAAAATAGGAGGTAACCAATTGCCAACAGTGCTGACAAATCCTCATTTTGTATCGAATTCCAAGGCAGCAGAGGAGGATACTGTATACCCTGCATGTGCAGTTAATAGGCCTCAGGGTGTCAGGGTGTGATTATTAAGGACAAACTTGTAGCTCCCAAGGTTATTTAGACTCCAGCCCCTGTGGACGCTCTTTATAAAGGGAGACGCTGAGGACGTTCTAAGGAGAGACATTTATGACCCATGTCCATTACATTCCCGAGGTCAGTGTGGAGGACCCATCATTAACTACAGAGAGTGGGGAAGGTGAAGACGCCCGTGCTGTCCCTCGCTTTATTGCATCAAACCAAGGACAAAAGTCATCTTAAGTGAACTACAGAGGGATGACCCTACGTAAAAGAATGCAATAGCTCAGTCTTGAGTGGACTGTGACACCTTGTCTACTCGATTCTATTACAAGGATCAGCTTTTGATGAGGAGGTGGATACCCCGCAATTCTCCCTCATCAGATGACTGGGAGTGCAGTATTTCAGTTTGTTGCACCCCAACAGTGCAGAGAAAAAGTTATTTATGTTGCTCATGATGATTATTTGGGGGACATCTGGGAATTAATATAACTTATTCTAAAAATGTTCATGTATTTCTTTTGGCCACAACTAAAAAAAAGATGTTGAGGTATTGTAACCAGTGTATAATCTGGTTATAATACCTCAACATGGGTAGTTTAATGGGAAACTGGTTGGGTTTGAAAACCCAACCAGTTACCCATTAGAGATCCTTTATGGCCAATTGAAGTGCCTTAGGAACCTTTCTTCATGTTGTATTAGATTGTGTTGGCCCGTTACCCAGAACTAAAATGAAGAATATTTATTGATAACTTTAATGTGTGTAACAACACTGTACCCTGAAGCTTTCGCAGTGAGGAACACCAGAGCCAAGACAGAAATTGCACAACTAATACAGTACTTTCAGCATTTGATCTTCATTTGAGTAGGGACAAGAGAATTCTTCATCCTTATGTTTTATTTGCAGCTCCAGAGGGGCTTCACAGTTCTTTAGAATACTCCCTCTCTGGGTTAGTATTTGGTCACAAAGATCATGGTTCCTTATTAATCATTCAGGATAAGCTTCTAAGCAATGTGGATGTTGCTGTGGGGACTGAGTTTTAGAGGCAGTGAGAGTAGTGATTCTTCAACATTTCAATCAATTTCAGGACAGGATGCAGACCAACATGATCATAATCACTGAGCTACACTTTATACAGTTGATCCAGGAGAGAAGGGGTTGGTCTTAAAGCCTCGTTCGGGTAGCTCCATGTCCTACAAAGATGACGGGTCCCTACGTCATGCAGGAGGACCTGGCCAAACTATACTATAGAGTGAACCTGCCAGGAGACAGAAAACAAGGGCTGGTTGAGCATCTGAACCATTTGAAGAGGTTCCAGGGCCCCTTGCGTGTTGCCTTATTTCACTCTATTAAGTTGGCTACTGGCGATACTGACTATGTTAAGGATCCAACTAATTATTTTCAAACTATTTTAGCTCTTATGATATTGGATTGGGGAAGATGCTTTGTAAGTGCTATCTAGTTTTAATAGGAAACTTTTTACCTTTGTTCTCGTCATTTAGAGACCATGTAAGAAATCCCTACATTTTTTGGAGTACCTTAGAAACAATTTTGTTTCGTCAATTCAAGTAGGATCCCTCTTGCCCTTATCTTCGTCATATAAAGTATCTGGTACAAGATTCCTTACGTCCTCGAAACCCTTCTTTTCACCATTTGATCTAAGTAATCAATTCAATTCAATTACTAAAGTTAATTGTTGTAACCTTGACTAATAAGTTTAATCAGGATAATTTACAGTTGTCATGTCATACTGTCAGTCTGACATCTCATATTTTGGAACATCATCTGAGGTATTTTCTTTGCATCTTATTTGCTATCATTTCATTCACCATGTTTCACCTAGCCGACCGGGAGCCGGTCGACCGAGCGGACAGCACGCTGGACTTGTGATCCTGTGGTCCCGGGTTTGATCCCGGGCGCCGGCGAGAAACAATGGGCAGAGTTTCTTTCACCCTATGCCCCTGTTACCTAGCAGTTAAAAGGTACCTGGGTGTTAGTCAGCTGTCACGGGCTGCTTCCTGGGGGTGAAGGCCTGGTCGAGGACCGAGCCGCGGGGACACTATAGCCCCGAAATCATCTCAAGATAACCTCAAGAAGATAGCTCAAGAAGATAGCCATGAAGGAACGAGCATCTGAACTTCACCTCAAGCTCGCTGAAAAAGAAGCTGCTCTTCAAAAGGAAACTCTTCAGGTAAGGGAACGTGAAATGGAACTCCAACGCAAACGTGAACAGGACGCTCTCGAAGTAAGAGAACGTGAACTTCAAGTCCAATGAGAACATGAAAAAGAGCTGCAGAAGGAAGCTCTTCGAGAGAAAGAATGGGAATTCGCCATTGCACTAGAACACCACAGAAAAGAGCTTGACCTGGAAACCACCCACATCAATCAGCGCAAGGAAGCAGAAGCTAAACTCCCGGTACGTTTTAATCTTTCTCATGCAATTTAGTTGATGCCGTCTTTTGTCAAGACAGAGGTAGATGCATTCTTTACCTCATTTGAGAGTCTAGCTAACCAGCTCAGCTGGCCTGAAAATCTGTGGTCTGTACTTATAAAGTCTCATTTGACAAGTAGAGCCGCCTTAATCCTCACCAAGTGTTGAAACAGGCAGTGCTTGATGCCTACCTCATTTCCATAGAGAACTATAGACGTAAGTTTAGGAACTACCTTAAAACCAGTTCTAATACTTATCTAGAGTTCGCTAGTAATAAGAAAAGGTATTTCATGAAGTGGCTGGAAGCAGCACAAGTCTCCTAATTTACAGAGCTCATCAACCTCATCTTGGTGGAGGAATTTCTTCGTCGTGTACCTACTCCTGTACGTCTTTATCTTGCAGACAAGGAAGAACCCAACCTTACTAGATGTGCACAGTTGGCTGACTCTTGCAGTCTCATTCACAGAGTACCATTCGACACACCCTCTTGTAAGACATCTTGGTCTAGTTCTCTAACTTAACGTTAACTTGTCTGTTTGATTGTATTTATTATTTTGCACTCTGTAATATAGCCAAGTCTTGGAGGGAATATTTATTATTTGTAATTTTGTCAAAGTTATTTTTTCTCATAAGTAAAGTATTTAATTTTTTCCATGCTTGTACTTTATCCTGCAGTTACCACACCGTGAAGAAGTTAACATATCAGTTTTATTTTAATTTGTTTTTACTTTTTGTTTTATGTGCATTGCATTCCATCTGTTATATGCCACTGCTCTTAGTCATTTTACCGTCACAGAAGTTTATCACTACTGACTGTAACAGTTAACCTGACGAAGGCCGTTGGCAGAGAGTAGATACCTGATTATTGGTGTTTTCCTAAAAGTAGCCTACGGCAGAAATGATAGATCGCTCCCTCCTAATTATTTGCAATGATATATTTGGGAGACATTTGAATGTACTAGTAATAGAATAAATTATGTTTTTTTTGACGTAAAACGCACGTATGGAACTTCTACGCATATTTTACATCGCATATAGAACAAAATTATCGAGATCTTTTTACTTGTTTTACAAAAATAATGAACTACAAATGCACTCTCATCGCAAGAACCGGTGTTATAAATAACATTTAATTTTTTAAGATAAATATTATGTTTATCTGCAGGATAAGAAATGCATTTCATAAATTTATGCAAGAATTGGACAGAATTAAAGTCAATTACGTGAATGCTCTTTATTAAACACAAAATTAAAAATAAATAAAACAATGTAAAGCGAAAACTTAAATAAATTTACGAAAACCCAAGTAATAAACACAAGAAAAACTGATAAAGAAAACATGAAAATTCTACCACTTCAGAATTAGATTCATTAAGCATCATGTATACCTTCTTATTGGGCTGTTGCACGAAGGTTCTTAGGAAATCTGTAAGACTCCCCCAGGTAGGATTTACCAAGGTGTTCTTACCCAGCTATTTGGGATTTGGTTCACCTAGCTTTCAACGGAGGTCACTACTAATATGTTTCGCAGATTCCATTTACTTAATACTTTTTCTCGTAATATGATGCTGTGATATTATTTATTTACATATTTAATAAGTACTTAAATAATAAAAATGTGAGACACACCGAGGATTAGTAATTTGCGTTAGACAGACACACCGAGGATTAGTAATTAACGTTAGACAGAAGAATGATGTATAGTTTCCGACGGAGTAATCAATAATAAGCTTCTATGACATGCAATGTTCAGCAATGATTATTTAATAGGAACTAACATAATATCTTGCTACAATTATTTAATGATTTTTTTCATAATAGATATATTTATTACGAGTTACTGGTAAAAAAAATCATTAATATTTAACATGATGGACTCGCCGGCAGACATATTTCCAGTTCTTGATTATGTAGTCAAAAACATAGCTTATGTATGGTTTGCATCGATTTCGGCGATCAACCTCCCTGCGGCCCGGTCTCTGAACTGGAATCCTACAAGTGCTCCAGAATTTCTTGGCTTGAAGGCGTGTTGCTAGAAAGATCGGTATTAGTAAACAGTTTGTTGAATCACAACTTATCAACCAAGAACCCGATAAGAAGGAAAAGTTATCTTTGGCACTCGTTACTGCTTCATGAATCTGGACTAAGTTGTTGGCAAGTAATGAAGTGGAAGCATGGGATCAGGTGCCAGCTGGGGTCTGGGGATCAGTTTCCGGCTGGGGATCAGCTGCCAGCTGGGGTCTGGGGATCAGGTGCCAGCTGGGGGCTGGGGATCAGGTGCCAGCTGGGGTCTGGGGATCAGGTGCCAGCTGGGGTCTGGGGATCAGTTGCCGGCTGGGGATCAGCTACCAGCTGGGGTCTGGGGATCAGGTGCCAGCTGGGGGCTGGTGATCAGGTGCCGGCTGGGAATCAGCTGCCAGCTGGGGTCTGGGGATCAGGTGCCAGCTGGGGGCTGAGGATCAGGTGCCAGCTGGGGGCTGGGGATCAGGTGCCAGCTGGGGGCTGAGGATCAGGTGCCAGCTGGGGTCTGGGGATCAGGTGCCAGCTGGGGTCTGGGGATTAGGTGCCAGCTGGGGTCTGGGGATCAGGTGCCAGCTGGGGTCTGGGGATCAGTTGCCGGCTGGGGATCAGCTGCCAGCTGGGGTCTGGGGATCAGGTGCCAGCTGGGGGCTGAGGATCAGGTGCCAGCTGGGGGCTGAGGATCAGGTGCCAGCTGGGGTCTAGGGATCAGGTGCCAGCTGGGGGCTGGAGATCAGGTGCCAGCTGGGGGCTGAGGATCAGGTGCCAGCTGGGGTCTGGGGATCAGGTGCCAGCTGGGGTCTGGGGATCAGGTGCCAGCTGGGGTCTGGAGATCAGGTGGCAGCTGGGGGCTGAGGATCAGGTGACAGCTGGGGTCTGGGGATCAGGTGCCAGCTGGGTGCTGGGGATCAGGTGCCAGCTGGGGGCTGGGGATCAGGTGCCAGCTGGGGTCTGGGGATCAGGTGCCAGCTGGGGGCTGGAGATCAGGTGCCAGCTGGGGTCTGGGGATCAGGTGCCAGCTGGGGTCTGGGGATCAGTTGCCGGCTGGGGATCAGGTGCCAGCTGGGGGCTGGGGATCAGGTGCCAGCTGGGGTCTGGGGATCAGGTGCCAGCTGGGAGATCAGGTGCCAGCTGGGGGCTGAGGATCAGGTGCCAGCTGGGGCTGGGATCAGGTGCCAGCTGGGGGCTGGGGATCAGGTGCCAGCTGGGGGCTGGGGATCAGGTGCCAGCTGGGGGCTGGGGATCAGGTGCCAGCTGGGGTCTGGGATCAGGTGCCAGCTGGGGGCTGGAGATCAGGTGCCAGCTGGGGGCTGAGGATCAGGTGCCAGCTGGGGGCTGGGATCAGGTGCCAGCTGGGGGCTGGGATCAGGTGCCAGCTGGGGGCTGGGGATCAGGTGCCAGCTGGGGTCTGAGGATCAGGTGCCAGCTGGGGTCTGGGGATCAGGTGCCAGCTGGGGGCTGGGGATCAGGTGCCAGCTGGGGGCTGGGATCAGGTGCCAGCTGGGGGCTGAGGATCAGGTGCCAGCTGGGGGCTGGGATCAGGTGCCAGCTGGGGCTGGGGATCAGGTGCCAGCTGGGGGCTGGGGATCAGGTGCCAGCTGGAGGCTGAGGATCAGGTGCCTGCTGGGGTCTGGGGATCAGGTGCCAGTTGGGGGCTGGGGATCAGGTGCCTGCTGGAGGCTGCGGATCAGGTGCTAGCTGGAGGCTAAGGATCAGGTGCCTACTGCGGATTAGGGATCAGGTGCCAGCTGGGGTCTGGGGATCAGGTGCCAGCTGGGCGCTGGGGATCAGGTGCCAGCTGGAGGCTGAGGATCAGGTGCCAGCTGGAGGCTGAGGATCAGGTGCCTGCTGCGGATTAGGGATCAGGTGCCAGCTGGGGTCTGGGGATCAGGTGCCAGCTGGGGGCTGGGGATCAGGTGCCAGCTGGAGGCTGAGGATCAGGTGCCAGCTGGAGGCTGAGGATCAGGTGCCTGCTGCGGATTAGGGATCAGGTGCCAGCTGGAGGCTGAGGATCAGGTGCCAGCTGGAAGCTGAGGATCAGGTGCCAGCTGGGGGGCTGGGGATCAGGTTCCCCTAGATCCCAGATCCTTCTTGGGGGATCACATTCTTGGGGGATCACCGATGGGGAAACATCAGTGGGCTCTGGGCTGTGGATCAGGTGCCAACTTGGGACTGGGGAATAAGTGCCAGCTGGGGATTGGGTATCAGGAGCTAGATTGGGGATGGAGATCAGGAGCCAGGGAGGGGCTGCGGGATCAGGAGCCAGGTGGGAGCTGGAGATCAAGAGCCAGGTGGGGGCTGGAGATGAGGAACCGGGTGGATTCTGGTGATCATGAGCCAGCTGTGGTTGAGGAATCAGGAGCCAGGTGGGGCTGGGCAATAGGTGCCAGCTAGGGGTTGGGGAATCAGGAGTCATGTAAGGTTGGAGATCAGGAGCCAGCTAGGGGCTGGAGATCAGGTTCTTTCTGGGGGCTAGGGGTAAGGAGACAAGTGGGTGGTTGGAGATCAGGAGCAGTGTGAGGGTTGGAGATCAAAAGTGAGTCTAGAAGAGAATTGGAAAAAAAATATGTTTTGAGCTATAATTCTGTTCCAGACTGAAAAGAGTCCAACCCGTTCTCGCAAATTCGTATAGTCAATATTGACTTATTAAATAAGTGCATAGGTGACATACTTAACATAATAGTTTCCCTTGAAAATCTTCATAGAAAACACCGACCTTCCCTAACCTACTTAATATGTTAAGAAGGCATCTTATTGCTTCGTAATTACAATTATTACCTAACCTATACCTATAATAGGTTAAGTAACAATTGTAATTACGAAGCTATAAGATGCTTATTTTAACATACTAAGTAGGTTAGGTAAGGTTGGTGCGGTGTTTTCTATGAAGATTTTCAAGGGAAACTATTATGTTTAGTATGTCACCTATGCAGGTAACTAATAAGTCAATATTGACTATACGAATTTGCGAGGACGGATTGAAAGAGTCATGGGGTAATAGTGATAGGTTTTAGACTTATTAATGACAGGTGTCATGACACACCCATTGCTGAACAGGAGTATATGCAGAGAACTCTCACTCCATAAATATATTCAATAAAACATTTAAATTAATCGGATCCCATTAAATGTCTCAATCTACTCTCTTTGGTTTGATGCATACTCGAACGATACATCTCTATCTACTCTAGAGAGATGAATAGTAGTTTACATTTGGAAAATATCAGAGACTGTCACAGAAATATCTCCCTGCGAGAGTAGGGGGCAGAACATAATGTGCAATAACTTCGCTGAAAAGCATTCGAGCATTAGGAATGATGAAATAAAATTTTGTAAACATTTAAAGCACAATAATTTTCATCACCCTCCCTTACACGTAGGGCATAACTAGCTGAGCATCTCGGTGTTCGAAGGGAAACTTGGTAAAGCCTCAAAGGTATTCCTGATCAACCGGGTGATGAATTGGTCATTGATCATTTACATATCAAACTGAAAGATTCCTGTCAATTACCTGGTTTACCAGACCCAAGCCAGAAGGCCTGGCCAGAGACCGAGTCGCGAGGACATTGATCATTGAACCCAAGTTAGATAAGGGGCTTCATATGATTAAATGTCTAAATATGTGCTAAGTTAGGTGCTTTCTTTATGAGTGTGCGCAAGGTTTGGAAGCGATTAGTGCTCAGGAACCTAGTGAAAGTTCCCCTTACTAAATAAGGAACAGGTAGAATTATTATTTAATGAAGGAGACTCTAGTGAGTTTGAGAATCTAAAGAAAGCAAAAGGGATTCTATGGATCGTCAGATAATATGAATTAAAAACAAACTAAATGAGGCAATTTTTTAATATATGATTAAAGATGAGGGTTGCTTGGATAACAGAGACTCACGGATGCTGATGAAAGCATGCAAGTGAGGCTAAAACCTCATATATGTTTGGAAGTTCTTGCTCATAGATCTCGAGCTGTGGCCTGTCGTATATATGACTTCAAACTCTGGCTCCCCGGACTCCAGCTTTGGCTAACCTTGTATATGTCTGCAAACTATGGCTCCCCGGACTCCAGCTTTGACTAACCTCATATATGTCGGCAAACTCTGGCTCCCCGGACTCCAGCTTTGGCTAACCTTGTATATGTCTGCAACCTATGGCTCTCCGGACTCCAGCTTTGACTAACCTCATATATGTCGGCAAACTCTGGCTCCCCGGACTCCAGCTTTGACTAACCCTATATATGATTGCAAACTCTGGCTCCCCGGACTCCAGTTGTGGCTATCCTTACATAAGTCTGCAAGCAGTGGCTCATCAACCACAAGCTGTGGATAGCCTTATATAAATCTTCAAGCTTTCGCTCCCCGGACTCCAACTGTGATTAACCTTACATAAGTCTGCAGGCTCTGGCTCATGAACCACCAGCTGTGGTTAACCTTACATATGTCTGCAATCTCTGGCTCATCAGCCACCAACTGTGCTTAACCATACATAAGTCTGCAAGCTCTGGCTCATCAACCACCGGCTGTGGTTAACCTTACATAAGCCTTGCAAACTATGGCTCCACGGACTCCAGCTGTGATTAACCTTACATAAGTCTACAAACTCTGGCTCATCAGTCACCACCTGCGGGGGAACTGCAAGCCTGCAAGCAATGGCTCGTCAACCACCAGCTGTGGTTAACCTTACATAAACCTGCAAGTTCTGGCTCATTAACCACCAGCTGTGGTTAACCTTACATATGTCTGCAAGTTCTGGCTCATTAACCACGGCTGTATTTAACCTTACATAAGTCTTCAAGATCTGGCTCCATGGACACCAGCTGTGGCAACCTTACATAAGTGTGCAAGCTCTGGCTAATCAGCTGCAAGCTGTGGCTAATCCAATACATGTCTGGAAGATCTGGCTCCCCAGCCTCCAACTGTGCTTATCTATATACAAGTCTTGAAAGTCTTGCTCCCGGGCCTCCAGCTGTGCCAACTGGAGGCCCGGGAGTCTTATACAAGTCATGAAAGTCTGGTTCCTCGATCTCCATCTGTGGTTAACAAGTTACAAGTTTTGAAAATCTGCCTCCTCGGCCTCCAGTTGTGTTTAACCATATACAAGTCTTGAAAGTCTGGCTCCACGATTGCAAGCTAAGCTTAGCCATATACAAGTCTTGAAAGTCTGGCTCCCTGCCCTCCAGTTGTGGTTAACCATATAATAGTCTTGAAAGTCTGTCTCTCCGGCCTCCAGCTGTAGTTAACCATATACAAGTCTTGAAAGTCTGGCTCCTCAGACTGTGGAGAGCCCTCCAGTGGCATCCCAAACGGATGTGCACGGTTCATTTTTTTTGCACAATGTGGATATATAATTTAAGCTTCAGTTCCTCTAGTCGTTTATTGTGTGGTAGTTGATAGTTGTTGTTGTTCATATGGTAGTTTAAGCAATTGTAGTAGTAGTAATAGTAGTTGTAGTTGTTGTTGTTGTGGTAGTTAATATTTGTTGTCATCGTGGTATTTAATTTGAACTACCACGGTTGTTGTTGTCGTGGTAATTGTTGTTGTTATTGTTGTCGTGGTAGTTGTTGCTGTTGTCGTCGTGGTAGTTGATTTTGTTGTTGTTGTTGGCGTCGTAATTGATGTTGTTGCTGTCGTGGTAATTGATGTTGATGTTGTCGTGGTAGTTTATGTTGTGGTTGAGGAGGTGGTGGTTAATGTTGTTGTGTTAGTAGTTGTAGAGGTGGTAGTTGATGTTGTTGTTGTTGTCGTGGTTGTTGATTTTGTTGTTTTTGTTGTCGTAGTAGTGGATGTTGTGGTTGCGTAGGTAGTAGTTGATGTTGTTGTTGTTGTTGGAGAGGTGGTAGTTGTTGTGGATGTTGTCGTGGTAGTTGATCAAATTGCAGATGTAGTGGTTGCAGTTGTAGAGGTTGTTGTTGTTGATGTCGTTGTTTATGGAGAAGTTGTTGTTGTGGTAGTTGATGTCGTTGTTGATGTAGTAGTTGTGGATGTGGTAGTTGATGTAGTTGTAGAGGTGGTAGTTGATGTTGTGGTTGTCGAAGTGGTAGTTGATGTTGTGGTTGTGGAGGTGGTGGTTGATGTTGTTGTTGTAGAGGTTGTGGTTGATGTAGTAGTTGTGGAGGTGGTAGTTGATGTTGTAGTTGTAGAGGTGGTAGTTGATGTTGTGGTTGTGGAGGTGGTGGTTGATGTTGTTGTTGTAGAGGTGGTGGTTGATGTAGTAGTTGTGGAGGTGGTAGTTGATGTTGTAGTTGTAGAGGTGGTAGTTGATGTTGTGGTTGTGGAGGTGGTGGTTGATGTTGTTGTTGTAGAGGTGGTGGTTGATGTAGTAGTTGTGGAGGTGGTGGTTGATGTTGTTGTTGTGGAGGTTGTAGTTGATGTAGTAGTTGTGGAGGTGGTAGATGATGTTGTGGAGGTAGTAGTTGATGTTGTGGTTGTGGAGGTGGTAGTTGTTGTTGTGGTTGATGTAGTAGTTGTGGAGGTGGTAGTTGATGATGTGGTTGTGGAGGTGGTAGTTGATGATGTGGTTGTGGAGGTAGTAGTTGATGTTGTGGTTGTTGAAGTGGTAGTTGAAGTGGTAGTTGAAGTGGTAGTTGAAGTGGTAGTTGATGTTGTAGTGGTGGTAGACGATGTTGTGGTTGTTGAAGTGGTAGTTGATGTTGTAGTTGTGGAGGTAGTAGTTGATGTTGCTGTTGTGGAGGTGGTGGTTGATGTTGAGGTTGTTGAAGTGGTAGTTGATGTTATGGTGGTGGTAGATGTTGTGATTGTGGAGGTTGATGTTGTTCCAGTTGTTGTGGTTGATGTTGTGCCCGTTGTGGAGGCTGATGTTGTTCCAGTTGTTGTGGTTGATGTTGTGCCCGTTGTGAAGGTTGATGTTGTTCCAGTTGTTGTGGTTGTTGATGGGGTCGTTGTGGTGCTTGATGTTGTTTCAATTTGATTGGTTGATATCACTGTCCCGGAATTTGTTGTCTGACCTGATGGATTGGTTGTCTGTCCTGATGGATTTGTGGTCTGAACTGATGGGTTTGTTGTCTGACCTGATGGGTTTGTTGTCTGTCCTGATGGATTTGTGGTCTGAGCTGATGGGTTTGTTGTCTGTCCTGATGGATTTGTTGTCTGACCTGATGGGTTTGTTGTCTGACCTGATGGGTTTGTTGTCTGAGCTGATGGGTTTGTTGTCTGACCTGATGGGTTTGTTGTCTGAGCTGATGGGTTTGTTGTCTGACCTGATGGGTTTGTTGTCTGACCTGATGGGTTTGTTGTCTGACCTGATGGGTTTGTTGTCTGACCTGATGGGTTTGTTGTCTGACCTGATGGGTTTGTTGTCTGACCTGATGGGTTTGTTGTCTGACCTGATGGGTTTGTTGTCTGACCTGATGGGTTTGTTGTCTGACCTGATGGGTTTGTTGTCTGACCTGATGGGTTTGTTGTCTGACCTGATGGGTTTGTGGTCTGACCTGATGGATTTGTAATCTGACCTGATGGATTTGTGGTCTGACCTGATGGATTTGTGGTCTGACCTGATGGATTTGTGGTCTGACCTGATGGATTTGTGGTCTGACCTGATGGATTTGTGGTCTGACCTGATGGATTTGTGGTCTGACCTGATGGGTTTGTGGTTTGACCTGATGGGTTTGTGGTCTGACCTGATGGGTTTGTTGTCTGACCTGATGGATTTGTTGTCTGACCTGATGGATTTGTGGTCTGACCTGATGGGTTTGTGGTCTGACCTGATGGGTTTGTGGTCTGACCTGATGGATTTGTTGTCTGACCTGATGGATTTGTTGTCTGACCTGATGGATTTGTTGTCTGACCTGATGGATTTGTTGTCTGACCTGATGGATTTGTTGTCTGACCTGATGGATTTGTTGTCTGACCTGATGGATTTGTTGTCTGACCTGATGGATTTGTTGTCTGACCTGATGGATTAGTTGTCTGACCTGATGGGTTTGTTGTCTGACCTGATGGATTTGTTGTCTGACCTGATGGATTTGTGGTCTGACCAGATGGGTTTGTTTGACCAGTCTGATGTGTTGTCGACTGTTCAACATTACCTGGAAAAATGAAATAATAAAAAATCGTTAGGTCAATCCTTCACCTAACCCACTTTCTTGATATTCCCTAAGATATATATATATATATATATATATATATATATATATATATATATATCTTATACCCATACTCCCAGGAGCTCATTTTGTCCGGTCGTGATGGTCAAGTGGTTTAAGGCGTCTTGTACATACCAGTTGCGTTGCTCCTGGGAGTATGGGTTCGAGTCACTTCTGGGGTGTGAGTTTTCATTCGCATATAGTCCTGGGGACCATTCAGGCTTGTTCGCATTTGTGTTCCTCACGTGTGCCCCAAAGAATGAGGTGATTTGGTAAAATGCTATGCCCAAGATAACCATCCGAGTGCCGGCGGTGAGGTGGTTCAAATAGCTTCGGCTATCACCTCATTTTGTCCGGTCGTGATGGTCAAGTGGTTTAAGGCGTCTTGTACATACCAGATGCGTTGCTCCTGGGAGTATGGGTTCGAGTCACTTCTGGGGTGTGAGTTTTCATTCGCATATAGTCCTGGGGACCATTCAGGCTTGTTCGCATTTGTGTTCCTCACGTGTGCCCCAAAGAATGAGGTGATTTGGTAAAATGCTATGCCCAAGATAACCATCCGAGTGCCGGCGGTGAGGTGGTTCAAATAGCTTCGGCTATCACCTCATTTTGTCCGGTCGTGATGGTCAAGTGGTTTAAGGCGTCTTGTACATACCAGTTGCGTTGCTCCTGGGAGTATGGGTTCGAGTCACTTCTGGGGTGTGAGTTTTCATTCGCATATAGTCCTGGGGACCATTCAGGCTTGTTCGCATTTGTGTTCCTCACGTGTGCCCCAAAGAATGAGGTGATTTGGTAAAATGCTATGCCCAAGATAACCATCCGAGTGCCGGCGGTGAGGTGGTTCAAATAGCTTCGGCTATCACCTCATTTTGTCCGGTCGTGATGGTCAAGTGGTTTAAGGCGTCTTGTACATACCAGTTGCGTTGCTCCTGGGAGTATGGGTTCGAGTCACTTCTGGGGTGTGAGTTTTCATTCGCATATAGTCCTGGGGACCATTCAGGCTTGTTCGCATATATATATATATATATATATATATATATATATATATATATATATATATATATATATATAATATATATATATATATATATATATATATATGGTTCTGTCTGTTCGTCTCCACGTTTTTGTGTTTATCGTTCTGTATCGCATAAATTCCATCTTTCTCTACCACCATAACATTGCTTGTGTTCATTTGCACTTTTAACTGGTCACTATACCAGGTATATACCCTCTTAACCATCCCTACCTTAGTCTCCGTCATGACCCTATCGATGTATACATAACTACTCAGGGTGTACCCCACAGCCCTGACCTACCTGTACACCTTAATATCACACTTGTCAGTCATCGTAATGTTGACTCCTAACATTTGTGTGCCTTACATAAAACTTCCACACTTTTAAAACATCCTTAATACACTGCTCATCACTCTTGTGAGTACCGTTAACTTTGGATTTTAATGTTTCAAGATCATCACTGACATGAACACAATTCAATCTTTCTAACTAGTCGTAACTGTAATCGGTCTCCCTGAAATTATTTGTTCTACATTCCCTCTTCCTGATCATAGCAGACAGTTTTCCTATTAATTTCTTAGCTCTTTCTATTACTATATTGCCAATGTAGTTTTTCATATATATATGCTCGTTAGTCAAGCACTTAGTCAAGTCACATCAAATGAACGACCCCTCATCACGGCTACAAGGACCGTGATGAGGGTTCGAACCTTGCATGGGGGAATTGTGTTCTACATTCCCCTGACAATCGTGTGATTGTCAGGCCGTTTTAGGTAAGTACATAACCTGATATTTTTCTTTAATTAGGCTTATCTGTAAATAGTTATTTACAAATTTTCCATTATTAAACAGTATTTTCAGTGAGCCACACAGTTCTTGGGTGTGTAACATTAGCATACAATAAAACTTGTGTTTGGTTGGATACTTACAGCAGATACAATCGTCTCCGTAGCAATGGTAGTAGGTGAGAGGTACACGACAGTCCTTCTTGTGTGTACAGATGCCGGGACAGGCAGCGGTGTGAGGACAGTGTGGATGGTGTCTGGTGCGCACCTGCAGCCCCGGCTACCACCAACCCTCCAGCCACCTCACGCTCCTCTTCCTCACACGCAGACTTGCACACTCCCCGGCTCTCCTCGCACCGCTCAGACCGTCTACACTCTGTTCAATCATCTTAACTTTTCAGAATATCGAATCTCACAAGAAAATTATCGAAGAATATACGTTCATTTTATGCAACTATCATTGCGAAAATATTAATTTTATAAATCAAAATTGATCTTATAAATTAGCAACTTTTAAAGCCGAGTACAAGAGAGGTAAGTCAAAAGTAAACTAAAACATGTATCGTGTGCATGATTAAATGTCCCAGCTACCCAGATGCCAATACCCAGTAAACTACAAGAACATAAGGACATGTTTGTCAAGTCAGCTCCTATTTATAACCACCCAATCCCACTCATTTACATGTCAAACTCAGGCTTGAAACCATCAAGGGACCTCACTTCCACCACATAAGAACATAACAGATCACAAGGGCCGTGATGAGGGTTCGAACCTACGTCCTAGACGATCCCAGACGTGCCTTAATCGACTGTGCCACGATATGGTAAAAGAATTGCAACCGGCAGTGCAACTGTCCTCACACGGATCCTGCAGTCTCTCCGAGACACAAACCAGGGTTTTACACAATTTCCAAGCACCCGGGCTCTGTCACCAAGCTGTCTACCTCTTTGCCCTTACTTCATTACACACAGATATCACAATAGCGTGATATCATATGAACAAATTCACAAGGGCCGTGATGAAGGTTCGAAACAACGTCCGAGAGGATCGCAAACGCGCCCTAATCGGCTGTGCTACGACATGTTAAAAAATTGAAACCGGGAGTGCAAACTGCTCTCACACGGATCCTGCAGTCTCTCCGAGACACAAACCAGGGTTTAACACAATTCCCCCATGCAAGGTTCGAACCCTCATCACGGTCCTTGTAGGCCGTGATGAGGGTTCGTTCATTTGAGGTATCACGCCATTGTGATTTCTTGTGTGTATAAGAACATAAGAATAATGGTAACTGCAGAAGGCCTATTGGCCCTACGAGGCAGCTCCTATTAATAACCACCCAATCCCCTCTATACATGTCCAACCCACGTTCGAGACAGACATCAAGGGACTCCACTTCCCCCACGTTACGCAGTATTGGTCCACAAATCCAAAACCCTGTTACCGAACCAGTATTTACCAGTTCTTTCCTAAATCTAAACTTATCCATTTATACCCCTTGATTCGTGTTCTGTCTTGTGTTGATACTTTTATCGTGTATCCCTTTTTAAAATCCATTCATCACTTGTACACTTCTATCATGTCACCTGTAACTCTTCGCCTTTATAGCGAATGAAAATAAGCTTTGTCAATCTTTCTTCATATGACAGGTTTCTGATTTGCGGGATTAACTTTGTCATCCTTCGCTGGACGGGTTCTAGTGATTTATATCCATTCTTTAGTACGGCGACCAAAACTGAACAACATAATCTTAATAGGGACTAACCAGAGCAAGATATACCTGATGAATAACACCAGGTGGCTTTTAGTAATGCTTCGATTAATAAATCCCAATGTCCTATTTGCCGTATTACGAACATTTGTGCATTGATTTTTTGGTTTTAAATTCTTACTAATCATAACTTTCAGATCCCTTTCGCAATCTTACTTCTCCATCTCAACACCCTCTAGCTCGTGTCTTGTAAATATATCATCATTACCTAGCCTCAGAACCTTATATTTGTCAGCATTAAACTGCATCTGTCAATCTTTTGACCATTTCAAACACCTATTTAGATCGTCTTGAAGTAATAGAGAGACTTTTTCCATTTTTATTTCCCTCCCAATTTTTGTATCATCGCCAAATTTGCAATTATTGCTGCTCAAACCTAAATGTAAATCATTTATATATATTGTTAATAGCAGAGGTCTCAGGACAGAGCCTTGAGGCACTCCACGTGCAACACCTTCCCACTCTGACTTAGCCCCATTTATACTTACTCTTTGTATCCTTTGGTAAGAACATAAGAACATAAGAACAAAGGCAACTGCAGAAGGCCTATTGGCCCATACGAGGCAGCTCCTATTTATAACCACCCAATCCCACTCATATACATGTCCAACCCATGCTTGAAACAATCGAGGGACCCCACCTCCACAATGTTACGCGGCAATTGGTTCCACAAATCAACAACCCTGTTACTGAACCAGTATTTACCCAAGTCTTTCCTAAATCTAAACTTATCCAATTTATACCCATTGTTTCGCGTTCTGTCCTGTGTTGATACTTTCAATACCCTATTAATATCCCCTTTGTTATGTCAATTCACCCACTTGTATACCTCTATCATGTCACCCCTAACTCTTCGCCTTTCCAGTGAATGCAAATTAAGCTTTGTTAATCTTTCTTCATATGAAAGATTTCTAATTTGGGAAATTAACTTAGTCATCCTACGCTGGACACGTTCAAGTGAATTTATATCCATTCTATAATATGGCGACCAAAACTGAACTGCATAATCTAAATGGGGCCTAACCAGAGCAAGATATAGCTTGAGAACCACACCAGGTGTCTTGTTACTTACGCTGCGATTAATAAATCCGAGTGTCCTATTTGCCTTATTACGAACATTTATGCATTGATCCTTTTGTTTTAAATTCTTACTAATTATAACTCCCAGATCCCTTTCGCAATCCGACTTCGCAATCTCAACACCATCTAGCTCGTATCTTGTAACTCTATCATCATTACCTAGCCTCAGAACTTTACATTTATCAGCATTAAACTGCATCTGCCAGTCCTTTGACCATTTCAAAACCCTATCTAGATCAACTTGAAGTGATAGTGAGTCCTCCTCCGAATTAATTTCCCTACCGATTTTCGTATCATCGGCAAATTTGCAAATGTTGCTACTCAAACCTGAATCTAAATCATTTATATATATTATAAACAACAGAGGTCCCAAGACAGAGCCTTGAGGCACTCCACTTACAACATTTTCCCACTCTGACTTGACTCCATTTATACTAACTCTCTGTTTCCTTTGGTATAGCCATGCCCTAATCCAGCTTAATATAGCACCACCAATACCATGAGCCTCTATCTTTTTAATCAGTCTTTCATGTGGCACTGTATCGAAAGCTTTGCTAAAGTCAAGGTACACAACATCACAATCCTTACCACTATCAACTGCCTCAACTATGCTAGAATAAAAAGATAACAAATTTGTTAAACATGAACGGCCATTTATAAAACCATGTTGCGACTCAATTATTAATTTATGTTTTTCAAGATGAAGACGAATTTTATTTGCTATTATAGATTCGAGTAACTTTCCCACAATAGACGTTAGGTAGTAACTTTCCCACAATAGACATGGTATAGCCATGTCCTAATCCAACTTAATAAAGTATCACAAATACCTTGAGCCTCACACTTTTTAATCAGTCTTTCATGTGGCACTGTGTCAAAAGCTTTGCTAAAGTCAAGGTACTCAACATCGCATACCTTACTTCTATCAACTGCCTCAACTATGCTGGAATAAAATGATCTCAAATTTGTTAAACATAAACGGCCATCAGTAAAACCATGATGTGAATCATTATCAAATTATGTTTTTCAAGGGGAAGACGAATGGTATTTGCAATTATCTATTCAATTCACTTTCACGCAATAGACCTAAAGGTAATTGGTCGATAGTTTGACGCAAGTGATCTATCTCCTTTCTTAAAAGTTGGTATCACATTAGCAACCTTCCATGACTGGCACTCTGCCTGACTTAGGCAGAGTGATTTAATGATTTATTAAATATGGTAGACAATGGTTTGCATAGCTCCTCTTTGCATTTGTTAAGCACCCTGGAAAACACTTCGGCTGGCCCTGGAAATTTGTTTGGCATGAGTTTCACTATTTGTTTAAAAACATCCTCCCTGTTAACTGCTAAACTAGTCAACCTGTCCTCTTCCCCACCCATATAGACTGCTTCGGCTGAAGGCATAATGCTCAGTTCTACTTTAGTAAATAAAGAGATAAAATATTTATTAAAAATACTACACATCTCTTTGTCATTATCAGTTATCTGACCCGTCTCAGTTTTTAATGGACCTATCCTTTCCCTAATCTTTGTTCGATATAACTTAAAAAAAACTTTAGGATTTGTCTTTGCTTGCAAAGCGAACTATGCGAACTTCATAGTTTCTTTTTGCCCTTCTTATCTCTTTTTAACATTTCTAACCAGTTGGACGAATTCTTACTCTAAACTTACTTCCCCATTCTAATCCTTTGTATCAAGTTCTCTTTCTACCTATAAGATTCTTCAGATCCTTTGTTATTCATTTTGGGTCATTATTATTTGATCTATTCAATTTGAATGGTGAACTACGTTCCTGTGCTTTCCTTAGTATATTTTTAAAATAACCTAAATTTTCAATTCACATTCAAATCCCTTTTTACATCACCCATTGCTGGGTTCACGTCTCGCTCCAAGACCAACCCACCCCCCAATGTCCAGGACTTTCCAATCATTTCACCCAAACAATTTCTTAGATCGTTAAACTCTGCTTTTCGAAAATCTGGCACTTTAACAGAATATTCCCCTACAAATCAATTCCATTCAATGTCAAATTTAATTTCTTTGTGATCACATCCCTAGCTCACTCATTATTTCCATTTCATTAATTTGTGTTTCCATGTTAGTTATCAATAAGTCTAAAATATTATTTTCCCACGTTGGTTCCTTAATGTATTGCTTAAGAAAGCAACAGTCAATAAATTCCAGAAAATCTTCTGCTTCATTATTCCCTGTTCTGTTAATCCAGTTTATTATACTAAAATTAAAATCACCAATGACAGAAATACTGTTTACCCCTAAATGCTCGAGATATTTCATTCCATACATACTTTGCTTCCATTCTGTCTAAGATTGATGGTCTGTATATAACTCCTGTTATAAGATTATTATTTTTTTCGTTTAATTCTAGCCAGATAGATTCTGTGTGTGGCTCAGTTTTGATTCCCTCTTGGAGACTACATTTAAAATTTTCTCTTACATATATGGCTACTCCCTCTCCTTGTCTAATATATCTGTCTGTGTAAAGTAGTTTACATACGTTTAGTTGATATTCAGCTAATAGTTCTCTGTTTTCTACATTCATCTATGTTTCGATAAGTGCAATAATATCTATTGTTTCTGTGCAGACAAGAGCATTTAAATCATTTATTTTGTTCTTAGACTCCCACTGTTCGTGTATATACATTAAGTGTTATTTTGAGGGCTTCTCTTTCCCTGTTAATTTTTCCATTTTTTTCCCTTCAACACACAATTTTATTGCCTCCTTTCTCCATGTCAATTTCCATACCACTATGGAAATTGTGGTATGCTTACTAGTTTAAACCCAAACAAACCCCCTCCACCCACAGGTTCCGACGAGTTGGCAACAGCGACAACCCCAGCCCTGGATAAATGCACCCCTATCCCGAGCGTACATGTTATTCCTTCCATAAAAGTGTTCCCAGTTATCAATGAAGGATATTGCATTTGATTTACAATATTTGTCTAGTCGGCATTTGACACCAAGTGCTCTCGACAACCATACATTTCCAGCTGCCTTTCTTGGAAGAATGCCACATATGACCAGGATTCCTCTACTGCTCCTAATTCTATGGCTAACTAAAACTTCTGAATCAGTGCCTCACTTCTAACTCGTCCTACATCCTTTCCACTAACACTGATACATATAATAGGGTTGTTCCCATTTCCAGCCATAATATCATTCATGTCGTTTACTATATCCCAAATTCCTGCTCCCTGATAGCAAACCCTTAATCTGTTCCCCCTATCTTTGGCACAAAATGCTCTATCTAAATAGCTATACATTGTTGCTCTGAAGACATCAAATTAAGAACTACTCTACTAACTAGACGCCATTAACACACCTTCCTTTGAACTACCAAGCTAACTACACATTGCTAACATTCACCTTCTCTGGAACTACCAGTCCAATTATACACTAAACCTTCTTTGGAACTACACATTATTAACATACACCCTGTTTGGAACTACCAAGGTAGCTGCACATTATTAACATCTTTGGAACTACTAAGGTAGCTCCACATTAAAAACATCTTTCGAACTACCAATCTAGCTACATATTAATATCTTTGGAACTACCGAGCAAGCTACACATTATTAACATCTTTGGAGCTATCATGCTAGCTGCACATTATTTACATCTATGAAACTTCCAAGCTATCTACACCTTTATTTACATCTTTCGAACTACCAAGCTAGCTACATATTATTAACATCCTTTAAACTACCAAGTTAGCTACACATTATTAACATCTTTGGAACTTATTAACATCTTTGGAACTAGCTACATATTATTAAGATCTTCGAAACTATCAAGAAAGGTACACATTATTAACATATTTGGAACTACCAAGTAAGCTACATATTTTGTACATCTTTGGAACTACCAAGTAAGCTACATATTTTGTACATCTTTGGAACTACCAAGTAAGCTACATATTTTGTACATCTTTGGAACTACCAAGTAAGCTACATATTTTGTACATCTTTGGAACTACCAAGCAAGCTACACATTAATAACCTTCAACTATGTAACTACTATGATGACCAATCCACACATCAGGAAAGTGAAGCAACGACGACATTTCGGTGATGATCGATAAAGCGTTAGCTATCCAAGAGGTGGCACGGGCATGAATACCCCGTATGCGGAAGATTTATTTGGAGTGAATGTGATCTTTAGTCATGAAAGTATATACCACGTGCTATATACTACGATACTATACCTACGTCCCATTTTAATCGTCAGTCATTATTATGTGACAGCAATCGTGTGGAGGATACTGCTTGACAGTATTTATAAGGTTGTCCAACTGCTGGACACTTGAAGGAAGAGAGGAAGGTATAAGCAAATATAAGGTGAGAGTGAGGTTAGGAGCAGGTAGGAGAACAGTAAGAATAAGATAAAGGTAAGAATAAGATAAAGGTAAGAATAAGATACAGGTATGAATAAGGTAAGATAAGAATAATGTAAGAATAAGGTAAGATAAGAATAATGTAAGAATAAGGTAAGATAAGAATAATGTAAAAATAAGGTAAGATAAGAATAATGTAAGAATAAGGTAAGATAAGAATAATGTAAGAATAAGGTAAGATAAGAATAATGTAAGAATAAGGTAAGATAAGAATAATGTAAGAATAATGTAAGAATAAGGTAAGAATATGATGAATGTATGAATATGATGGATGTATGAATATGATGAATGACAAATATGATGAGTGTAAGAAAAAAGAAGGTAAGAATTGGAGGAACGGTAAGAATAAAAAAGGAGTAGGAATGGCCAACATGGGCAAAGCTAAGTCAGATCGTGTTTGTTAAGAAGGTTAGAGCATTAATGTATGTGCTGTCATTCAAATAGTTCATTAGTATGAACTACTGAACGATGTGTAGTTCACCGTCTTGGGAACTAAACATCGATAACATACATACGTTGACTTATAAACTACCAACCAGCCCAGATACACATCGTTACTATATCATCAACTATTGCCGAGTTCATATTCCAGTGTTCAGTTATTATTATTAATGACGTGTCTTGCAACTTGGTAATAAACACTAGTTATTGCAGTTATGGTAAAATACGAATAATATTTAATAATAATATGTTTATAATTGTGGCACATGAGGTGACAACTAATATATGATGAGTCAATCAACACGTACTGTTATGGTGGGCGGCACAACACCGACATTTGCTGCCACTGCAGCCCTTCTTAATCTCTCGCTCTTCTCGGCCACACTTAGACTTGCAGGTTCCCTTCTGTTTCTTGCACTTTTTCTTGGTTTTGCACTCTACAAGAATATATTTAATTTATTGCAAACATTTGGGGTCTTATAAAGCATACTTAAATTGCACTTATTTACAAGAGATTAGTGCACATCTCGTGTACTTGTACTCAAGGAAAATCAACAGCATTTGTTTAAATATGTTTTGGATGACAACGAATAGGGTGTCATATTATAAATACAGTATTGCAATGATGCTTTGAAAGTTCTGTACATATCTTTTGTACGACATTAGTCATGTAGCAGTCGAGTAATATCTGCTTAAATATCAACAAGGCTTTACTAGTGATTATTCATTTGCTAAAGACTAATAAAACTGTAGTTCCATACGTTCTTATGTTTCTAGTAACTTGCATCGTAGACACAAGATCTTCATATTTTATTTAACAAATAATTAATTCTAACAGACAAAAATGTTTCAGCAAATTTTAATAAAGCCGCATTTTAATAAATATTACATTTACTTTAAACTTTAAATTAAATTTTTTTATATTTCTTGGCAAACGAGCATTAATTAAGAGTTTACTGTACAAATACAGAGACATGCTGCACATAAGAACTAATTTAGCCCACAACCTGAACAACTGACTTCGTCGACAACATCATCAGTTGCATGCAACACTGAGCATAATTAAAGGACATAGCAAACACAAACACTACATGCACATATTACACTTTCAATATTATAACAAATATTGTATGGTCTATAAAAATATTGTTTGACTGTATGTTGGAATTTTTGGTATAGTTCAACATAAAACAAATAAAATATTGTGAAATGTGTAATAATATATAAATAATATATCGCATAATGTAAATCACTGCTGTTGACTAGACCACACACTAGAAGGTGAAGAGACGACGACGTTTCAGTCCGTCCTGGACAATTCTCAAGTCGATTGTCACAATCGACTTGAGAATGGTCCAGGACAGACTGAAACGTCGTCGTCCCTTCACCTTCTAGTGTGTGGTCTGGTCAACATACTTTAGCCCCGTTATTGTGACTCATCGCCTGCTTATAAATCACTGCTGAAATGTAAGAAGAATAGAATGATGCAAACTGACTAAATATGTCAGTTTGAGCTCATTAGTATTGCCTATCAAATTAAGTTGACATTTATACTCAACAAAAACAGTTGAAGAACACCATCTAATATGAAGTAATATCAATACTATAATGTTAAGGATAAAGAAAGCATGCACAGTACACTCACTGGTCTTGTGCGGGGCGCAGCATCTGCAGTTTGAGGAGCCCTCACAACCTTTCTTGACCTCACGTTCACCTGCTGAGCACCGTTCATCACATCTACCACCGTGTTTCTTGCACCTTCTCGTGATTTTACACCCTGTTAAAGCTTATTATTAATATATATATATATATATATATATATATATATATATATATATATATATATATATATATATATATATATATATATATATATATATATATATATATATATATAGTTCAATTGGTTCGGCGGTTTATAAACTTTCTAAGTGGTTAGTCAAAGTTTTGTCCCCTATAGTTGGTACTATTTCCAACTCACACTTGACAAACAATGTGGACTTAGTTAATAAGCTATCCACACTGAATTTAAATTTTGATTTTAAACTAATAAGTTTCGATGTGACCTCTTTATTCACTAAAGTACCTGTTGATGATCTGTTAGAATTTCTACGTGAGGAACTGCCTAAATATAATTTGAGCTTGCAGACCAATAAAGTATTAGAATTTATCAAATTGTGTATAAAAGACAATTATTTTAGTTTTAATGGAAAATTTTTCAAACAAACATTTGGAATGGCGATGGGCAATCCTCTTTCCCCCGTTTTAAGTAATTTGTATATGGAATTCTTCGAAACAAAAATCTTATCCAGTATTATCCCGGTTAATGTAGTTTGGTTCAGGTATGTTGATGATATTTTGTGCTTATGGCCGTGCGACAAAGACCATATAGTTTTTCTTAATGAACTCAATTCTTTGGTACCTTCAATAAAATTCACTTGTGAGACTGAGGTGAATGGTATGCTTCCGTTTTTGGACATTATGATTCATAGAGTCACTAGAAAGTTCAAATTTAATGTGTATAGGAAACCTACCAACGTGGGGTCGTATGTTCATTTTTATTCGAATCATCATAGTAAAGTTAAACAGGCAGTATTTTCAGGAATGTTTCTACGAGCTTTGAGGGTATGCAGCCCTGAGTTTTTTGATGAAGAGATTGCTAAAATATATGAAATCGGGAAGAGTTTACAATATCCTAAGAGGTTTTTGGATTTCTCGTTTGAACAAGCCAAGCGTACGTTTTATAATCACATCCCTAAGGCGAAACCAGAAATTATTAACTCATTGGTTGTACCTTATACGAGTGGACTTGAAAAATTGTCTTTGATTTTTAAGAAACTTAATATAAATTTGGTATTCACCAATAGTACGATCAAATCCAATTTAATAAAAAACTCCCCTGATACAGCAGGTTGCGTGTATTCAATTCCCTGCATTGATTGTGATTCTGTGTACCTTGGACAAACAGGAAAGTCCTTACAATTGCGGTTGTCACAACATGGTTATAGTATTAGAACTGCCCAAACGTCTAATGCATTGTATCTACATACGAATTTATGCGATCACAATATTAACTGGAATGGTGCAAAAAGCATTACCAATTGTGGGGATTTCGTGGAACGGAATTTAATTGAGTCTGCTCTAATCAGTCAGTGTCCAAATCTTCTTAATGTTAGTACTGGAATGTACAAACTTGATCCATTTTTAAGTTATAATATTGCACAACAGTTTAAGAAAAAACTCTAACTGTTAGAGAGGCTTACAATGTCTCATTATAATTTTATATTTATATATTCATATATTGCGTGTTCATGAGGCTTTTCTTTAATCTTTCATCCTTATTCTCTGACCGCTTAATCCTCTTTGACCATTCCAAGCTAAGCATTACCTGTCTCTGGTTAATTCTTTCCCTAGGGTTGGGTTGGTCAGGTGTCGGCCTATATATCCTCCCCCTTCCCTTCTCCTCTTGTCAGTCTGGTGTTGACAAAGGCTCTAAACGAGTCGAAACGTTCACCTCCTTTCATTTTTCTCTGTGGGTTTTCTGCATAAAATGATCAGTGTTTTGTGATCGTCAATTGCATATATATATATATATATATATATATATATATATATATATATATATATATATATATATATATATATATGTATGAATGGGGTGTGGGGTGTGAGTTTTCATTCGCATCTAGTTCTAGGGACCATTCCGGTTTGTTTGCATATATATATATATATATATATATATATTATATATATATATATATATAATATATATATATATATATATATATATATATATATATATATGTATATATATATATATATATATATATATATATATATATATATATATATATATATATTATATATATATTATATATATATATATATATATATATAATATATATTATATATATATAATATATATATATATATATATATATATATATATATATATATATATATATATATATATATATATATATATATATATATATATTATATATTGTGACGATAATCTCTTTCAAGAGAGATTGAGCCTGCTCTTCCCTTCAATCGTCACGTTTAAAGCTACATTCAAGATACGTTCAGCAGTAGCAAAACGTTTGTCAAGGCAGCCACACACACCTGCATACCCCACCTGCCCCCCCCCCCCCACACTCCTCACCGGCTCAGCACAACACTTCAACGAGCTGACGACCAGTCTTCACTTGCCTGCATTTTGATTGGTTGGTCAAGATCACACCACTCCTGCCTCGACCACGCACGCCATCTACCTAAGTCAACGTCTAGGTCACACCAAGAGACCTTCCTCAGAATATTCTCGTGCTCTAAGCTGTGAAAAACTAACTGATATACATTGTGTATCAAGTAGAGGTTCTTAGCTTGCGCTAATATTCTCAGCACCATTTATCAAATCTTTGCATTCTTGTTAACGTAACCAGTCACTTAATAATTTTGTTATACGTTTTTTTCACTTGTTATTTTTTTCACTATTTCAATGCCAAGGGATTGTCTTTATTTAAATTTGTTTTCTAGAGTAATTAAATTTCATTGTTTATACTTTGTGTTTTGTGTGTCTTCCCTTATCTTACAACAAACAGACAAGCAGTCTTTCTTTTTTTTGTATTATGTGACCTGGCTTTGACACCTGCCATTGGAGGACTGCCGAACATCCATACTCAACTACTTTACCGTCACATATACTTGGGGGCCTCTCCTAGGAGCTTCACTCAGGTACTGGTAATTTGTGGTAAGCGTACTTGGCTTGCGTACCCTTGACGTACCCTTGCTTTTCACTATTTTCAATATTCAATTTTATTATTCATATGGTGCTGTGTGTATTGTGCATTCCAGGAGTAGCATATGGTGAGTGTGAGACAACTTTGGATTACGTGGTGACTGTAGGCCTCAGTCATACTCTTAATTGGTCGTCTCTCCCTCCGTGTTATTACCCGTGTTTACCACCTTTTGTCCCTAGGATATTTCTCATATTTTCGGCAGATCATCATATTGGTACCCTGGTACTGTGGTCTGTCTCCGGGTCAATAGCACCTAATTTCTGCAATCCGACTCTAGGAGGATAAAGAGGGCCATTGTTCCTCTAGCACGGACTTTTATTGACGAGTTGGGACCTCGGCAATAGTTCTCGTCACCAGTTGACACTCGCACCCCTACCCGTCGGTCAGAAACAATGATATTTACTTAGGTAGGGAATTAGCTTTCTTTTTTCAGAGCACAAAGTTCGCTAATTCTCTAAGTATCATATTTCATTTCAGTGGGAAAAACTTGCTTTATGTCCTATAGAGACTCGGCAAGGTATGCCTACATTCTTGGACTACCTAATTCACTCTTGGAACAATTAAATGTTTCATTTGTTTTAGAAACTCAGTTTCACCTAATTAGTAGGATTTTCTTGCCCTTATTCTCCCACAGTGAGTACCGGGTACAAGATTTCCTGCGATCTTGATTTATTAATCATTTACCATCTTGAATTAACATTAATTGTTAACAATTCCACAGGTAGGTACCAGTTGCCACGTTGTCCTGTTTCTGACATTCACCATATCACAACAGTAGAGTTGACCCTGAGCAGCCGTGGAGTGCGGACGTGTCCCTCCGTGACTGCTAGGGTAGTCAGCCGTTTGATCGCCAGGTGGCGGGGCGTCGCTGCCCCCCCCACCCCCCAGTGTTGTTGCCTGCCTGGCGGTGTGCAGACGTGGCAGGTGTTGGGTTCACCATGGGTGGTCCCCTACCAGCAATCAAGCGTGTGAACTCGGTAGGACTGGAATTCTCTGGCCGTGCTGGGTATCCAGAGGTAGCGGAGGTACTGTGCGACTTGCTGCATATCCCGGTGCTCGATGTTGACGGGATTGAGCTGGTGACTGCGCGTCGCGTTGTCATCAAGCTGGCGACGGAGGAGGTATATCGTGCCTTCCTCAGTCGTTACGAGGGGCGCTCGCTGTCACTGCCGGGAGGTACCGGCTCCGTCGCCATATCAGACCGGAGTGGTGCGCTGACCTATGTCAGCGTGCATGGGGCGCCCCTGGAGTTTCCCGAAGAGCTTCTGCGACGTTATTTCCAGCGATTTGGGCCCGTAGTCAGTGTGAGGGTAAACACGATATCCTCCGGGAAGTATGCCGGGAGGCGGACGAATATTCGCACCTTGGGCATGCGTCTGCGGTCGGACATTCCATCTTCAGTCCGGCTTCTGGGATGCTACATCCGGGTATACTATGCCCGGCAGCCTCGGACCTGTTTCCGGTGTGGCTTGTTGGGGCATCAGGCTGCAGGGTGCGAGGCGGCTCCAGTTGCACCTATCAACCTCTTTCGGGAAGAAGATTTCCCTCCGCTTCCCCTGGACGAGGACTTCGGGGATGCGGCAACCGCCCGGATCATTGATGCGACTCCCCCGGCGTCCCCGGACGTTTCCCCGGATGTCGCCGGCCCTCCTCCGGCTGTTGCGATGAGATCGGTGGATTCCCCTGATCCTGTTAGTGTGCCTGTCCCTGCTGCTCCAGTGGCTCGTTGTACTGCGCCCTCCTCAGCGCAGGCTCACCTGTCTTCCGATGCTGCGCCTGGCCCTGTCTCCTCACCTCGGGTCCCGGATGCTGAAGTGGCTGTGGGGTCCCCGGTTGTGTGTGGTCCGGTTCCCCCTGCGGTTGAGGCTGCTGCGGTCGTAAGACGAGGACGCGCGGCTTGTGATGCCCGTGGGTCTGGGTCCGCTTCTGGTTCCGAAGATGTGCGCCCGGTGCCCAAGCGGTCCAGGCGATCGTCTACTGCATGGGCTGATGTGGTGGATTCTGACGTTGAGGGGTTCTCGGGGATTGAGGTCGTGGACGCTGACGTCCATGTACCTGCTGATGCTGAGGATTGTGTCTATGATTCGCCTCCTGTGGCTTCTACCGGCAGTTCCCCGCAGTGGGGGGTAGTTGCACCTCCAGATGTTGGTGAAGGGGGTGCAGGTGCAGGTCGGGACCTCGTGTTGGTTCTGAAAAAGGATGTTAGGAGCGAAGAGCCCCCGCGGGTGTCGCGTCCGGTGGTTGCTGCGCAGCCCTGTGAGGCTGCCGCGGTTACAGGTGCGCTGCCCGTTGCCTGCGCCGGTAAGAAGAAGCCTATCCCGTTCATCTTAGCCAACGGCAAGGAGTATCATGCGACGTCCAACCCTATAGTTATTACCTTTCATAACATAGTGGAGCCTATTCCGTGGTGCCCCACGACTGTCTGGGTTCCGGCGTATAAGGTATTTGCTAAGGGTGTACCGATTTCGATGCCCGATCCTCGGACGGCCCTTAGTCTCCCTATTCCGGAATATATTCTGGCGATATGGGAGGCGTATTGTACTCTTTTCCCGGCTGCAGAGTGGCCGGAAAAGTATGCACAGGACTGATAGTCTGTGTGCTTGCGGTTTCTATCGGGTGTATCTTGGATTTTAGTCTGTTATGTGATGTATGTATGTTATGTGATGTGTATTGTGTGCCCTTCAGGCCGAGGTTTTCTAAATGTCCCTGTTCTTTTGGCTATGCCTTTTCATGATCTATGTTTCTTTATTTTGTTGTATTCTGTGCTCTTTTGGCTATGCCTTTTCATGTTTAATGTTTCTTTACTTTGTTGAATTATGTGCCCTTCTGGCTATGATGTGCGATCTCTGTTCTTGAATTATTATTTCTTCTCTGTTTAATTTGTGTATTGAAGTGTATTTTGGGTCTCGGTCCTTCAGGCCGGTGTTAGGTTTGTTTGTTGGGTACCGATAGTTTTTGTACTGTTTGCTATGAGCCTGTGTTTTTTTGCTCACTTGCATTTGTTTATCCTTGTACTGCTTTTGTTTATATTTTTTGCTGAATGTGTTTACCTTTTGTTCTGTGTTTTCAGTACATTTTTGAGTTTGTACTTTGTTATGCTGTGCTGTCGGCCCTTCTGGCTGATGGGTTTTGTTCTCTGTGGTTTATACTGTGTTTCTTTGTTTTTATTGTATTTAATTTGCATGTTTGCATGTAAAAATAAAAATAAAAAAAAAAAAATATCACAACAGTAGATTCGTTTCACATTTATTTGCTAATTTCACGATGTTTCGTCTCGAAGCTTTCCGTACAGATCCAACAGGTGAAATAGAGAACTTAAGTCGTGCCAAGAGCACCGAATTACAAACTCTTGCACATGAGTATCACCTAGATGTTCCCCATGGAGCCAACAAGCATGAAATGCATAACCTACTATTAGATCACTTTTTAGATGAAGGGATAATAGACTCTGACACTCACGAACATTACACTATTTCAGATAAACATGATCTGACGGCAATGAAACTCAAAATCGAGCTCGCAAAGCTCAAGAAGGAGCAACAGCAAGCAGCCCTACAGCAACAAAAGGAAGCAGCTGCCATCAGGAGAGAAGAGCAAGAAAGAGAGCTCCAGCTCAAGAAAGAAGAGGCCGCATTACTCAAGGAACAACAGGAACGAGAGATTGTATTACTCCGTGAGCGTGAGCGAGTACAGCTAGAAGTAAAACAACGTCACCTGGAGATGCAACGCGAGCATGACAAGCAGCAAGCAGATATGGCTCTAGCATGTCGGCAAAAAGAACTCGCGTTGGAAACTACCCACCAAGCTCAACGCCAACAAGCTGCAGCTAGTCTTCCTCCAAGTTTCAATGTCTCCCATGCAAGTAAGTTAATGCCACCGTTCGTAGAGTCAGAGATTGACGTCTTTTTTACAACCTTTGAGACCCTTGCTAATCAACTTAGCTGGCCTGCCGACCAATGGGCTACCCTTCTCAGAGTACATCTTACAGGTAGAGCAGCAGTCACACTCAGTACTTTGGCGTCTGAGAATGACTACCAGACCCTGAAGCAAGCAGTGTTGGACGCCTACCTTCTCTCCACCGAAAGCTACCGACGTAAATTCCGTGATTACATGAAGGCAAGTGCCAGCACCTTTTTAGAATTTGCCAACACCAAACGGAGATATTTTATGAAATGGCTGGAGGCAGCACATGTCTCTACTTTTGCAGAACTCGTCAACCTCATGCTAGTTGAAGAATTCTTAAGGCGTGTACCTCCTCCTGTCCGTTTATATTTAGCAGATAAGGAAGAGACCGACCTAGTGAAATGCGCGAAGTCGGCTGACACTTACAGCCTCATCCACCGGCTGACACCAGAACCACCTACCAGTAAGAAGTCTTGGTACAGTTACGAGAAAGTGAGTGCAGACCAAGCTACCTCGCAACTGTACTGTAAGTATTGTAGACTCTATGGACATACCATAGAAAAATGTGGTAAGTCTCAATACAAAGGTACTACTGAATCCACCAAACCCAAACAGACTCCTCCTAAGTCCGGTAAGCCTGTAATGAATGTTGGTGTTCATGTTAATGATTTTTCTCTCTTCAGTAAGCATCTGTATCCTGGAACTATCACTACCGACGGTTCAGATTCTGAGGGACGTTTTAAACTTAAGATCTTGAGGGACACAGCGGCTCTTCAATCAATACTATTGAAATCAGCTGTGCCCAATGTCGCCTACACCGGAGAGACTGTCTTCATCACTGACCTCACTGCTACTACTCCTTATCCTCTCGCCAGAGTCCACCTGGATTGTCCCTTCGTGACCGGTGAAGTCCAAGTCGCCGTCAGGGAAAAGCCTTTTCCCATGCCTGGAGTGCAACTTCTCCTGGGCAACGACTTGGCAGAAGACCTGCAACCGACCAACCTGATCGTCAAGGACAAACCCCAGGTGTGTATCTCTGAAATGGATAATCCGATTTTTGAGCATGTTCCAGCAAAGGTTCAAGAGAGTGATGAAGTTTCTCCTCCTGTTTTGGTGACCACCCGTGCACAAGCTGCACGACCGCAACCAGCTGACTCTACTACTACCGCTGTCCCTCAAGACCCTTTGAAACTACCCCCAAATCTCACCGCCTTGGAGTTCCGTAAGTTACAGAGGGAAGATCTTACCTTGACACCATTATTCTTTCAGGCTGAGACTCAATTTTCGACAGTATTCCTGGGTTCTTCCTAGAGAACGAGTTGCTCTACCGCAGATACAGACCCAGTAAACTGAAGGAGGAGGACGATTGGCCGAACGTCGAACAACTAGTGATTCCTACCAGCCTGCGGCCCACTATTCTACACCTGACCCACGGAGCACTGTCACATTACGGTTTTAACAAGACCTACCATGGGATTCGACAAGACTACTACTGGCCAGGTATGGTTAATGATGTCAAACAACATGTAAAACGATGTCACGTATGTCAGATGGCAGGTAAACCAAACGTCTCTATCCCCAGAGCACCACTGACACCCATCCAGGTGCCTGCGGAACCTTTCCACAGACTTATTATTGACTGTGTTGGTCCTTTACCTCGGACCAGTTCCGGCAACGCCTATATACTAACCATCCTGTGTCCTACCACCAGATTTCCCATAGCAGTTCCAGTAAAGAACATTACGGCTGCTACTGTGGTGAAAAATTTGCTGAAGATCTTCACCCAGTATGGATTTCCAAGGGAGATTCAGAGTGACTGTGGCACCAACTTCACCAGTGATCTTTTCAAACGGACACTGGAAGAGTTCAACATCACACAGGTACTGTCCAGCCCCTATCATCCTGCTTCACAGGGTTCTCTTGAGCGTAGTCATCAGACTATCAGAGCACTCCTAAAAAAGTTTTGCAATGAGACCTCTAAGGATTGGGATAAGTACCTTGATCTCATCATGTGTATTTTCAGAAGTCTTCCCAATGAGTCACTAGGAGTATCTCCTTATGAGATGCTCTACGGACGTAAGTGCTGTACTCCTCTCAAGGCTTTCAAAGATTCTCTACGTGATGCCACCGTCAGTGAACATCAGAATGTGCCCCAGTTTCTTCAAAACCTACAACACATTCTTGAGAGGGTGCATTCCTTTGCTAAGACCAACCTATTGAAAGCCCAAGAGAGGATGAAGACTCATTACGACCAGCACAGCAAAGTAAGGAAATTTAAACAGGGAGACTTCGTGCTAGCTTATTTCCCTATCCCTGGTTCTCCCTTGCAAAACAGATTTTCAGGACCCTACCGTGTCAAGGAGTGCAGAAACAACTACAACTACGTTCTCGAGACTCCCGAAAGGCGGCGGAAGACCCAGTTGTGCTACGTTAACCTACTGAAGCTTTATCATGGTACTCCTCCCACTGTGCTAATTAACTACTCCACCTTTACAGGTCCATACAGCCACAGGGAGACCTTCCCTGCTTCTCCTCCCGAAAGCACTGACACTCAGTCAGCGCTTTCCAACTCGGAAATCCTAACTGATATCCATAATTACTTTCAGGACGATAATAGTGCACCTCTCATCAAAATCATCAGAGAACATCAGGAGTTGTTTCGAGATGATCCACAAGAGTGTACTGTGACTCGGCATGACATACAACTGCTACCTGACACCCGGCCGATTCGCCAACCATTCTACCGAATCAGCCCTAGCAAGAAGGAAGTCATGCGTGCTGAGGTACAGTATCTCCTGGACCATGGACTGGCTACCCCTTGTGAGTCCCCCTGGGCCTCACCATGTATCTTGGTACTAAAACCCCAAGGTAAGACCCGGCTGTGTACTGACTATCGAAAGTTAAATAGTGTGACTATCAAGGATGCGAACCCATTACCTAGGATTGATGACATCCTTGACGCCATTGGTAATGCCCGCTACCTGTCCCAAGTGGACTTGCTCAAGGGGTATTACTATATTATTATAGAGGTGTGCTTAACGGAGCGAGCCAAAGAAATATCTGCCTTCATTACTCCCTTCGGACTTTTCAGATATGAACGCCTTCCGTTTGGACTATGCAATGCCCCGGCCACCTTTCAGAGAGCTGTCAACCGCGTCATCCAGGGCTTGAATAACACCTACGCCTATTTGGATGATATCGTTGTAGCATCCAACACCTGGAGTGAACATCTGCTCCAGCTGCAACGATTGTTCGCCAAGCTCCGAACAAGGCAATTTGGCATATTAGGTATAATGAAGACATATATGAAAGAAAGGTTGTTTTGTACCCAGCCGGAAATCCCTATTGTACCCTGTGATTCGATCTGGGTTCGAACCTGCATTATCATGGCTCTCCACTTTGCGTGCTGAGATCTATAACCACACAAGCAGTTGTCTATAAAGATTAGTTGGACGGTTCAGCTCACTATCTGAGTTCCAAGATCTATTAATCCTCGACAACAAACGTGGTTCAATTTGGGCACAGATATTAATCAAATCCCAGTGCGTACACAGATTGATCTGAGCCTAAAAATATGAAAGAAAGCTTAAATAGTCCCCATACAATAAATCACTCTATAACCCGACCAAGACTCGTACCTACATATCCAGGAGTCAACCCACTAACGTACACAGTATCAATACCACTTCACCATTGACTGCACCAGTGACTATAAGAACCAATGAACACTTAAAGTGATCTTTATTTGCGAGCTTGGCCCATTCATGGACGTTCACGGGAATTTGGCAGTGAACATGCAGCTGCTTGGTGGCTTTCCCTTGATCCAGAGCGAATATACCTGTCTTGTAAGGAAACTATTGCTCTCTTCGCCTTGGTCTTGTAGCTCGGTGGTCGCAACGGTTTAGTGTTCATTCACCATAATATGAGTGACGGAGTGAAATAGAGTCACTCCTATATATATGTTGAGTTTTTTCATGTAACATCAGTATACTCGTGTTCCCAATATCACGTGTATTTTCCTGTGGTTAAAATCAGATAAAGTATAATTGGTTAATCATTAATTTTTTAACATCGAGGCTACTCAACATTGTTTCTGATTGTTGCTTCAATTACTCATGGTAACACTGGATACAGTGACCACATGGTCACTATACCATCGGACATTATCACCATGTGGTCATGGTAACTCATCATAATCACTATGTGGTCATTGTAACTCAGCATAATCACTATGTGGTCCTGGTAACCGAGCATAATCACAATGTAGTCATGGTAACCGAGCATAATCACCAATACCAATGGTATCAATGAGCATAATCACTATGTGGTCATGGTAACACTGAATACAGTCACAATGTGGTCATGGTAACACTGAGCATAATCAATATATGGTTTAGGAAACCCCATAACTAAATAGTTACTAGACATAGTAACTATATGCTCATATATGTAGTCATGGTAACTCACAACAGTCACAATGTGGTCATGGTAACACACAACAGTCACAATGTGGTCATGGTAACACACAACACAGTAACAATGTGGTCATGGTAACACACAACACAGTAACAATGTGGTCATGGTAACACACAACACAGTAACAATGTGGTCATGGTAACACACAACAGTCACAATGTGGTCATGGTAACACACAACAGTCACAATGTGGTCATGGTAACACACAACACAGTAACAATGTGATCATGGTAACACACAACACAGTAACAATGTGGTCATGGTAACACAACACAGTCACAATGTGGTCATGGTAACACAACACTGTCACAATGTGGTCATGGTAACACACAACACAGTAACAATGTGGTTATGGTAACACACAACTGTAACAATGTGGTCATGGTAACACACAACACAGTCACAATGTGGTCATGGTAACACACAACACAGTAACAATGTGGTCATGGTAACACACAACACAGTAACAATGTGGTCATGGTAACACACAACACAGTCACAATGTGGTCATGGTAACACTCAACAGTAACAATGTGGTCATGGTAACACACAACAGTCACAATGTGGTCATGGTAACACACAACACAGTAACAATGTGGTCATGGTAACACACAACACAGTAACAATGTGGTCATGGTAACACAACACAGTCACAATGTGGTCATGGTAACACAACACTGTCACAATGTGGTCATGGTAACACACAACACAGTAACAATGTGGTCATGGTAACACACAACACAGTAACAATGTGGTCATGGTAACACACAACACAGTAACAATGTGGTCATGGTAACACACAACACAGTAACAATGTGGTCATGGTAACACAACACAGTCACAATGTGGTCATGGTAACACACAACAGTAACAATGTGGTCATGGTAACACACAACAGTCACAATGTGGTCATGGTAACACACAACAGTAACAATGTGGTCATGGTAACACACAACAGTAACAATGTGGTCATGGTAACACACAACACAGTCACAATGTGGTCATGGTAACACACAACAGTCACAATGTGGTCATGGTAACACACAACAGTCACAATGTGGTCATGGTAACACACAACAGTAACAATGTGGTCATGGTAACACACAACAGTCACAATGTGGTCATAGTAACACACAACACAGTCACAATGTGGTCATGGTAACACACAACACAGCAACAATGTGGTCATGGTAACACACAACACAGTAACAATGTGGTCATGGTAACACACAACACAGTCACAATGTGGTCATGGTAACACACAACACAGTAACAATGTGGCCATGGTAACACACAACACAGTAACAATGTGGTCATGGTAACACACAACAGTCACAATGTGGTCATGGTAACACACAACAGTCACAATGTGGTCATTGTAACACACAACACAGTAACAATGTGGTCATGGTAACACACAACACAGTAACAATGTGGTCATGGTAACACACAACAGTCACAATGTGGTCATGGTAACACACAACACAGTAACAATGTGGTCATGGTAACACACAACAACGTAACAATGTGGTCATGGTAACACACAACACAGTAACAATGTGGTCATGGTAACACACAACACAGTAACAATGTGGTCATGGTAACACACAACAGTCACAATGTGGTAATGGTAACACACAACAGTCACAATGTGGTCATGGTAACACACAACAGTAACAATGTGGTCATGGTAACACACAACACAGTAACAATGTGGTCATGGTAACACACAACACAGTAACAATGTGGTCATGGTAACACACAACAGTCACAATATGGTCATGGTAACACACCACACAATAACAATGTGGTCATGGTAACACACAACAGTCACAATGTGGTCATGGTAACACACAACAGTCACAATGTGGTCATGGTAACACACAACACAGTAACAATGTGGTCATGGTAACACACAACACAGTAACAATGTGGTCATGGTAACACACAACAGTCACAATGTGGTCATGGTAACACAACACTGTCACAATGTGGTCATGGTAACACAACACTGTCACAATGTGGTCATGGTAACACACACACTGTCACAATGTGGTCATGGTAACACACACAGTCACAATGTGGTCATGGTAACACACAACAGTCACAATGTGGTCATGGTAACACACAACAGTCACAATGTGGTCATGGTAACACACAACAGTCACAATGTGGTCATGGTAACACACAACAGTCACAATGTGGTCATGGTAACACAACACTGTCACAATGTGGTCATGGTAACACAACACTGTCACAATGTGGTCATGGTAACACAACACTGTCACAATGTGGTCATGGTAACACAACACTGTCACAATGTGGTCATGGTAACACAACACTGTCACAATGTGGTCATGGTAACACAACACAGTCACAATGTGGTCATGGTAACACAACACTGTCACAATGTGGTCATGGTAACACACAACAGTCACAATGTGGTCATGGTAACACACAACAGTCACAATGTGGTCATGGTAACACAACACAGTCACAATGTGGTCATGGTTACACACAACAGTAACAATGTGGTCATGGTAACACACAACACAGTAACAATGTGGTCATGGTAACACACAACAGTAACAATGTAGTCATGGTAACACACAACACAGTAACAATGTGGTCATGGTAACACACAACACAGAAACAATGTAGTCATGGTAACACACAACAGTAACAATGTGGTCATGGTAACACACAACACAGTAACAATGTGGTCATGGTAACACACAACAATCACAATGTGGTCATGGTAACACACAACAGTCACAATGTGGTCATGGTAACACACAACAGTCACAATGTGGTCATGGTAACACACAACAGTAACAATGTGGTCATGGTAACACACAACAGTCACAATGTGGTCATGGTAACACACAACAGTAACAATGTGGTCATGGTAACACACAACACAGTAACAATGTGGTCATGGTAACACACAACAGTAACAATGTGGTCATGGTAACACACAACAGTAACAATGTGGTCATGGTAACACACAACACAGTAACAATGTGGTCATGGTAACACACAACACAGTAACAATGTGGTCATGGTAACACACAACAGTAACAATGTGGTCATGGTAACACACAACACAGCCACAATGTGGTCATGGTATCACACAACAGTAACAATGTGGTCATGGTAACACACAACAGTAACAATGTGGTCATGGTAACACACAACAGTAACAATGTGGTCATGGTAACACACAACACAGTAACAATGTGGTCATGGTAACACACAACAGTAACAATGTGGTCATGGTAACACACAACACAGTAACAATGTGGTCATGGTAACACACAACAGTAACAATGTGGTCATGGTAACACACAACACAGCCACAATGTGGTCATGGTAACACACAACAGTCACAATGTGGTCATGGTAACACACAACACAGTAACAATGTGGTCATGGTTACACACAACAGTAACAATGTGGTCATGGTAACACACAACACAGTAACAATGTGGTCATGGTAACACACAACAGTAACAATGTAGTCATGGTAACACACAACACAGTAACAATGTGGTCATGGTAACACACAACACAGAAACAATGTAGTCATGGTAACACACAACTGTAACAATGTGGTCATGGTAACACACAACACAGTAACAATGTGGTCATGGTAACACACAACAATCACAATGTGGTCATGGTAACACACAACAGTCACAATGTGGTCATGGTAACACACAACAGTCACAATGTGGTCATGGTAACACACAACACAGTAACAATGTGGTCATGGTAACACACAACACAGTAACAATGTGGTCATGGTAACACACAACAGTCACAATGTGGTCATGGTAACACACAACAGTCACAATGTGGTCATGGTAACACACAACAGTCACAATGTGGTCATGGTAACACACAACACAGTAACAATGTGGTCATGGTAACACACAACACAGTAACAATGTGGTCATGGTAACACACAACACAGTAACAATGTGGTCATGGTAACACACAACACAGTAACAATGTGGTCATGGTAACACACAACACAGTCACAATGTGGTCATGGTAACACAACACACAGTCACAATGTGGTCATGGTAACACACAACAGTAACAATGTGGTCATGGTAACACACAACACAGTAACAATGTGGTCATGGTAACACACAACAGTCACAATGTGGTCATGGTAACACACAACAGTCACAATGTGGTCATGGTAACACACAACAGTCACAATGTGGTCATGGTAACACACAACAGTCACAATGTGGTCATGGTAACACACAACAGTCACAATGTGGTCATGGTAACACACAACACAGTAACAATGTGGTCATGGTAACACACAACAGTAACAATGTGGTCATGGTAACACACAACAGTAACAATGTGGTCATGGTAACACACAACACAGTAACAATGTGGTCATGGTAACACACAACACAGTACAATGTGGTCATGGTAACACACAACAGTAACAATGTGGTCATGGTAACACACAACACAGTCACAATGTGGTCATGGTAACACACAACAGTAACAATGTGGTCATGGTAACACACAACAGTAACAATGTGGTCATGGTAACACACAACAGTAACAATGTGGTCATGGTAACACACAACACAGTAACAATGTGGTCATGGTAACACACAACACAGTAACAATGTGGTCATGGTAACACACAACACAGTAACAATGTGGTCATGGTAACACAACACAGTCACAATGTGGTCATGGTAACACACAACAGTCACAATGTGGTCATGGTAACACACAACAGTCACAATGTGGTCATGGTAACACACAACACAGTAACAATGTGGTCATGGTAACACACAACACAGTAACAATGTGGTCATGGTAACACAACACAGTCACAATGTGGTCATGGTAACACAACACAGTCACAATGTGGTCATGGTAACACACAACACAGTAACAATGTGGTCATGGTAACACACAACAGTAACAATGTGGTCATGGTAACACACAACACAGTCACAATGTGGTCATGGTAACACACAACACAGTAACAATGTGGTCATGGTAACACACAACACAGTAAATGTGGTCATGGTAACACACAACACAGTCACAATGTGGTCATGGTAACACACAACAGTAACAATGTGGTCATGGTAACACACAACAGTCACAATGTGGTCATGGTAACACACAACACAGTAACAATGTGGTCATGGTAACACACAACACAGTCACAATGTGGTCATGGTAACACAACACAGTCACAATGTGGTCATGGTAACACAACACAGTCACAATGTGGTCATGGTAACACACAACACAGTAACAATGTGGTCATGGTAACACACAACACAGTAACAATGTGGTCATGGTAACACACAACAGTAACAATGTGGTCATGGTAACACACAACACAGTAACAATGTGGTCATGGTAACACAACACAGTCACAATGTGGTCATGGTAACACACAACAGTAACAATGTGGTCATGGTAACACACAACAGTCACAATGTGGTCATGGTAACACACAACAGTCACAATGTGGTCATGGTAACACACAACAGTAACAATGTGGTCATGGTAACACACAACACAGTCACAATGTGGTCATGGTAACACACAACAGTCACAATGTGGTCATGGTAACACACAACAGTCACAATGTGGTCATGGTAACACACAACAGTAACAATGTGGTCATGGTAACACACAACAGTCACAATGTGGTCATGGTAACACACAACACAGTCACAATGTGGTCATGGTAACACACAACACAGTCAACAATGTGGTCATGGTAACACACAACACAGTAACAATGTGGTCATGGTAACACACAACAGTCACAATGTGGTCATGGTAACACACAACACAGTAACAATGTGGTCATGGTAACACACAACACAGTAACAATGTGGTCATGGTAACACACAACAGTCACAATGTGGTCATGGTAACACACAACAGTCACAATGTGGTCATGGTAACACACAACACAGTAACAATGTGGTCATGGTAACACACAACAGTCACAATGTGGTCATGGTAACACACAACACAGTAACAATGTGGTCATGGTAACACACAACACAGTAACAATGTGGTCATGGTAACACACAACAGTCACAATGTGGTCATGGTAACACACAACACAGTAACAATGTGGTCATGGTAACACACAACAGTAACAATGTGGTCATGGTAACACACAACACAGTAACAATGTGGTCATGGTAACACACAACACAGTAACAATGTGGTCATGGTAACACACAACAGTCACAATGTGGTCATGGTAACACACAACAGTCACAATGTGGTCATGGTAACACACAACAGTAACAATGTGGTCATGGTAACACACAACACAGTACAATGTGGTCATGGTAACACACAACACAGTAACAATGTGGTCATGGTAACACACAACAGTCACAATGTGGTCATGGTAACACACACACAGTAACAATGTGGTCATGGTAACACACAACAGTCACAATGTGGTCATGGTAACACACAACAGTCACAATGTGGTCATGGTAACACAACACAGTAACAATGTGGTCATGGTAACACACAACACAGTAACAATGTGGTCATGGTAACACACAACAGTCACAATGTGGTCATGGTAACACAACACAGTCACAATGTGGTCATGGTAACACAACACAGTCACAATGTGGTCATGGTAACACAACACAGTCACAATGTGGTCATGGTAACACACAACACAATAACAATGTGGTCATGGTAACACACAACAGTCACAATGTGGTCATGGTAACACAACACAGTCACAATGTGGTCATGGTAACACACAACAGTCACAATGTGGTCATGGTAACACAACACAGTCACAATGTGGTCATGGTAACACAACACAGTCACAATGTGGTCATGGTAACACAACACAGTCACAATGTGGTCATGGTAACACAACACAGTCACAATGTGGTCATGGTAACACACAACAGTCACAATGTGGTCATGGTAACACACAACAGTCACAATGTGGTCATGGTAACACAACACAGTCACAATGTGGTCATGGTTACACACAACAGTAACAATGTGGTCATGGTAACACACAACACAGTAACAATGTGGTCATGGTAACACACAACAGTAACAATGTAGTCATGGTAACACACAACACAGTAACAATGTGGTCATGGTAACACACAACACAGAACAATGTGGTCATGGTAACACACAACAGTAACAATGTGGTCATGGTAACACACAACACAGTAACAATGTGGTCATGGTAACACACAACAGTCACAATGTGGTCATGGTAACACACAACAGTCACAATGTGGTCATGGTAACACACAACAGTCACAATGTGGTCATGGTAACACACAACACAGTAACAATGTGGTCATGGTAACACACAACAGTCACAATGTGGTCATGGTAACACACAACAGTAACAATGTGGTCATGGTAACACACAACACAGTAACAATGTGGTCATGGTAACACACAACAGTAACAATGTGGTCATGGTAACACACACAGTAACAATGTGGTCATGGTAACACACACACAGTAACAATGTGGTCATGGTAACACACAACACAGTAACAATGTGGTCATGGTAACACACAACAGTAACAATGTGGTCATGGTAACACACAACACAGTCACAATGTGGTCATGGTATCACACAACAGTAACAATGTGGTCATGGTAACACACAACAGTAACAATGTGGTCATGGTAACACACAACAGTAACAATGTGGTCATGGTAACACACAACACAGTAACAATGCGGTCATGGTAACACACAACAGTAACAATGTGGTCATGGTAACACACAACACAGTAACAATGTGGTCATGGTAACACACAACAGTAACAATGTGGTCATGGTAACACACACACAGCCACAATGTGGTCATGGTAACACACAACAGTCACAATGTGGTCATGGTAACACACACACAGTAACAATGTGGTCATGGTAACACACAACAGTAACAATGTGGTCATGGTAACACACAACACAGTAACAATGTGGTCATGGTAACACACAACAGTAACAATGTAGTCATGGTAACACACAACACAGTAACAATGTGGTCATGGTAACACACAACACAGAAACAATGTAGTCATGGTAACACACAACAGTAACAATGTGGTCATGGTAACACACAACACAGTAACAATGTGGTCATGGTAACACACAACAATCACAATGTGGTCATGGTAACACACAACAGTCACAATGTGGTCATGGTAACACACAACACAGTAACAATGTGGTCATGGTAACACACAACACAGTAACAATGTGGTCATGGTAACACACAACAGTCACAATGTGGTCATGGTAACACACAACAGTCACAATGTGGTCATGGTAACACACAACAGTCACAATGTGGTCATGGTAACACACAACACAGTAACAATGTGGTCATGGTAACACACAACACAGTAACAATGTGGTCATGGTAACACACAACACAGTAACAATGTGGTCATGGTAACACACAACACAGTAACAATGTGGTCATGGTAACACAACACAGTAACAATGTGGTCATGGTAACACACAACACAGCCACAATGTGGTCATGGTAACACAACACAGTTACAATGTGGTCATGGTAACACACAACAGTAACAATGTGGTCATGGTAACACACAACACAGTAACAATGTGGTCATGGTAACACACAACACAGTCACAATGTGGTCATGGTAACACACAACAGTAACAATGTGGTCATGGTAACACACAACAGTCACAATGTGGTCATGGTAACACACAACAGTCACAATGTGGTCATGGTAACACACAACAGTCACAATGTGGTCATGGTAACACACAACAGTCACAATGTGGTCATGGTAACACACAACACAGTAACAATGTGGTCATGGTAACACACAACACAGTAACAATGTGGTCATGGTAACACACACAGTCACAATGTGGTCATGGTAACACAACACAGTCACAATGTGGTCATGGTAACACACACAGTCACAATGTGGTCATGGTAACACAACACAGTCACAATGTGGTCATGGTAACACACAACACAGTAACAATGTGGTCATGGTAACACACAACAGTCACAATGTGGTCATGGTAACACAACACAGTCACAATGTGGTCATGGTAACACAACACNATCAGTATACGCGTGTTCCCAATAACACGTGTATATTCCTGTGGTTAAAATCAGGTAAAGACTTACTGGTTAATCATTAATTCTTCAACTTCGAGGCTACTCATCATAGTTCTGAATGTTGCTTCAGTTACGCATGGTAACACTGGACATAGTAACCAATTACCACTATACCAACAGAGAGTGTCACTATGTGGTCATGGTAACCGAGCATAAATACTATTTTGTTATGGTAATATGCATAATCACTATGTGGTCATGGTAACACACAACACAGTCACAATGTGGTCATGGTAACACACAACACAGTCACATGTGGTCATGGTAACACACAACACAGTCACAATGTGGTCATGGTGGTAAACACAACAGTCACAATGTGGTCATGGTAACACACAACACAGTCACAATGTGGTCATGGTAACACACAACAGTCACAATGTGGTCATGGTAACACACAAGTCACAATGTGGTCATGGTAACACACAACCCAGTCACAATGTGGTCATTGGTCACACACACAAACACAAAATCAGTAACACAATGTGGTCATGGTGGTACACACACAACAGTCACAATGTGGTCATGGTAACACACAACAGTCACAATGTGGTCATGGTAACACACAACAGTCACAATGTGGTCATGGTAACACACAAGTCACAATGTGGTCATGGTAACACACAACAGTCACAATATGGTCATGGTAACACACAACACAGTCACAATGTGGTCATGGTACACACAACACAGTCACAATGTGGTCATAGTAACACACAACAGTCACAATGTGGTCATGGTAACAAACAACAGTCACAATGTGGTCATGGTAACACACAACAGTCACAATGTGGTCATGGTAACACACAACAGTAACAATGTGGTCATAGTAACACACAACAGTAACAATGTGGTCATGGTAACACACAACAGTAACAATGTGGTCATAGTAACACACAACAGTAACAATGTGGTCATAGTAACACACAACAGTCACAATGTGGTCATGGTAACACACAACAGTCACAATGTGGTCATGGTAACACACAACAGTCACAATGTGGTCATAGTAACACACAACAGTCACAATGTGGTCATGGTAACACACAACAGTCACAATGTGGTCATAGTAACACACAAACAGTCACAATGTGGTCATGGTAACACACAACAGTCACAATGTGGTCATGGTAACACACAACAGTCACAATGTGGTCATGGTAACACACAACAGTCACAATGTGGTCATGTAACACACAACAGTCACAATGTGGTCATGGTAACACACAACAGTCACAATGTGGTCATGGTAACACACAACAGTCACAATGTGGTCATGGTAACACACAACAGTAACAATGTGGTCATGGTAACACACAACAGTCACAATGTGGTCATGGTAACACACAACAGTCACAATGTGGTCATGGTAACACACAACACAGTCACAATGTGGGTCATGGTAACACACAACAGTCACAATGTGGTCATGGTAACACACAACAGTAACAATGTGGTCATGGTAACACACAACACAGTCACAATGTGGTCATGGTAACACACAACACAGTCACAATGTGGTCATAGTAACACACAACAGTCACAATGTGGTCATGGTAACACACAACAGTCACAATGTGGTCATGGTAACACACAACACAGTCACAATGTGGTCATGGTAACACACAACAGTCACAATGTGGTCATGGTAACACACAACACAGTCACAATGTGGTCATGGTAACACACAACAGTCACAATGTGGTCATGGTAACACAAACAGTCACAATGTGGTCATGGTAACACACAACAGTCACAATGTGGTCATGGTAACACACAACAGTCACAATGTGGTCATGGTAACACACAACAGTCACAATGTGGTCATGGTAACACACAACAGTCACAATGTGGTCATGGTAACACACAACAGTCACAATGTGGTCATGGTAACACACAAACAGTCACAATGTGGTCATGGTAACACACAACAGTCACAATGTGGTCATGGTAACACACAACAGTCACAATGTGGTCATGGTAACACACAACACAGTCACAATGTGGTCATGGTAACACACAACAGTCACAATGTGGTCATGGTAACACACAACAGTCACAATGTGGTCATGGTAACACACAACACAGTCACAATGTGGTCATGGTAGTAACACACAACAGTCACAATGTGGTCATGGTAACACACAACAGTCACAATGTGGTCATGAAACACACAACAGTCACAATGTGGTCATGGTAACACACAACAGTCACAATGTGGTCATAGGTAACACACAAACAGTCACAATGTGGTCATAGTAACACACAACAGTCACAATGTGGTCATGGTAACACACAACAGTCACAATGTGGTCATGGTAACACACAACAGTCACAATGTGGCATGGTAACACACAAACAGTAACAATGTGGTCATGGTAACACACACAGTCACAATGTGGTCATGGTAACACACAACAGTCACAATGTGGTCATGGTAACACACAACAGTCACAATGTGGTCATGGTAACACACAACAGTCACAATGTGGTCATGGTAACACACAAACAGTCACAATGTGGTCATGGTAACACACAACAGTCACAATGTGGTCATGGTAACACACAAACAGTCACAATGTGGTCATGGTAACACACAACAGTCACAATGTGGTCATGGTAACACACAACACAGTCACAATGTGGTCATGGTAACACACCAACAGTCACAATGTGGTCATGGTAACACACAACACAGTCACAATGTGGTCATGGTAACACACAACAGTCACAATGTGGTCATGGTAACACAAAACAGTCACAATGTGGTCATGGTAACACACACAACAGTCACAATGTGGTCATGGTAACACACAACAGTCACAATGTGGTCATGGTAACACACAACAGTCACAATGTGGTCATGGTAACACACAACACAGTCACAATGTGGTCATGGTAACACACAACAGTCACAATGTGGTCATGGTAACACACAACAGTCACAATGTGGTCATGGTAACACACAACAGTCACAATGTGGTCATGGTAACACACAACAGTCACAATGTGGTCATGGTAACACACAACAGTCACAATGTGGTCATGGTAACACAACAGTCACAATGTGGTCATGGTAACACACAACAGTCACAATGTGGTCATGGTAAACACAACACAGTCACAATGTGGTCATGGTAACACACAACAGTCACAATGTGGTCATGGTAACACACAACAGTCACAATGTGGTCATGGTAACACACAACAGTCACAATGTGGTCATGGTAACACACAACACAGTCACAATGTGGTCATGGTAACACACAACACAGTCACAATGTGGTCATGGTAACACACAACAGTCACAATGTGGTCATGGTAACACACAACAGTCACAATGTGGTCATGGTAACACACAACACAGTCACAATGTGGTCATGGTAACACACAACAGTCACAATGTGGTCATGGTAACACACAACACAGTCACAATGTGGTCATGGTAACACACAACAGTCACAATGTGGTCATGGTAACACACAACAGTCACAATGTGGTCATGGTAACACACAACAGTCACAATGTGGTCATGGTAACACACAACACAGTCACAATGTGGTCATGGCACAACAACAGTCACAATGTGGTCATGGTACACACAACACAGTCACAATGTGGTCATGGTAAACACAACAGTCACAATGTGGTCATGGTAACACACAACAGTCACAATGTGGTCATGGTAACACACAACAGTCACAATGTGGTCATGGTAACACACAAACAGTCACAATGTGGTCATGGTAACACACAACACAGTCACAATGTGGTCATGGTAACACACAACACAGTCACAATGTGGTCATGGTAACACACAACAGTCACAATGTGGTCATGGTAACACACAACACAGTCACAATGTGGTCATGGTAACACACAACACAGTCACAATGTGGTCATGGTAACACACAACAGTCACAATGTGGTCATGGTAAACACAACACAGTCACAATGTGGTCATGGTAACACACAACAGTCACAATGTGGTCATGGTAACACACAACACAGTCACAATGTGGTCATGGTAACACACAACAGTCACAATGTGGTCATGGTAACACACAACACAGTCACAATGTGGTCATGGTAACACACAACAGTCACAATGTGGTCATGGTAACACACAACACAGTCACAATGTGGTCATGGTAACACACAAACAGTAACAATGTGGTCATGGTAACACACAACAGTCACAATGTGGTCATGGTAACACACAACACAGTCACAATGTGGTCATGGTAACACACAACAGTCACAATGTGGTCATGGTAACACACAACAGTCACAATGTGGTCATGGTAACACACAACAGTCACAATGTGGTCATGGTAACACACAACAGTCACAATGTGGTCATGGTAACACACAACACAGTCACAATGTGGTCATGGTAACACACACACAGTCACAATGTGGTCATGGTAACACACACACAGTCACAATGTGGTCATGGTAACACACAACAGTCACAATGTGGTCATGGTAACACACAACAGTCACAATGTGGTCATGGTAACACACAACAGTCACAATGTGGTCATGGTAACACACACACAGTCACAATGTGGTCATGGTAACACACAACAGTCACAATGTGGTCATGGTAACACACAACAGTCACAATGTGGTCATGGTAACACACAACAGTCACAATGTGGTCATGGTAACACACAACAGTCACAATGTGGTCATGGTAACACACAACAGTCACAATGTGGTCATGGTAACACACAACACAGTCACAATGTGGTCATGGTAACACACAACAGTCACAATGTGGTCATGGTAACACACAACAGTCACAATGTGGTCATGGTAACACACACACAGTCACAATGTGGTCATGGTAACACACAACACAGTCACAATGTGGTCATGGTAACACACAACACAGTCACAATGTGGTCATGGTAACACACAACAGTCACAATGTGGTCATGGTAACACACAACAGTCACAATGTGGTCATGGTAACACACACACAGTCACAATGTGGTCATGGTAACACACAAACAGTCACAATGTGGTCATGGTAACACACAAACAGTCACAATGTGGTCATGGTAACACACAAACAGTCACAATGTGGTCATGGTAACACACAACAGTCACAATGTGGTCATGGTAACACACAACAGTCACAATGTGGTCATGGTAACACACAACACAGTCACAATGTGGTCATGGTAACACACAACAGTCACAATGTGGTCATGGTAACACACAACACAGTCACAATGTGGTCATGGTAACACACAACAGTCACAATGTGGTCATGGTAACACACACACAGTCACAATGTGGTCATGGTAACACACAACAGTCACAATGTGGTCATGGTAACACACAACAGTCACAATGTGGTCATGGTAACACACAACACAGTCACAATGTGGTCATGGTAACACACAACAGTCACAATGTGGTCATGGTAACACACAACAGTCACAATGTGGTCATGGTAACACACAACAGTCACAATGTGGTCATGGTAACACACAACAGTCACAATGTGGTCATGGTAACACACAACACAGTCACAATGTGGTCATGGTAACACACAACAGTCACAATGTGGTCATGGTAACACACAACAGTCACAATGTGGTCATGGTAACACACAACAGTCACAATGTGGTCATGGTAACACACAACAGTCACAATGTGGTCATGGTAACACACAACAGTCACAATGTGGTCATGGTAACACACACACAGTCACAATGTGGTCATGGTAACACACAACAGTCACAATGTGGTCATGGTAACACACAACAGTCACAATGTGGTCATGGTAACACACAACAGTCACAATGTGGTCATGGTAACACACAACAGTCACAATGTGGTCATGGTAACACACAACAGTCACAATGTGGTCATGGTAACACACAACAGTCACAATGTGGTCATGGTAACACACACACAGTCACAATGTGGTCATGGTAACACACAACACAGTCACAATGTGGTCATGGTAACACACAACAGTCACAATGTGGTCATGGTAACACACAAACAGTCACAATGTGGTCATGGTAACACACACACAGTCACAATGTGGTCATGGTAACACAACACAGTCACAATGTGGTCATGGTAACACACAACAGTCACAATGTGGTCATGGTAACACACAACAGTCACAATGTGGTCATGGTAACACACAACAGTCACAATGTGGTCATGGTAACACACAACACAGTCACAATGTGGTCATGGTAACACACAACAGTCACAATGTGGTCATGGTAACACACAACACAGTCACAATGTGGTCATGGTAACACACAACAGTCACAATGTGGTCATGGTAACACACAACAGTCACAATGTGGTCATGGTAACACACAACAGTCACAATGTGGTCATGGTAACACACAACACAGTCACAATGTGGTCATGGTAACACACAACAGTCACAATGTGGTCATGGTAACACACAACAGTCACAATGTGGTCATGGTAACACACAACACAGTCACAATGTGGTCATGGTAACACACAACAGTCACAATGTGGTCATGGTAACACACACACAGTCACAATGTGGTCATGGTAACACAAACAGTCACAATGTGGTCATGGTAACACACAACAGTCACAATGTGGTCATGGTAACACACAACAGTCACAATGTGGTCATGGTACACACAACACAGTCACAATGTGGTCATGGTAACACACAACAGTCACAATGTGGTCATGGTAACACACAACACAGTCACAATGTGGTCATGGTAACACACAACAGTCACAATGTGGTCATGGTAACACACAACAGTCACAATGTGGTCATGGTAACACACAACACAGTCACAATGTGGTCATGGTAACACACAACAGTCACAATGTGGTCATGGTAACACACAACACAGTCACAATGTGGTCATGGTAACACAAACACAGTCACAATGTGGTCATGGTAACACACACACAGTCACAATGTGGTCATGGTAACACACAACAGTCACAATGTGGTCATGGTAACACACAACAGTCACAATGTGGTCATGGTAACACACACACAGTCACAATGTGGTCATGGTAACACAACACAGTCACAATGTGGTCATGGTAACACACAACAGTCACAATGTGGTCATGGTAACACACAACACAGTCACAATGTGGTCATGGTAACACACAACACAGTCACAATGTGGTCATGGTAACACACAACAGTCACAATGTGGTCATGGTAACACACAACACAGTCACAATGTGGTCATGGTAACACACAACAGTCACAATGTGGTCATGGTAACACACAAACAGTCACAATGTGGTCATGGTAACACACAACAGTCACAATGTGGTCATGGTAACACACAACACAGTCACAATGTGGTCATGGTAACACACAACACAGTCACAATGTGGTCATGGTAACACACAACACAGTCACAATGTGGTCATGGTAACAACAACAGTCACAATGTGGTCATGGTAACACACAACAGTCACAATGTGGTCATAGTAACACACAACACAGTCACAATGTGGTCATGGTAACACACAACACAGTCACAATGTGGTCATGGTAACACACAACAGTCACAATGTGGTCATGGTAACACACAAACAGTCACAATGTGGTCATGGTAACACACAACACAGTCACAATGTGGTCATGGTAACACACAACAGTCACAATGTGGTCATGGTAACACACAACACAGTCACAATGTGGTCATGGTAAACACACAACAGTCACAATGTGGTCATGGTAACACACAAACAGTCACAATGTGGTCATGGTAACACACAAAACAGTCACAATGTGGTCATGGTAACACACAACAGTCACAATGTGGTCATGGTAACACACAACAGTCACAATGTGGTCATGGTAACACACAACAGTCACAATGTGGTCATGGTAACACACAAACAGTCACAATGTGGTCATGTAACACACAACAGTCACAATGTGGTCATGGTAACACACAACAGTCACAATGTGGTCATGGTAACACACAACAGTCACAATGTGGTCATGGTAACACACAACACAGTCACAATGAGGTCATGGTAACACACAACACAGACACAATGTGGTCATGGTAACACACAACAGTCACAATGTGGTCATGGTAACACACAACAGTCACAATGTGGTCATGGTAACACACAACACAGTCACAATGTGGTCATGGTAACACACAACAGTCACAATGAGGTCATGGTAACACACAACAGTCATAATGTGGTCATAGTAACACACAACAGTCACAATGAGGTCATGGTAACACACAACAGTCACAATGTGGTCATGGTAACACACAACAGTCACAATGTGCTCAGGGTAACACACAACACAGTCACAATGTGGTCATGGTAACACACAACAGTCACAATGTGGTCATGGTAACACACAACAGTCACAATGTGGTCATGGTAACACACAACAGTCACAATGTGGTCATGGTAACACACAACACAGTCACAATGTGGTCATGGTAACACACAACACAGTCACAATGTGGTCATGGTAACACACAACAGTCACAATGAGGTCATGGTAACACACAACAGTCACAATGAGGTCATGGTAACACACAACACAGTCACAATGTAGTCATGGTAACACACAACACAGTCACAATGAGGTCATGGTAACACACAACAGTCACAATTTGGTCATGGTAACACACAACACAGACACAATGTGGTCAAGGTAACACACAACAGTCACAATGTGGTCATGGTAACACACAACAGTCACAATGTGGTCATGGTAACACACAACGGTCACAATGTGGTCATGGTAACACACAACAGTCACAATGAGGTCATGGTAACACACAATAGTCACAATGTGGTCATGGTAACACACAACAGTCACAATGTGGTCATGGTAACACACAACACAGTCACAATGTGGTCATGGTAACACACAACAGTCACAATGTGGTCATGGTAACACACAACAGACACAATGTGGTCATGGTAACACACAACAGTCACAATGTGGTCATGGTAACACACAACAGTCACAATGTGGTCATGGTAACACACAACAGTCACAATGAGGTCATGGTAACACACAACAGTCACAATGTGGTCATGGTAACACCCAACACAATCACAATGTGGTCATGGTAACACACAACAGTCACAATGAGGTCATGGTAACACACAACACAGTCACAATGTGGTCATGGTAACACACAACAGTCACAATGTGGTCATGGTAACACACAACAGTCACAATGTGGTCATGGTAACACACAACAGTCACAATGAGGTCATGGTAACACACAACACAGTCACAATGTGGTCATGGTAACACCCAACAGTCACAATGTGGTCATGGTAACACACAACAATCACAATGTGGTCATGGTAACACACAACAGTCACAATGTGGTCATGGTAACACACAACAGTCACAATGTGGTCATGGTAACACACAACAGTCACAATGTGGTCATGGTAACACACAACAGTCACAATGAGGTCATGGTAACACACAACACAGTCACAATGTGGTCATGGTAACACACAACACAGTCACAATGTGGTCATGGTAATACACAACAGTCACAATGTGGTCATGGTAACACACAACAGTCACAATGTGGTCATGGTAACACACAACAGTCACAATGTGGTCATGGTAACACACAACAGTCACAATGAGGTCATGGTAACACACAACAGTCACAATGTGGTCATGGTAACACACAACAGTCTCAATGTGGTCATGGTAACACACAACGCAGTCACAATGAGGTCATAGTAACACACAACAGTCACAATGTGGTCATGGTAACACACAACACAGTCACAATGTGGTCATGGTAACACACAACAGTCACAATGTGGTCTTGGTAACACACAACACAGTCACAATGTGGTCATGATAACACACAACACAGTCACAATGTGGTCATGGTAATACACAACACAGTCACAATGTGGTCATGGTAACACACAACAGTCACAATGAGGTCATGGTAACACACAACACAGTCACAATGCGGTCATGGTAACACACAATACGGTCACAATGTGGTCATGGTAACACACAACAGTCACAATGTGGTCATGGTAACACACAACACAGTCACAATGTGGTCATGGTAACACACAACAGTCACAATGTGGTCATGGTAATACACAATACGGTCACAATGTGGTCATGATAACACACAACAGTCACAATGTGGTCATGGTAACACACAACACAGTCACAATGTGGTCATGGTAACACACAACAGTCACAATGTGGTCATGGTAACACACAACAGTCACAATGTGGTCATGGTAACACACAACAGTCACAATGTGGTCATGGTAACAGACAACAGTCACAAGGTGGTCATGGTAATGCTCGTTACGAGTCACAGTAACGTTGTCAGGACGAAATGGACATATATACAATGAGATACTTACTTCTTTTGTCATCAACAAATCCATAGGACTTCACATTCTGTCTAGAACGATGTCCTTTACCCATGGTTGGTCTTCCCAGAGTGTCCTTGGAAGCTGGAGACAAAACCTCGGTTTGTATATAATCTCAGAATATAAAAGTTATTCTACACCTTTAACTATGCCAGTGTTTTTGTCTTCTTCCAATGTTTTCGTCGTAAATTTCCACCCCCCAGGCTTTACAAATTGTAATACTTTTGTACACAATATATACACGTGTATTTTCAGCAAGATACTAGCCAGCCAGAATGACTTGTACGATCCAAACTGAGAAAGCCGTGAAAACGTGTAAGCTGAGCACCATGGAGGGAGGAGTTACATCAATAGAAACCTTACCACACCCTAGTACCAAGCAGGGGGACGGAATTATCAGAACAAGGTGAGTCGCGCTGGCGCCACCAGAGGGTGCGGAGGTGGAGCTCTGGCCGTCAGTGGTCGTCTGCCATTGCTGAGTGGCGGTTACTTTGGAGGAGTGTGGGGCTCCCGCTGGTCGGGGCCTCGCCTGCCAGTATGGACGGGGCTGATATTAGCCGCATTCGCAGGATACACACTGTGCGGCTGGACTTTCCTGCTGATGTGGACTTTCCCGTTGTGGAAGTTGCCCTCCTCGACGTCTTCCATGTTGACGTCCCCGAGCTCCTGGGCCTAGAGAAGTTGTCGCCCACCCGTGTTGCGGTGGCGTTTGCCATGTCACATATTTACCGGGAGTTTGTGGCTCGCTGGAATGGCCGCACGCTTCCTCTTCCGGATTCGGCTGTGTCTGTGGAGATCTTGGATCCATGGGGGCCCTTGACGTTTGTGAGTATTCACGGCGTGCCGGTGACCTTCTCCGAGGCGGCCCTCATGGCCTTGTTTCAGCGGTTTGGGTCGGTGGTGAAGCACCGGTTCAACACTTTGAGTGCGGGCCAATTGAAGGGGTCCGGCTGGGTTCACGCACGCTTGTCATGCGGCTTACAGGCCCTATACCGTCCAGGGTCTCGTATCGTGGGCTGTCTCTGAGGACTTTCTATCAGGGGCAGACCCGTACGTGTTTCCGGTGTGGTTCTGAGGGCCACGTTGTGGCCGGCTGTGACGCTCCTCGTACTGCAGCTCCGTCAGTTTTCCAAGAGGATGATTTTCTTCGGTTGTCTGTGCGTGTGGACTCCCTGGCGGGTTCTCGCTCTGAGCAAGTGACTGGTGTGGATCCCTCGGCGGTTCCGGATGTCGTTACGTCTGGACCGGACGTGTCTGCCCCGCCGGTGAGTTCGGAGGATTTGGAGGCGCCTGTTTCGGAACTTCAGCGTCCGGTGTCTGTGGGGGTGCATCCGCCTCCGATGGCTTTGGGGGCTGCTATGAAGGTGGTGCCTGAGTCTCCTGCTGGAGGCCATGTGCCTCTCGGGGCTGACGGTGCGGTGGAGGGTGTATCTCCACCCGCATCCTCTGCTTTGTCGCCTCTGGGGGTTTCATCGTTGCAGAGTCCCTCTTCTCTTCTGCATGTTCCGTCGCCCTCCCTGGATGCCTCCCGTGTGCTGACGTCTTCCCTTGTTGAGGATGCCCTTCTGCGTAGTAGTGCGCTCCCGGATGTGGGGCGCCCCGCCGCTGGCCCTTCTCGGGTGCTTCCTGTAGGGGGCGATAGTTCGGATGACCTCCGACCTGTTCCGAAGCGTTCCGGATTGTGTCCCCCCCTCGTGCGTGGGCGGATGAGTGTGAGGACATGGATGAGGATGCGGTAGCAGGCTCTGCATTGCATCCTGTGTTAAGCCCTTCGCCTTCTGCTGTTGGCTCCCCTCCGTGGGAGATTACCCCGAGTGACCGAGACCTCGTCGTGCTCTTGAAGAAGGATGGGCGTCGAAGGGCCTCTGCTCCTGTTCATAGAAGTGGGGGGCCCCGGTGCGTCTGCGGATCCCCCCTGCGCAGCCCTGTGAGCCGCCTTGTGCGGTTTCCGGTGCGATTCCCGATGCTCGGCCCCCTGGGGAGGTGCCCCTCCCTCTCTTATCGCCCGCCGAGGACGAGTTGGATTTATTGTCGGTTAGTTATGTTTCCGGGTGCGTCCTGTCCCGTGTGACCCTGCTACCATTTGGGTTCCTCGGGTGAAGAAATTTTTAGTGGGGTGCCGGATTTCATGATTCGGCCGTGTGACTCTCCTGGGCATCCGGTATCTGATGTTATGATGGCGGTATGGGAGGCTTATTGCCTGCGCTTTCCGGTGCAGGAGTACCCTACAAAATATGTGTAGTCATTGAGGTTGGGGGTGTTTCTGTACTTCTGTATTTATGCCTGGGTGTGTATGTCTGGCTGTGTTTGTGCCTGCGTTTGTGTGTGCGTAGGTGTTTATTCCTGGCTCCTGCGTGTGCCTGTTAGGTGCTGTTTTGGGGGTCCCTGTTTTGTATCATGAGTCCGTCACTTTGGCTGCTCCTGTGTGTTTGTGTTATGTCCGTATGAGTGTGGGTGTGTGGTTTGGGGGGGTTTTGGCTCCTGCATGGGCCTGGTTTTTCTGATGTACTGTTTTCTACTGTTTATTTTATGGCCGTGGTTCGTTTTGGCCTGTGACCCATTATGTTGTGTGCTTGGATGCTGTGTGGTGTGCGGTTGTGGTGTGGGTTGGGTATGAGTGTGTTTGGTTTGTTGTTTAGGGTGTGTTTCGTGTGTGTGTGTACATATTTTCTTCTATTTAATGTGTATATTGTATGCGTTCGTGGCGGGTGTATGGTCCTATACTCTTTTTGTTCTTCTGTGTGTGTGGTTGGTGTGGTTGTGTGCACGTGGGTCTCTGTCCACGTCTGTGTCTGTTTTACGTATCTTAGCTCCAGGTGTGGTTATTTTTTCGTGTACCTTTATTTGCCTTGTTCTGTGTTGCTACGTGGATTTGTACTGTTTGGCCTATGTTTCTGTGTAATGTTTTAGTAATTATTTCCCTGTAATATTTTGCCCTTTGATTCGATGTGTTTTTACTTTGCTCACCTTTTGTTTGGTTTGCGGTTCTTGTTATGTGTATGTTATTGTACTGTTATCATGTTACTCCTACCTGTTACTGCTATTATTTGTATTGTTCCTGTTATTGTTTGTTGTTGTACAATTTTTGTTATTGTGTACTGTTCCTTTCTTGGTATACTTGCTATGTACAGTTTTTTTTTGTTTTTTTGTGTTCTTTGTTTTATATTGTACTTTTATAAAAATAAAAATAAAACATCCTCAGAAAGATTTAGATTTATGATTTTGGCGCGAATCTTCTCCACATTCCTTATGTTTTTCGTCACTAAAGCAAAACGTTAAGTTAAAAATATATATAATACCTTATTAATACCTCACCAGTGGGCGTGAGGGCCCTCCAGGGTCACCTGTGGGGCATGAGGGGCCCTCCAGGGTCACCTATGGAGCGTGAGGGCCCTCCAGGGGTCACCTGTGGGGCGTGAGGGCCCTCCAGGGTCCCCTGTGGTGCAAGAGGACCCTCCAGGGGTCACCTGTGGTGCAAGAGGACCCTCCAGGGGTCACCTGTGGCGCGTGAGGGGCCCTCCAGGGTCACCTGTGGTGCGTGAGGGCCCTCCAGGGGCCACCTGTGGTGCGTGAGGGCCCTCCAGGGTCACCTGTGGTGCAAGAGGACCCTCCAGGGGTCACCTGTGGGGCGTGAGGGCCCTCCAGGGTCACTTGTGGTGCAAGAGGACCCTCCATGGTCACCTGTGGCGCGTGAGGGCCCTCCAGGGTCACCTGTGGTGCGTGAGGGCCCTCCAGGGGTCACCTGTGGTGCAAGAGGACCCTCCAGGGTCACCTGTGGGGCGTGAGGGCCCTCCAGGGTCACCTGTGGTGCGTGAGGGCCCTCCAGGGTCACATGTGGGGTGTGAGGCCCCTCCAGGGTCACCTGTGGGGCGTGAGGGCCCTCCGGGGTCACCTGTGGGGCATGCGGGGCCCTCCAGGGGTCACCTGTGGTGCGTGAGGGCCCTCCAGGGTCACCTGTGGTGCAAGAGGACCCTCCAGGGTCACCTGTGGTGCGTGAGGGCCCTCCAGGTCACCTGTGGGGCGTGAGGGCCTTCCAGGGTCACCTGTGGTGCAAGAGGACCCTCCAGGGTCATCTGTGGTGCGTGAGGGCCCTCCAAGGTCACCTGTGGTGCAAGAGGACCTCCAGGGGTCACCTGTGGTGCGTGAGGCCCTTCAGGTCACCTGTGGGGCGTGAGGGCCCTCCAGGGTCACCTGTGGGGCGTGAGGGGGCCCTCCAGGGGTCACCTGTGGGGCGTGAGGGGGCCCTCCAGGGGTCACCTGTGGGGGCGTGAGGGGCCCTCAAGGGGTCACCTGTGGTGCGTAAGGGCCCTCCAGGGTCACCTGTGGGGCGTGAGGGCCCTCCAGGGTCACCTGTGGAGCGTGGAGGGCCCTCCTGGGTCACTGTGGGGCGTGAGGGGACCTCAAGGGGTCACCTGTGGGGCGTGAGGGTCCTCCAGGGTCACCTGTGGGGCGTGAGGGGGCCTCCAGGGGTCACCTGTGGAGCGTGAGGGCCCTCCAGGGTCACCTGTGGGGCGTGAGGGCCCTCCAGGGTCACCTGTGTGGCGTGAGGGCCCTCCAGGGTCACCTGTGTGGTGAAGGGCTCTCCAGGGTCGCCTGTGGGGCGTGAGGGCTCTCCAGGGTCACCTGTGGGGCGTGAGGGCCCTCCAGGGTCACCTATGGGGCGTGAGGGCCCTCCAGGGTCACCTGTGGGGAGTGAGGGCCCTCCAGGATCATCTGTGTGGCGTGAGGGCCCTCCGGGNTATATATATATATATATATATATATATATATATATATATATATATATATATATATATATATGTGTGTATATAAGCAAATATATTTTATAACATATATTAAGCAAACCTTTCTGTAAGGAAACATATTTGGTGTAGTGGATTTGGTGTAGTGGATTTTGGTGTAGCTTTCCATTCAATTCGATTAATGTCCATTCTTTCTGCAGTTTTGGCCAGACAGCTTGTTAATGAGATGGGTCTTGGATTTCCTGGGTTTTAGGTTTTTGAATGGGAACTATAATTGCACTGTTCAAAGAGAGTGGTCGGGTTCTTGTCACCCATACTCTGTTGATGAGATTTAAGAAGGCTTCTTCACCTTTTTCTCCTAGCTTGGCTAGCATGTTGTAAGTGATTTTGTCATCGCCTGGAGCTGTATTTATAGTTTTCTTTGTAGCGCTTCTGAGTTCTTTCTGATTGAAAGGTTGGTTCAATTCGTTAGGTATGGCTAAAGCATCATCTATTTTTTTCTATCTTGCTGCTTGAAGTCTTTGTTGGTGAGTCAGAGTTGCTTGAGGAAGTTGAGTGGTACTGGCTCTTGAAGTAAATAGATTTGCTAACCTTTCTGTTTCTTGTTCTGGATGAACAAAATGCGGAGGAGCAGGAGGCGATTTTCCTTTGGCCTTGTTGATCTGCCTCTAGATGTCACCCAAGGATGTATGCTGACTTAACTTGGCACACCACTCGAGCCATTTCCCCTCTCTGATTTTTGCTGTTTCTTCATGCACATGATCTCGGACACCTCTAAGAAGTCCCAGATCAGCTTCGGTTCTACCGCTTCCGAAATTCTTTCGTGCACCATTTAGTCTGTTATGTAGTTCTTTGATCCTATCACAGTAATACCAATGGTCCTTACGTTGCTGTGTAATTGTTTTCCTCTTGGGGATGGCGTAATTTGCTGCTCTATGTATTGCATTTACTAAATCTTTTTTCCATTTCTTCGGTGTTGTTAGGAGTGTAGTTTTGGTGCTAAGTTTCGAGAGATTATTGAAACTTCGTTCAGTCTGCTTTGATAAAGTCCCATCCGGGCTCGGGAGCTGGAGGTCTTGGAAGTAGTGCTATATTAATTAATAAATGTTTTTGTTTCAAAGTAGTCACTGGTCAGAACATGATCAACTGACCAATGACACAACTCATAAATACTGGTAGTAACAAACGTGAGATCCAGCTTTCCCCCACCAGTGTGGGTTGGTTCCGTCGAATTAAGCAGACTGATTTCAGGCACTTCATCCTAGAGGTGTTCAATATGTCTTCCGTTGGCGTTGGTTCTTGGTGAATCAAGTAGTAATTCACTATGAGCGTTGAAGTCGCCAGAGATGATAGTAGGTGTAGTGACTGCTATTTCAAAGAATGCTGAGAGATCCATGTCGTGTTCTCTATGGCGCCTGTATACATCGAAGTTGGACAGCATTGAGTTCCTCATAGTGAGATTAACTCCCATATTTTCGACGTTCTCGCCACAGATAGGCAGGTCTGTGATTGCGTGGCATTGATTTGATTTCTTACTAGAATGGAATTACCTCTGGTGCCACCTTGTGCCATAGGGCAGTGGAAACCTTGATAACCTGGGATATTGATATTCAACCCGTTCTCGCACTTTCTTACAGTCAATATTGTCTTATTAAATAAGTGCATATGTGACATATTAATTTATTGTGAATATTTTAGTTTACCTTGAAAAACTTCATAGAAAACGCAGACCTTACCTAACCTTCTTAGTATGTTAAGATAAGCATCTTATTGCTTCGTAATTGTGCTTGCATACTAAGAAGGTTAGCTAAGGTTGGTGTTTTCTATGAAGCTTTTCAAGGTAAACTAAAATATTCACAATAAATTAGTATGTCACATATGCACTTATTTAAAAAGTCAATATTGACTATACGAAAGTGCGAGAACGGGTTGTGATATTTCTTTAGGTCCTGGTGAGTGTTTCTTGAAGTAGAACAATATCAAATGTTGTCCTTGAGAAGCACTGCTCTGAGTGTTTGCGCTTTGTTTTGAATCCTTGAATATTCCATTGTATAATCTTGAGATTGTTCATTATTCCGTTATAGTGGAATCATTGAGTCCATGTTAGTTTTTACAGTGCTGATTTTCCCGACGGCTTGTGTCTTCTTGACTGGAGTGGAGACTTTTTTCTTGGTGGGTGACGAGACGCTTAGCTGGGTTGGAACGTCACAATGTGGTCATGGTAACACACAACACAGTCACAATGTGGTCATAGTAACACACAACAGTCACAATGTGGTCATAGTAACACACAACACAGTCACAATGTGGTCATAGTAACACACAACACAGTCACAATGTGGTCATAGTAACACACAACAGTCACAATGTGGTCATAGTAACACACAACAGTCACAATGTGTTCATGGTAACACACAACAGTCACAATGTGGTCATAGTAACACACAACAGTCACAATGTGGTCATAGTAACACACAACACAGTCACAATGTGGTCATAGTAACACAACACAGTCACAATGTGGTCAAGGTAACACACAACACAGTCACAATGTGGTCATGGTAACACACAACACAGTCACAATGTGGTCATGGTAACACACAACACAGTCACAATGTGGTCATGGTAACACACAACACAGTAACAATGTGGTCATGGTAACACACAACACAGTAACAATGTGGTCATAGTAACACACAACACAGTCACAATATGGTCATGGTAACACACAACAGTCACAATATAGTCATGGTAACTCACAACAGTCACAATGTGGTCATAGTAACACACAACACAGTCACAATGTGGTCATGGTAACACACAACAGTCACAATGTGGTCATGGTAACACACAACACAGTCACAATATGGTCATGGTAACACACAACACAGTCACAATATGGTCATAGTAACACACAACAGAGTAACAATGTGGTCATAGTAACACACATCACAGTCACAATGTGGTCATAGTAACACACAACACAGTCACAATGTGGTCATGGTAACACACAACACAGTCACAATATGGTCATGGTAACACACAACACAATCACAATGTGGTCATGGTAACACAGAACACAGTCACAATGTGGTCATAGTAACACACAACACAGTCACAATGTGGTCATAGTAACACACAACAGTCACAATGTGGTCATAGTAACACACAACACGTCACAATGTGGTCATGGTAACACACAACAGTCACAATATGGTCAAGGTAACACACAACACAGTCACAATGTGGTCATAGTAACACACAACAGTCACAATGTGGTCATAGTAACACACAACACAGTCACAATGTGGTCATAGTAACACACAACAGTCACAATGTGGTCATAGTAACACAAAACACAGTCACAATGTGGTCATGGTAACACACAACACAGTCACAATATGGTCATGGTAACACACAACACAGTCACAATATGGTCAAGGTAACACACAACAGTCACAATGTGGTCATGGTAACACACAACACAGTCACAATGTGGTCATGGTAACACACATCACAGTCACAATGTGGTCATGGTAACATACAAAAGTCGCAATATGGTCATGGTAACACACAACACAGTCACAATATGGTAAAGGTAACACACAACACAGTCACAATGTGGTCATAGAAACACACATCACAGTCACAATGTGGTCATGGTAACACACAACACAGTCACAATATGGTCAAGGTAACACACAACACAGTCACAATGTGGTCATAGTAACACACAACACAGTCACAATGTGGTCATAGTAACACACAACAGTCACAATGTGGTCATGGTAACACACAACACAGTCACAATGTGGTCATGGTAACACACAACACAGTCACAATGTGGTCATGGTAACACACA